>CM052703.1:68276265-68352633 GCA_028551405.1 Uromys caudimaculatus | reverse complement strand
CACAAGGGACCCTCCCCCTTGATCACTAATTGAGAAAATGCCTTACCTCTGGATCTCATGGAGGCATTTTCTCAACTGAAACTCCTTTCTCTGTGATAACTTCAGCTTGTGTCAAGTTGACACACAAACCTAGCCAGTACAGAGGAATACAGATGATTGTGAGTGGATCCCAGATGGTTGATCCCAGATTTTGCTTTTGATTGTGACTGTGCCCTGATATTTTTCCCTCTTGAAGAAAGAAGATATTTTAGTAGAGCCCACAGTTAAGAGACTTTGAATTTTTAAAAGACTTTGAATTTTAAGAGATTGAATGTTTAAAAGGGATTGAAATGTTAATATGTAAGAATTTGCAAAGACTGTGGGACTTTTAAAGTTATTTAGATCTTGGGGATGAATAAGGAAGTAAGGGTCAAGGCTTATTGGTGATGTGTTTGTGTGTCAAGTTGACAAGGGGTCAATTGTACTGGCTAGTTTTGTGTATCAACTTGACACAAGCTGGAGTTATCACAGAGAAAGGAGTTTCAGTTGAGAAAATGCCTCCATGAGATCCAGCTGTAAAATGTAAGGCATTTTTCTCAATTAGTGATCAAGGGGGGAGGGTCCCTTGTGGGTGATACCATCTGTGGGCTGGTAGTCTTGGGCTCTATAAGAAAGCCAGCTGAGCGAGCAAGCAAGCAAGCCAGTAAGTTACATCCCTCCATGGCCTCTGCATCAGCTCCTGCTTCCTGACCTGCTTGAGTTCCAGTCCTGACTTCCTTTGGTGAAGAACAGCAGCATGGAAGTGTAAGCTGAATAAACCCTTTCCTCCCCAACTTGCATCTTGTTCATGATGTTTGTGCAGGAATAGAAACCCTGACTAAGACAAGAGGGAATAGGTATCCCTACCCATGGATGTCACTGTCGCAGAGTTGTGTGCTTTGGTGTCATGCTGTGTGGCCAGGTTGACCTCAGGAACTCACTGTGTTACCCAGCTGTTTGTGCTCAGTTCCTGGACAGGTGGGGTTGAGTGCAGGCACTGGAAGAGTACATGCCATCCCTTCATTACAGAGGGCTGCTGAGGCATCTACATCAGCCACGAGTACATTTTGTTGTTGTTGTTTTGAAAAATTCAGAGGCTATTTGGCAAATAGCTGAGCTATAAATATTTGGTCTAAAAAGAGTAGTGTTTAGAGTTGTCAAAATGATAAATGGATGAATATCAGATTCCCAGGAAGAAAAACATTTCCATGTTTTCTGTCAGATTAGAATATTAAAATTTAAACATATTCAATAAGCTTTGTTGCAAATATGAAAAATTCATTCACAGAACCTGATGATAGGAAGAGTTTTGGATTTCAATGAAATTTTGTTATTTTGAAATACATACCATTTTAAAACTTACATTATAAAAGCTGGAGTCCTAGAGAAACACATACAGAGAGTATAAGATTTTCATGGCCAAATACCTTAAGGACGATCTTTTATGAAGCTTGATAAAGAGTTTTTTGTACCCCACTTCTCCTATGGTGGAATGTATTTTGCCTTCTGTTCAATCACATCTTCAGCTGTCTTTCTTCAATTGCCATGTCTATGAGAGTTTTGCAGTGTGCATATAGTCTGTGCGCCTACAGGACTTTCCTTCTTTCCAAGTTCTCGAATATGCAAATCATCTCAAGCCATCACTGTTGCATGGCTTCTCCCAGAGACAGCTAAGCAGTCCACACTATGTATTTCAGTGACTCTGTCTGGCATTTTCAATCTGAAATTGAGAGGGACATGGATTTCTCTTCTTGTGGAGATTATCTGTAAGGCTTTATGTTCAATCCCTCATACAAAAAAAAGAATGAGGAGGAGGTAGAGGAGGAGGAGGAAGAGGAAAAGAAAGAAGAAGAAGGAGGAAGAGGAGGAGGAGGAGGAAGAGGAGGAGGAGGAGGAAAAGGAGGAAGAGGAGGAGGAGGAGGAAGAGGAGGAGGAGGAAGAGGAGGAGGAGGAAGAAGGAGGAAGAGGAGGAGAAGGAGGAAGAAGAAGAAGAAGAAGAAGAAGAAGAAGAACAACAAGAAGAAGAACAAGAAGAAGAAGAACAAGAAGAAGAATAATCAGATATTGGTAACTTTAACAGAATACATCAAATTACCATTGCCAAAGTCCTCACCAGGCCTCCTCCCCTACATATGTTCTCACATGTAGATATTACACACACAGAGAGAGAGAGAGAGAGAGAGAGAGAGAGAGAGAGAGAGAGAGAGATTAGGGATAAAGGAATACTAGTTTTTGTTTGGTTTCAGACCCTAGTACAAGGGACTGAGGTGACTCTAATCCCCAACCTTGAACTTTCCAGCCTAGGGGCTGGGCTGCCCTTCCCCCCAGAGGCTCCTCCCTGTATAATCCAGACATTTTGCTCTCTCTCTCTCTCTCTCTCTCTCTCTCTCTCCCCTTTTCTCTCTGCATGTGCACCATCTTTCTCTTTCTCTCCCTCCATGGTGGCTCTCTTGACCTCAGTCCTTGGGGCCCGTTAACTCATCAGAGAGCAGCGTCCCAATAAACCTTCCTTTAATATAATCTAATCTGGCTTGGAATGGCTCATTTGACTGGTGGAGAAATAACCTATTAGTTTTAGCATGAGTTTTAAAATATTCCTGCAAAGAAGCTCTTTTCAATATTGTTACATCAGTAGGATTAGTATGATCGGTTTCATGTTTCACATGACACAAACCAGAAGATGATAGAACAGTATCTTAAAACAACTGATGGAAAACCACCAGTCTTGGATTCTAGAACAAATGAAACCATCCTTCAAGGGATGGAGGCAAAGTAAACACATTTGGAGGCATTTGTAAGAGGGAAGAATTCAGCAGCAGCAGAATCTATGTGCAAGGAGTGCTGCAGAAAGCCCAATAGACAGGAGGAAGATGCCATCAGGAAGCCATGGGTCTACACAGAGCAACGAGGAGCTCCCAAGATGATAGTCATGTACTAAGTGTAAAAAACTTTAAAAAAGTAGCTAGATTCTGTAAAAGATCATTAGCTGCTTAAAGAGGAGGTACATTTTTTAGGTTTATAACATGAAGAATTTAAATAGATGACAGTATTAACATACATTCCATAAGGGGAGAAATGCAAATGTATTGTATACAATCCTGCTGCTGCTCATTTAGGGGTCTGATGGCACTTAAACACAGACTGTGATAACTCAAAGATGCATGATATACACTCTAACAGAGCCCCTAAGACAATGCCCAAACAATCACAACTACAAACAAAGGAGATCAAGTGAAACTGTAAAAATACCCCTTTGATCCTAAAGAAAAGACAAATTCCAAGGTTATGAACTTAAACCAAGTAATATCAAATCACATTAGATGCTATCGGACCAAACACACTAATGTAAAGCAGAGATTGTTACAGAATAAAACAGGAAAATCGAACTGTATAGGAAATTTGCTTTGGTACTAGAGGGATTGCTTAGTGGTTAAGAGTGCATTCTGCTTTTCCAGAGGACCCGAGTTTGGTCCCAGAACCCATAACCAGGTTACAGGCTCATGTAATTCACCTCTAGGGGATCAGAGATAGCTGACCTCTGCAGACACGTGCATACCCCACAAACTACTGCTGTAGAAGCTACTTAAAATATTACATATATGAAAGAAATCTAAATGGAGTCACAGAATCATTGAGAGAATGGGAAAGATGGAGTCCCAACTAAACACTTTTTACCACCAAATGAAACCTTCAGTGTCAGAAATGGGTTACATCTAATTGAGTCGTTGGCCTAAGGGGCCCCATGAACTCAGGTTGTTGCTCCCCACAAATGATGGTAAGGCCTATTGCTTAAGAAAATACCAACATATCTCATTGAACATGGAGAAGTCATATTGGTGACTAACTAAAACTGTCACCCCTACTAACTAGTGTTCATGGTACTGGAAGGGACTCTGCATGCTACCAGAGGTGAAACGTAAACACCAACCCAATCTATAATGGTGACTTGGCTTGCATGATATATTGGTGCAATAGTGCTAATTTAAGGGCCACTTCATGATAAAGAATCGGTTCTTAATACTACTTGGGTGGCCAAGAACCTGAGCCTAGGTAGGCCATGGATGTATGGGAATACCAAATTCTATTGTTGTGCTAAAGGACCATAGCAATAATATGACTGCTAACAACTATCTGCTATACTCATGAGCACTCAGTCAGTGCTTCACTTGGCCTCTGTCAGAGAAGCTTCCTTCTGCAGTAAGATGGGAATACAGAGACCCACAGCTGGACGGTGTGCAGAGCGAGAGATTTGGAGTACTCAGTTTTTAATGGATGTCTTCGTCAAACTGCTCTCTGAAGGGCTCAGGAAACTAGATGGAAGAGAAGGGAGAACGGTTGTCAGAGCCAGAGGGGATGCATGATATCAAGGAAGCCATGTCTTCCAGACATAACAGGGTATGAACTCACAGAGGCTGAGCTAGCATGTGCTGGGCTTGCACAAGACCAAGTCAGATGGGAAAATGGACACAGGTTCCCCTCCATGATCAAGAAGCTATTTGTAATTGACATCCACTTGCAAAGGGAAACTTAGTCCTCTCCATAGGTGTCTCACTGGGTATGATGACCACACTTAACGTCGGCCCCACGCCCAGCAATATTTGGTCAACACAAGACTCAACTCAAACGAGTATTTTTGTAGACGTTTTGTGTCACATTGCTTTGGACATTTTTTCCCTTTCTGGCCTTTTGTTTATGTATTATGGTTTACAATTTTGTGTTTTCATTGATTTTGATTTTTGTATATATATGTTTTTTTGTTTTTTCTTTTTAATTATTTTTTTGCCTGTTTGATTTTTAAAGGGAGAGAGAAAGAAAGGGCATGGAGTTGGGTAGGTGCAAAGGTGGAGAGGATCTGGGAGGAACTGGGGGAGAGAAAACAGTGATCAGAATGTAATGCACGAGGAAAAACTTTTTAAAATAAGTATCCACATAAAAAAAAGGAAAAGTCATACTAACAAATATTATTAACAAGCTACTTTTATTTTGAAGAAAAGACTTTTTTCCAAATTCATGTATACTTTTCTTCTTTTTTCTTTTTTTAAAAAATTTAATTTAATTTTTTTTTTTTTTTTAAAAACTCCAGGTTTCCCCCACTCCCGGTCCAACTTCTGACTGTTTCACATCCCATACCCCCCCCCCACCTCCATGAAGATGCCCCCCCCCAGACCTCTCCACTCCCTGGGGCCTCCAGTTCTTGAGGGTTAGGTGCATTTTCTCTGACTGAACCCAGACCCAGCAGTCCTCTGCTGTATATGTGTTGGGGGCCTCATAGCAGCTGCTGTTTGCTGCCTGGTCAGTGGCTCAGTGTCTGAGAGATCTCAGGGGTCCAGGTTAGTTGAGACTGCTGGTCCTCCTACAGGGTCACCCTTCTCCTTAGCTTCTTCCAGCTTTTCCCTAATTCAACCACAGGGGTCAGTGCTTCTGTTCATTGGTTGGGAGTAAATATCTGCATCTGACTCTTTCAGCTGCTTGTTGGGTCTTTCAGAGGGTAGGTCCCTTTTTGTGAGCACTCCATAGCCTCAGTAGTAGTGTCAGGCCTTGGGGCCTCCCCTTGAGCTGGATCCCACTTTGGGCCTGTTGCAGGACTTCCTTTTCCTCAGGCTCTTCTCCATTTTTGTCCCTGCAGTTCTTTCAGACAGGAACAATTATGGGTCAGAGTTTTTGACTGTGGGATGGCAACCCCATCTCTCACTTGATGCCCGTCTTTCTGCCGGAGGTGGGCTCTACAAGTTCCCTCTCCCCACCATAGGGCATTTCATCTAAGGTCCTTCCCTTTGAGTCCTGAGAGTCTCTCACCACCTGTTGGACCTCCCGACTGCAGGGAGGGGGTGGCACAGCTGCTCATGATTGAGGTCTTGATTGAGGTCTCGGTGTCTTCATTGCTACTCCCCTTTGGCTGCCCAGCCTGGGCCTAGGGCCATGGTCATCTCTATGGTGATGGCCCTCGGAGTCACATCTGGGGGTGGCAGGCCACGAGGCAGCCTGTCCACAGGCCCCAGGTTGACGTAGGGGCAGGATCCAGGGGCCCAGGTTTGCAGCAGCAACTGTGGCAGGAGAGCAGCTCTCCGATTCCTCACTGACTTGCCCATCTGCCCTCTTGCACTGGGCGCCATGTTGCTGGGCCAAGCTGGGGCTGCAGCAGCTCTGGGCCAGGCTCAGAACTGGACCCCGACAGTGCAGCACTGGGGGTGTTCTCCCCCTCCTGCTGTCCCGAGGGTGAGAGGGTGGGGTCCTGGGCAGTGGTAGTGTTAGGCCCCATTTGACCCTGGTTTGGGCCTTGAGGACAAACCTGAGCCTGGCTCGAGTTCTGAGACCTGTCTCAGTCTCTTCCGTATAGGAGTGACTCAGCAAGACCTGTTTGGCCCTCCCTCTGCCCTGCTGTTGCTGATGTGGAGCTTTGCTATTGGCCCTATCAGTCACCCCTTCCCCTTCCCCGCCTCCTATGTCATCTCTTCCCATACCTAAGTGCCCACCTCCTTTACCTTTTCTATTGATTTCCAGAGTGTTGTACCAGTTTGCAATCCCACCAGCAATTGTAAGACTCTGGGGAGTCTTAACTTACCGAAGACCCTCCGAATGGACACACAGAGTCGGGGATAGATGCAAAATGCAAGAGAAATTTATTGATTCATCAGCATGCTGAGGTCACTCTACATACCAAGACGGGAAGGCGACCTCGTGGAGCCTGTTCATGGACCTTACATAGGATTTTAGAGCAGCCATCATTAGGCACAATGTGATTGGCAGAACTGTGTGACTTTTAAACTGATTGTTCTTTAGGGAATGAGGTAGCAGGGGCTTAATCAGCCCCTCCCTTCCAGCCTATGTGCTTTCTAACCTGTTTCTTCCATGTGCTTGGAGGGGGGAGGGGACCCTGGTGGAATATCTCAAAGTTTCCGAGCCGACCTCTCACAATGGAGGAGTGTTCCTCTTTCTCCACATCCTTGCCTACGTGTCTTGCCACCTGAGGTTTTGATCAGATCCATTCTGATTGGTGTAAGGTGGAATCTCAGGGTCATTTTGATTTGCATTTCCCTGATCACTAAGGACTTTGAACATTTCTTTAGGTGCTTCTCAGCCATTTGAGATTCCTCTGCTGTGAATTCTCTGTTTAGTTCTATACCCCATTTTTTGATTGGGTTGTTTGGTTTTTTGGTAGTTAGCTTCTTGAGTTCTTTATATATTTTGGATATTAGTCCTCTATCAGATGTAGGGTTAGTGAAGACTTTTTCCCAATCTGTAGGTTGCCGATTTGTCCTGTTGACTATGTCCTTTGCCTTACAGAAGCTTTCCAATTTCATGAGGTCCCATTTATCAATTCTTGATCTTAGAGCGTGAGCCACTGCAGTTCTGTTTAGGAAATTTCCCCCTGTGCCTATGAGTTCAAGGCTCTTTCACACTTTCTCTTTTATTAGATTCAGTGTATTTGGTTTTATGTTGAGGTCCTTGATTCACTTGGACTTGAGCTTTGTGCAAGGCGACAAATAGAAATGTGAGAAATGTGATTTAAATGTAAAGATATAAATGTATTAAAATAAAAGAATTGTAAGATATACAATGATATTAATAGCAATAATTATTATATATTATACATATACTATATATTATAACTAATATATTACATATACTATATTATATTAATAAATATTGTCTAATATTATATTTATATAATATAATTAACTATGATTATAAATAATATAAATAATTATAATAGCATAATATATTATAAACATTTTATTATAATTATAAATAGTATAAATAATTATAAATAGTGTTATATATTATATATAATATGTACTATTACATATTGTCTTAGTCAGGGTTTCTATTCCTGCACAAACATCATGACCAAGATGCAAGTTGGGGAGGAAAGGGTTTATTCAGCTTACACTTCCATGCTGCTGTTCATCATAAGAGGAAGTCAGGACTGGAACTGGTCAAGGAGCAGGAGCTGATGCAGAGGCCATGGAGGGATGTCACTTACTGGCTTGCTTGCTTCTCCTGGCTTGTTTAGGCTGCTTTCTTATAGACTCCAAGACTACTAGCCCACAGATGGTACCACTCACAAGGGGCCCTCCCCCCTTGATCACTAATTGAGAAAATGCCTTACCTCTGGATCTCATGGAGGCATTTTCTCAACTGAAACTCCTTTCTCTGTGATAACTTCAGCTTGTGTCAAGTTGACACACAAAACTAGCCAGTACACACACACACACACACACACACACACACACACACACACACACACATTGTGTTTTTAAAAGCAAGAATTATAATTTTACTATAACAAAGGCAGATTTTTTAGGAAAGAATACTACTTGGGGTAATAATAATTGTAATAGGGCTAATTCATTGAAAAATTAACAATCTCAAATTTTTATACAATCAGTATATAAAACAAAAATTTTTTAAAACTCATAATACCCAAATCCAAACAAAATAAAAACAGCATGCTCTGTGCCTTAGTCCATTCTGGCTGCCACATCAAACTTCCCGAAGCTGGGAAATAATGGAAATTTATTTCCACAGTTCCAGCGAGGGAAGGTCAATAAGGCGGCAGCCTGACCAGGTTCTTGGTAGGACCACCTTCAGTTTCAGACTGCAACCTCACACAGTGCAAAGGATGAGGCAGGCTTCTGGCCTCTCTCTCCTAAAATCACCAGCTGCACAGATTAGGGCTCTGCCTTCACAAGCTACAGACTCCCAACACAGCCCTTCACCACAGGAATTTGATGGAGAGGACACATATAGTCTATGTGGGATTGATTCTATGCATATAAAATTGTATAAAATGCAAGCTAAAGCGGCAGAAAGCAAACCCGCAGTTGTAGTTGTACCAAGCTGGGCAGGAGGTAAGGATGGGCAGGATAGAATTAACAGAAAACGTTCGTGCTGTGTTCTGAGTACATTCATTGTCTTGACTGATGCTGGCTTCGTGCAGTGTGCAAGTATTCAAGCCTGGAAGGTGTTACTTTTAAGTGTGGGCTATTTTCTTCCTCTGGTACATTTTAATAAAAAGTAAGGAAGAAACCCAACACCAAAGCAACCCACATGAGGCTCTGATATAATGCTCCAGCAGGTGTGTCACCAGCCTGACGCTAATGAGCTGCATCTGACCAAAGATAGCTATGAATATGGCTCAATACAAAATTGTAAACTTACATAAAAGTTTATGAGATGTTTTATGATTTTTGAAAATTCATTGCGTGTTTTTTTCAAGCTGAGTTTGCAGATGACAACGTCCCGTGGCTGTGCTGACAGATTCAGCATGCCTGGATTCACTCAGCTCTGCGATAGTAGTGATAAACCCTTTTCTCCTTAGGTCCCTATTGTTCAATTATAGAGGATGAGGATGGTAGACTAATTACAAGAACTGCATACAGAACGGTTGTGATGGTGCTTTTGTGGTGCAACAGCGTTGGGGATGAGAAGGGCCTGTGGTAACTCCTCAGTGATTAGCCCCTTTGGCACAGGTCAGGAAATAGGGTGATTCTTAAGGAATATACTTCTGGCCCATGGGGAGACCGGTTTGCATGTTCAGAACAAATGTAATTCCCCATGAGGTTAATCTCTTGCCTTGAATGGTTGCTACGCATTGTGAACTCTGCCTGCTCCATTCTGCTCAGAAATGGATCTATGTATGGACTTCAAAGCCTTGACAGCAGAAAAGATGACAACAGAAAAGGAGCCATATTGTGGAATCTCAGCAGAGTGGACCTCTTCCTAAGATTTCCATGAAATCACTGGTAAACATCATTCTGTCTGTGATCAACTGTACAGCTGGTGATGAAGCCAACTCTTACAGCCTGGTGTAGAGTGCACAACTCCACACCCCTAATCTCAATGGAATGGACTCCTGAGAATTCCATTGTCTCCTGCGCTATAGCAAAACAAAATAAAATGACTGTGCTTAGGAGCTGGTTGGTCAAAGCAGCAATTGATGCAGAGAGATGCCTATTGGTATAAACTGTCTAATGAAGTCTATGTGTGCTTCCATGTTATAGACATGACAGGGCTTAGGGGAGTGCCCTTAAACAAGTATTAAATCTGTGAGATGGTAATAATATAAAACACATGAGACAGTCTATTTATGAAGAAAAGAAGTTCAGTTAGTAAATAACCCTAGAATTCAGAATTACAAACTGCAGTGAAAGCTCTTGCAGAAGTCCTCTGAACTGTATCATCACATGGCAAACCTGTGTGTGATCCCTCTCCCTCTCTGCATACAACCACCAATAGTCAATACTAAGGCTACACTATAATGATATAATTTAAATCATTACCTTCCTGAGACTCCTCTTGTAAACACTATTAAGTTATTGACGTTTTCACTCTCTTAATATCATTAGCATTAGGCTTAAATACTTGTGGGTATATTCAGGTAGGGCATAGGGACAAACCATACTGAAAGCCATAGTGGAAGGTGAACTTTTCTGTCCTTATGACTGACAGTAATGAGCCATATTAGGTTATTTTCAGTTTTTTTCCCCTTATAATCTATAATCAGAATGCTTTAAGGTCAGTAAGAAGAATTCTTAGTGCTCCATTATTGGTCTCTTGTCACTTTCCCACAGGTTATTTGAGTCAGCAGCACAGATGAGAACCCTCTCAGTTGCGTCAAGATGGCCATGATTGGACCGTATCATTTATACGAAGACGCAAGGCTCTCCTTGTGCAGTGAGAATTGAGCTTGAGACTTTAGGATGGTATCCATGGCAACGAGCTTGGAGCTCGTCTCTATCCAGGTGCTAAATCAATACTTGTTGAATGGCTGATTGATCTCTGAAGAATACTATTCTTTCAACTACTTTTTAAAAAGTAGTTATCACTCATGCACACATCTGGTAAATTTTTTGTTAAAATGCTTGTCCTGGTGAAATGGCCTAGCATTTAAGACTTTGTACTGTTTTTACACAGGCTCCAGTTTCAGTTCCCAGCATCCACTTGAGGAGGCTCACAACTGCTTGAAACAACAGCTCAAGGAATCCAGTGTCCTCTTCTGAACTACTGGATACCCTCATCCCCCCCCCCGTGTGTGTGTGTGTGTGTGTGTGTGTGTGTGTGTGTGTGTATGTATGTGTGTGTATGTATGTATGTATATGTATATGTAAACATTGAAAATTATTTTCACATTTATATGCATTTTTCATGATAATTCCACTTTTGCTTTGGGAACTTCAATGAACCCCACTTTATAGGTAAGGAAACTGATTCACAGAGACACTAAGCAATTTTCACTAACAGCTAATGACAACATTTGCATAATCTTGTAATTCTGATATTTTTCTATGCCTCTGCCTCATTCATTCATTCAGTCTTAAAATAAGACTGTTGTTAAGTCTAGGTCTTTACAATATGAGAAGACTCAGAACAGGATAGAGTTTCTATTTTGCACATCTCCCCAACTAATGTCATGAGTCTAATATAAGCCAAAGACAGTAAAGATGATGGTCCAAGGAAATTGAATTGTGTGTGTGTGTGTGCACGTGAGCATGTGTACATGTGTGTGTGTGTGTTGTGCACATGGACATGTGTGTGCCTGTGAACCTGCATGGGCACAATGAAGAGAGAGTATCCTTAGAGCAATCTCAGGATACTACTGTGAACACTCAGTGACTCTTACAGAAAACACAAGAATAAATCTCTCCTGACATTTAAAAAGTTCTGTTCATGTGGGGTGATGGCAGTCCCCTGAAGAAGGTTAAAAATGCAACTCTTACAGCTGAGACCAAGTATTTAGCATTCAAGAACAGTTTCTGACCCTTGAGATTTAAAGTAGTGATTGGCGACTGTACATTCAACCCGATTTTGCTTTTCTGTGACATTAGCTGTGATGATGTTTGGACTTTGAGAAAGCACAATTAGGGTGAAAGCAGACGCAGTGGTCCTGATGAGTATCCCGCTTGCTAAAGAGTTTGTGGGCAAATTTTCCTTAACAGAGATGGTTTGGTTCTGTTGATGGCATGACTTCAATAATGAATAATTCAATAAAGCAGGCAGTGATCGCTGGAGACAGAGAAAGCATCTTTGAATTTCTGTTTCTTTTATGGGCCATTGGAAACAGCCACCTCTATACAGAGACCTCTAGAAAAGAAAAATGAGCCTGTTCTTAGGCTACTGGGGAATAATATGTGATCACCAAGGTCATTTTTCTTGGAAGCCAGAGATGGAGCTCACCTAGCTGACTCTCCTGCATCCTTGCTCTCCTGTGAGGGACACTCAGGTGGTCTCCTGTCTAGGGTCGTTATCCATCCACCCAAGGCAGTGCTTGTTGCCAGTGTGGGACCATGGGAGGAGTAAGCAACTGAAAGCTGGCAGGTCATCATCACCTACCCGGCGTGAGAATATTCTGCCTTGAGAGTTCCAAGATGCTCATGGCCTGATGGTCAATAGAGGCTGCACGCTGTCAACCAGGAGTCCTAAGGCTTTCTCCAAAAATTCGAGAGCTGAAAGCTCCATTCTCTAGCTGCCCCTCTCAGTCACTACTAACTCTTTGAAGCGATTTCCTTGCACTTTGCTCCTCACAGGGTTGAAAATACACATATCTTCATGCAGGGGTGTCAATGATAAATGTCTTTGTCTCTGCCTGCCCATTGCCTTCAACTTTCCAGAAAGCCCAAGTTATCTCCTTCTGAAGAATGTAGGAACCTTTAAGAGGATGGGCTTGGCACTAGAGGTTTTCCCTGGTCTCGTGTAGGAAAGGCATGTTTATGTTGTCCTCTCAGCAGCTGTGCCTCTCAGTTGCCACCCAAACCAAACTGTCCAACCAACAACTTTCTTTCTTTTCTCTGGCCTTTTTATACTTTGTTAGACAAAAAGTTCTTTGGAAAATTGCCTCAGAGATAAAATGTTACATAAAATGGGAGTTACAGAAGGATATTGATATTAACTTCAAAGCAGTGTTTCATCCTAATATGTCATTATAAGTTCAAAGCAACAGCTTTTACATGGCCTTGCCTTACCATAGGGCACACCTGTGGCATTATCCTTGGACTTAAATATTTTTCCTTGATTACAAATTTGTCCCAAGCCTATTTCTCTTTTTAGCGTGATTATGAAAGCTCATTTTATTTCTACTGTGCAGCCTTTACTTACTATATGAGAAATGGGTATGTTCTATACTTGATTCTAACTTTATTACATCTTTGCAGCAAAGCAACTAAGACCATCTCTTAAAACTTTCTTCCTAGAAGTATTTGAATCAAATCAAGAATTCTATAGAATCATTAATTCATCTGAACGCATAAATTAATGAAAGTTCAGCTTTATATTGATCTGCAGGAAATCTGATCAATCTAATGCCCAGGGATTATTATATTAATAATGACAGGAAAGGCATATCAGCTACAAGAAGCAATCCTGAGACAAAGTCTCTTTGGGACCTTGCCTCTCAGAGCTCACCCATCGAAGACCATGCAAAAGTGGTAGGCCTCTCCCAGGAAGGCCACCCGTTAGCCTTAACCTGTCCTAGATGGCTCCTGACAATAAAATATTAGTATTTAGACTCTTTTCCATCAAATTCCCCAAATAATAATCACTAAATACTTCCTACCTGTCTCCTGTAATTTAAATCAACTTACCTTTCTACTGTTAACCTACCTTTTCTTGATGTCCCACTGGATCATATATCCATCTCTGCTATAGCATTCACTCATCCATCATTCATTCATTCATCCATGTATTCATTCTTAGCAGTTGTTTATTGAGTGCCTGTTAGTCCCTAAGGCAACACACTACACGGCAAGCATTGTTGGCATCTGTAATCTCTCCTGTAGACTGTGCATTACATGTGAAGTATAACCTTTTGAAGATAACGATGGCTAATTGTACGTATCAATTAAGGACGAATTAAGGACCTTTAGATATCTGAGGAACCATTATTGATGAGTGCCTCAGAAGAGATGAATATCTGAGTTACTAAAATGGGTAAAGATGTACTCTCCCCAGATGGACTTCATCATCCCACATGCCAGGGACCAGGCAGAGCTAAATAGGGGGTGAAATTTTGTCTTGGATTGGGAGATCCATTTTCCCCTGTCCTTGGTTATTGGAGCTCCTGGTTCTTGGCCTTTAGATTTCACAGTAGTCCTGCATACTTCCTGTACCAGCCTGGTTCTCAGGCCTTTGTCCCTGGACTAGGAGTTACACTATTAACTAGTGTTTTCTGTTCTTCATAGCAGGACTGAATTATAGTCCTGGCTTTCTGGTTTGTGGATCATGGTGATAGAAATTTTCTCTCCCTTGGTGACACAGATATAGGCCCGATTAGAAAAATTAAAAGTAGATAAAAGCAGGTTCATTAGGAGGCAGTTCTCAGGTGGGTTCACTGATCTTACAGGTGGAGGTCAGTGAAGTCACACATCCAGGCTTAAGCAAGGGGGTTTTATAGAGCTTAGGAGAGGAGTGATGACATGCCACCTAGGAGCTGGAATAACATTCATACGTGGTTAAAACTGGCACCTTGGGTAGGCACTCTTGGGTTCACCAGAAACACTAAGTGATGGTGTATTAGCTCAGAGTTTTTTTTTTCAAGCAGGTTGGAGAGTTTTCTTTGTACTGGTGGGGTTGGAGGAAGGAGGGCAGATGGGGTTTCCCAGCTTGTGCAGGGGATGCGCAGGGGTTCCAGCCTAACAAATGGGACTTAGCTTCCATAACCATAAGGGTATTTTCTTTAATTTTCTCCTCTGATGTATCTATGCATATCTCATTGCTTCTGTTTCCCTAAAGAATTCCAATAAATGAGAGACATAATTGGAATTTTAAAGCTACACTGATGCATAGAAACCAAGTTCACTCTTGGAAGTAGAAAACATTTTCTAGGAAGAAAAAGAAAAATCCCACAGCTGCACCTTGGAAGAGAGAGATTCCAGATTTGTGCTTTGCTGGTTAATGAGCGTGGCTCATTGTCTCGTGGTTGGAATGCTGCATTGGAATTGAGATAGCCATCTGGATTTTGGTTTTTCTATCTGGATTTTTAATGACTTTATGAGTCTGGAATGGCCAGAGTGGCCATTAAGGCCCCGGTCAAAGAGCCAGCCAATGCCATCTGAATATGGCTGTGGGTGAAAGTCAAGCCTATAAGTTATACTGAGGGCTCTCATGCTGCCAGGGGTTCAGTCCTGACCATTTATAAGTCATCTCCCTGACAGATGAGCAGTACATATTTATATAAGTTCTATCTAGTAACCTGATGAATAAGAAACCTTCTGGCCAGCCTGGACTGTTCAGAATAGAAAGACAATCCGCTAGGATTTGCCCAAATCTCAAGACCTTTGTTTGGAGTGCTCTGTTTTTTATTTGTTTTAATTTTTAATTTTTAATTTTTTATTCTACCTGCTTCATCTTTCCCAGGCCTCCTAATAGCGTCATGGTCTCTGTCCGTGGCCTTTCATCCTGTATCTTAGTTCCTTACTACCTGAAGTTGCCTTCTTCCAGTCCCTCCTTCTCCTTTTCATTACTTTCATCTTTTAAAGGTTAACTGAGAAAGGATTTAGGCTGTTTGGTGGAAAATGAAAAGCCTAAGGTGGACTGATTCACCGTGTGTGTGTGTGTGTGTGTGTGTGTGTGTGTGTGTGTGTGTGTGTGTGTGTGTTGAGGATTTATCATGGGTCAGTCAGTAGGACTCACATGTCTAGAGGGTAGGAGAAGAGAGGGAATGGTTTTGTATGGAGTATGAAGCAGGTATCAAGAAAGACAGCAAGGGAGGTAGATATCGACCAGGTCATTCAGCAACTGGAAGCCATCTTGACCTTTGGCTTGGGACTTGGGGTAGGCAAAAGCATTGCAGTATGTACTGAGGAGTGGCTTGTTCAGACTTGCATTTTAGGAGTCTTGAGCTGTGAGCAGTATGCACTGTAGACCAGAGGTAAAGAAGATGAAGAAAGGAAGAAAAGAACTGGAGAACATGAGGTGTCTGTTCCTCTGAGCAGCTGAGGTAAAAAAGGGAGGTGGTCGTGGGCATAGAAGGAAATGCAAATATTAAGGGTGTGAATATCATTTGTTGTCAGGGGCCCACTATGTTTGAGGACTGATCTAGAAGGCTCCAGCATGAAGGAACTCCCTCTCCAATGTCAATGATTCTCGGTCTCTACAGTAGAAAAAGGAGTGGGCACCAGGAGACACAATGTGAATCACTGCCCATTGTAAAACCAGTTTTTTGAAGTTTCACAAAAGTTGAGTGTTGAGATCCATGGGGAATCATGCAGAAATCCCGGATTATAAGAATGCATCAAGGTCTTGGCACAGAAGGGAAACAGAACTGAGGACAGATGATGAGACATGGACCCATGGACAATGGGACAAGGGGCAAATGCTGTCCTGGAAATCACAAGCAAAGCAGTCTTTGGAGGAGATGCTTTGGGGGAGCCCCTTGGTCATGTTGATAGACATCAAGACCCCACCTCTGTGACAGTGGGGACACCCTTACTGAAGTCAGTGTTGTGGTTTGAATGTGAAGTATCCCATGTGTTTGGACACCTGGTTCCTACCTAGAGGCAGTCCTTAAGGTAGAGCCTTGTTGGAAGAAGGGGGTCACTAAGGGTGGGCCTTAGGATTTGTTAGCCAATCCCTGCTTCTTGTCCTTGGGCTACTTTCTGAGTGCAGAAACAATGGGACCAGCCAGCTCATGTTCTTGCTACCGTGCCTGACTGTATTCTCAACTCTAAAATAAGATGATTATTTCTTCCCATAGCTGCTTTAGTCAGGCATTTCATCCCAGCAATGAGCAAAGTAACAAATACATTTGGGATCTCCATAATTTCTAAAGAAAAACTTAGTCAAACTCAAGTCATAGCCCCGTGTTGCCAGAGATGGAGCATCAGGGGTCTTCATCTTGGAGGATGTCGCTGTTTGATATGTCTGGATGTGCACATGTTGGAATGACAATGTGAGTTTGAATGGGCTGGGAGGTACCCTCTGTGAGAGGACAGCAGCTTCATGAAGAGCAGGTGACTCTGCTGATCTTGGGAATGTAACTTTAGGGAGTAAGGATGTTAGAGCAATGGTTCTCAACCTTTAATATAGGACCCTTTAATACAGTTCCTCATTAAATTATCTTGTTGCTACTTTATAACTGTAATTTTGCTGTTGTGAATTGTAATGTAAATATCTGATATAAAGGATATCTGCTATGCGACCCCTATGGGGGTCGAGACCCACAGGTTGAGAATCACTGCTCCTGAGGTTTTATGTTGGTGACTATGAGGTAACTCCAGCAACCTGTGAACTGTCTTGGAGTTAAGGGAAAGGCGGATCCCTCAGGTTCTGATATCTGCTCCTTCTCTACCCTGTATCAGGTAAATCTAGAACAGGGTTCAAAGCAGGATGGAGATGACTGAGTATGGCAGATGAGAAGCTGGATGGACCCATGGGTGAGATGCCCAAGTACTCTTGACAATGTTTAGGGAGGGTCTGTTAGAGCATTGTGGGAAGGAGCAAAGATTAGGATTACATGGTTACTAAAACAAAATACAACTGGTCTCTAAAAATGAAGATCTATTGTCCTCTGGGAAAACTAGCTTGCAGATATTACAAGACTTAAGGTAATAAGAAGAAATTCTCACCTTGTATGTGTCATCTCATGAAGTCACAGCAGAATATTGTAGATACAGAGGTGAAGGGAGGAGTTTAAACATCTAGGACATCATTTCTCAGATTTCTGGAGGCTGGAAATCAAGTTCAAGGTTACAGCATGGCCAAACTCTGGTGAGAACCACCTTCCTGCCCCAAGACTGCCATTTTCTCTGTGTGTCCTCCCATGACTGTTTCTAGTGCCTGTGTACCTAGGGAGGGGAAGCCAGCTTTGTGGAACCTCTGCTGATCAGTACACTAACCCTATCAAGAGCTTGTGACCTCATATGACCCAATCACCCTCAAATACCATCATCAACTCTTACTCCAGCTTCATCATATGAATTTTGTGACCATACTTTTGGTACATGTCCCCACCTGAGGGAGGCCTTACAGAACCATGACATCTTAGCTACTGGAACCACTTGTGAAATTGGAGTTGTGCTCAGTTGTATGTCTTTCACACAAACATGGATTCTTGGGATTGATGGTAGAGGCCTTTGAGGATTTTCAGCCTAAGGAGGCAGAGTACAGCCCAGAAGCAATATGGATAGTGATATGATAGCAGAGACCCATACACTGATGTTTCCAGCACTGGATACTGGAGTCCTATTAAATCTTACAGCTGTCTTCTGAGGTAGGCATCATGATCTTCATGCAATAGACAGTAAATAGACCTCAGGGGCAGACCATAGTCTGCCTAGCTAATGTACACATTCTGTTCCACTTGGAGCTTGGAATCAGATTTAGCTTAGGTGACTTAAATGCTCATAAGTAAACCAAGACTGGAAGGACCATGGTCCTACACTTGGGGGCCAGTTCATCTGTGTTTGAGTACTGGATAAACCCAGGACATTCTGCTGGGACCTGCATTCTCTCCTCTCCGGTGCCATAGCTGATTAGCTGTATGGTGTTTGTCCAGATGAAACCCGGGAGGAGGGGAAGAGTTTGTTCCAGGTAGTCAAAGGGAGGCAGTATACAGAGCACTTTGTTTACCAAAGACCATTGATTAATCCACATGAGTCTGTCTTCCACACTCAGGTCTGTGGGATCCTGGGTTTGACACAGTTCGGGCCAACTTTGCTCCTGCAGAGGGTGATCTGCTCCGTGTCCTTCAGCATGTGCATGGAAATGATAACAAATCTAAGTCTTTACCGAAGGATATTGTAGAGTGGATCCCTTTGGTGGAAAAGGGTCAGCTGTCAAATCACATGCACAGAATCTAACTTGTTCCAAGAGAGGGCTTAATATAAAATTAGTGGGTTTAGTTAACAGAGCCCCCCACAAAATACAGATGACCACATTCACACAAGAGGGAATGGCACACAATTATCCTTGCTGCCATGTCTGTTATCAGGCTATGAGCTCATGTGACACTTTGAAGAATGTAGACAGATGAGGTTCTCAGCTCTGAGGATGGCAAGCCTCACTGAGACCAATGCACGGCATTGAAGTTCAAACATAGAGGTCTTTCATGGTTATTGGAAATAGCCATCAGTATAAAGGCAAATAATGGCTGTTTGCTTTGAGGGTGTGTTAAAAGGAGATGAAGAATAATGGAAGAATTATCTTGTTGGCTTCAAGGGAAAAAATGTATGTATGACTTGAAGGTCTCAGAGACAACAGGGTTGTGTTAAATGTCAAGTTAAAGGACAAATACCTCATGTTAATAAATGCCATCTCTGTAAAAATTCCATAGAGTTCTGCAATGGGCTCAATGAGACATGCTGTTTCTATTTTGCTGACCAGATTACTTCTCTGGGGCAAAGTGAGCCTCCTTAAAGCTGAAGTTAAGCATTGAGGTAAACACCCTGGCCAGGGATAAGAATGAGACACAGAGGCTGGGGAAATGACTTAGTTGGTGAAGTATTCTAGAAGAATGAAGACATGAACTGGATCCTAGCAACCATGAAAAAATCAGGGCATGGTGGTACATGCTTCTAGTCCCAGAGCTTGGGAAGTTGAGGCAAGAGAATATCTGGGACTCATTGTCCAGCCAGCCTAAACAAAGTGGCAAGCTCAAGATCCCAGTGAGAGACCCTGTCTTAAAAAATAAGGTAGATGGCTTCTGAAAAGCTTCACCAAGGTTGACCATATACATGTTCATACAGATACATCTGTACTCACATATGTGCTATCACACATGTATGAAACATACACATTTTGACACACATATACACACAAATAATTTCAGAAATGAATCATCAGTGTTTCACACACACACAGACACACACACAGACACATAGACACACAGACACAGACACAGACACAGACACACACACACACACACACACCTGTTGTACTGATAGCCTATGACATTCTAAAATGCCTCTTTCATTCTTCCTTACTTCTATATCATCTTCTTTCTACATGGTTCGAAAAATCAACTTGCACTTGCATTTACAGCTGATAGATATGCCACACCTCCAAGTTATATTGTGTGACCTCAAAATAGTCATGTGCACCATTACCTGTTAGGTCAATCCTTATTTCAAAATTCACCCACATTTTAAAGCACAGGCAGGGCTGACAGCCTCAGACCTCACTCCAGCTGAGCTGTAAGAGACAAAGGGAAGGAAATACTCTTGTTCTTTAGGGCTCACTGGCTCAGGAAGACATACAGGTTCTGTGCATCATGGTAGACTTTGTTCCTGTGGACTCTTTGGAACTGGAGTCATTATTGTTTTTAAAACTCAGTGGAAAGGTACTGGCATATGTCCCATATATACCATCATGTGTGCACACCCTGGCTCTGACTTTTGGGGGAGTTTGGATGTGACCTCATTATAATTCTGAAGGAGCCTGGATCCCATGGCTGGCAGGCTATCTGGTTAGAAGTCAGAGTGACTCATTTCTTGTCTTCCCTTTCCTCATCTCTTTCCTCTGCTCCCTCTTTTCCAGCTTGCACTAGTTTTTTTCTCCAACAAGTAGCAACTTCAGGGAGGAAGGTTTTGGTCTACAGTTAGAGTTGATACAGTCATTGTAGGCTTAGATTTTTAAAAACCTACTTTTAATAAGTGTTTTAAAATGCTTTAACTTCCCTTCTGGCCCACTACCCATCAAAGGTAGTGGAAATGACAGGTTAATGGGGCAAAGGAGAACATGGACCTGTTTAGAAATAGTTCTTTGGAGGGAATCCAGTTTGCATCAATAGGATATCAGCAGCTCAATTCACATGAATCAGCAGCGGTAGCTCAATCCACTTGCAAACAACATTCACGAATCAGCAATGGCAGTTTGATCTAGAAGAAACCTTGAGGCTCTGCCAATCAGCCCAAGTCCACCAGAAATTTTTTGGTACATTTTTTTTTCTATGAAGTCACAACAATGACCAGCAAACAATGGCAAGGTTAACCAATACCACACAGCGTTGTCAGCAAAGACTAGCATTAGCAAAGCCCAATGATGCCTAGCAAAGAGTGGCAAGGTGAACCAATATCACACAGCATTGCTCACTGTCTGTTGGGTTATATTTATACCCTTTCCAACATCACGTGTTCACTCAAGAGGCCACTCAAGCAAAACATCTCATGCCCCCTTTCCAGGCTGCTTTCAGAAAAACATAATGCGTCTGTTTTCAGCAAAACATCCTTCCACGTGTCTGTTTTTGCAAAAGCATCTTCTCATAAGACAGTTTAAAAAAAAAATCACATGACACAACTGAATCTCCAAGAAACCCAAAATGTTTACTTCAAGTCACCATGGTTCAGAAGGCCTGACTGTAGAAGCATAATACAGCTGGTCACATTGCATCTGCAGCCAAGAAGGTAAAAGATGACTGTTAGTGCTTGGATCTCTTTCTCCTTTTTACACAGTCTAGGGCCCAGGTTATGGAATCGTGCTGCCCACATTTAGGTAGGTTTTCCCAACTCAGTAACCCAATCTTTTCATTCCCCACAGACATGCTCAGAAGTTTGTATCTTTAGTGGTTCTAGATCTTGTCAGGTTGACATTATCAATTATTGAACAATATTACCTTTACAGAGGTGGGTTGGGTGATTTGGGGAACTCTGTGTGTGGTCTTAGGTCTCACTGAGGCCCTAGCTCCTGATATACCTTCCCCTCCATGACTAATACTATCCTTTTAACTTTGGACAATCATCTAACTCCAGAACTAGGCCTCTCAGTGATCATGGGTTTGACACTCTGGTCTCCTAAATCTGAGCAGGGTGACGATCTCAAATCTCTGGAGGATCTCATAACTAGAGCTTGAAATGGCAAAGAAATTCATGTTTCATCCCCACTCCCAGAGCTAACATGGCCTTGCTGATGTGTAGACGGAGCAAGTCGATGTTATTAATCTTCAAGGACTGAGAGAAAAGACATATATCCACTAACACTCACCACCACCTTGTCCTTGCTTGGGGCCCAAATCTAGCCTTACAGGATCCCTGCTGCACTGAGGACAGATGGTGTTGGAATGTGATGGCTATGTTGTGACTCCTTCTGTAGTGAACCAGCCCCCAACTCATGGGGTATTTGTATCTTTCAGTGAAACGTCTGTTCTTTTGTGCCTTGATTACTTCATCACATAGAGAGACACCTAAGTGTGAATTTACACAAATCTAGACAAACAAAACCAAACCTCATATACCATTTGGATACTTTAGACACTGTTATGACATCTGGTTCATCACTGAAAAAGACATATATCTAAGAAAACAAGCTTGCAAAATGTCAAAACTGGGTTCTTTTCTCCCTGTAGGTTCATTACAAACAATTTCATTAACTCGATGAAATAATGTTGTCAAGATTGTTTCAAATAGTCTAAAGTGCTATTTCTTTGAATCTACCATGTAAGCATCTGTGAAATCTCAAGAATGAATCATGGCATGTCCAGCCAAACTCAGCCAGGAATCTTCTGAAAGGAGGCCCAGGTCCTCAGTCCTGATGCCTGTAAGTTTCCTATCAGTGCTGTTAAAATGGTCATAAACAGAAAGGCTATGAACTACATATGTTTAGTAGGTTTCTGTTCTTAAGATCAGAAGTCCCATGTGAGTTACTTGGGGTATAATTGATAAGTTATTTTCTCCACCAATGAAATGAGGCAATTCAAGCCAGATTAGAATATATTAAAGGCAGGTTTATTGGGAAGCTGCCTTCTGGAGAGTTCACTGGCCCCAAGGACTGAGGCCAGGGAAGACATCATGGGGAGAGAGGTGTGTGGGGCAGTGGTCTGTGACAGGCAATCTGACACCTGGTTGAGCAAAGGCTGAAAATTCTGGGAGACCCTGTGAAATATTCATGAGGGACCAGATTATACTTTTAGCCGACACTCCTGGAAGACTCCTGTAAAATCAGCCACAGTTCTCTCCCTGTATAGAGAGAGGCCTGCCATGTGAGATTTGTCACGTAGAAAGCAGTCCTGACCCCTCCCATAAGCAAATGTGGCACTAGAGAGCCCCCCAGACCTAGCCAATAGAAAGCACCGGTTGCCAATCCTCTGACGCCTTCAAAACATTATATCAGGCTGTCCAACCTGTGTAGCCCTCTCTCTGCCCGCCTGCTCTCTGCGCCACCTCTACACTGCTCTCTGCTCGTCCCAGTCTGCTCCGTCCCCACTTCCGCCTGCACCCACTGCCCGCCACTCAAAAGGAATAAAGGTGCAAACTGCTCCGATGTCCAAGAGCCTTTTGTTCTAAGGGCTGTAACACTTTTGGCCCGCGAAGAGACCTGCTCTCCAAGCCTAGTGGTGGGGGCGTGCCGACAGTGGCTGTGGGTCTCCCAGGAACCGCCAGAAGTCTCCTGCACTCGGTAGGCTAGCCGGCCTCTCAAGGGTTTAGCCCTGGGCCGACTCAGCATGGGCAGCGAGTGCTGAGTGGGCTCAGTTCAACAACTGGAGCCCAAAGTGGGGCTCGAACAGCAACCTGACTGCACTGAATGGACGCCATGAAAGGGTAAGCCCCCCAAGATCAGACCTATCCTTTCCTGCTGTGCTTTCAGCAGATGCCATTGTGTGAATCTAGAGAAGCTAAGGGAACAATTGAGGTCTTCTGGCCAGAGATACTCTCTGGTGTTGGCTAAAGGTACCCCTAGCCCCTGTCCGGATTCCGATCGCCCAATGGGTGATGGCCAAGGCTACCTGTCTAACTCATCTTAAAAACAAGAAAAACTGGTAATGCAGCGACCAGCTAAAAGCCATTAGGGCAGTTACCAGATCTCAAATCTGCGGAAAGGCTTAACGTTTTGGGTCTCTGTGGAATCCCCCAAAGCCAATAGGCCGAGCGAACGTTCCCATTGGATGAAGCGTTTCTTCTCTTTTCTGTCATGGGTAGCCCACAATCACACAGAAAATTGCCCCAGGTCAGGGAAATTCGTGCCCTTCTAAAATCCCACGGAATAAAAGTAGCCAAAAAACAAGCCTCCTGGTTTTGGGAAGAAGTCCTTAAGAGCACCAAGCATGGCCAATGATAACATTTATAGCCCAAACTCATGGACCCGAGTAGCTTCTCTCATTAAAAGCAGGGATACCCAAGAAGGAAAAACACCCTCTGCCAATCTTAGCTGCAATTTGGCAATGCGTAGGTCTGTCACCTAAAGCAGGACAGGCTGAAAGCAACACAGCTCCTGAGCCTCCTCAATCAGATGAACCCAAAGATCAAGGACCTAAGATCCACCCTATCTCAGATCTTGCAGCCCTTACCCAACTGATAAGGGAAATAAAATCCATTTACCAACCCTTCCCCCCTTATGCCCTGGAGGAAGCACTAAACAAACTTTCTGCTCCTCCAGCCCCTCCAGCCCCTCCCTCTCTGACTCAAGGGCAAGGCTCCATTAACAAAACAAAGGAACTTCTACCTGCCTCTCCCCCTACGGCACCTCCCCCCATCTGACCTGAGAGGGATTTCTCTCCTCCCCCTTCTCCAAGGCGGAGACCTGTAAAACTTACAGCCTCTTATCCTCCACCCTCTACCATCCAACAGCTTTGTAATGCCCGAGACTCTTTTACAAAAACTAACCCCGCCTCCCATACTACTCAAGAGCCTGATACAGAGCTAAAAAATCCATAATACTCAAGCATTCCTGGTTAATATCAACCTCAGTCGAGCTAAACCACTTAATTGTTACCCACTCCAAGCCTCAGACTTAAAGGTACTCAGGCAGGCAGTGAAGGAAGAGGGCATCCATGCACCCTGGACGAAATCACTCCTACAGAGCCATGTCGCCAACTTAAACACCCCCCAAGACTGGAGAGATATTTGCCGGTCTTCCCTTCTGGGCCCAATGTTTTTGGAGTGGGAAGCCTTATTTAGAGATGAATGCCGTCAACAAGTGAGACAGAATCAGGACAGAGGCGATACCCCATGGGGTTTTAATGAACTCTTTGGCCAGGAAGAATTTTCTACTGGGGCGAGGCTAGCCAATCAGCCTCCAGGTTATTACAAGTAAGTTAAATTATGCGAGACGACAGTGTGGGACAGACTGACCCCACCCTCAGGGTCACAAGATCCCGCCTCCTCCCTGCTCTCTTTCCATCAAAAGTCGGGAGAATCTTTATCTGATTTTATTCTTAGAACCAAAATGAGTCTAGAAAGAAAAATTCATAATCCAGCAGCCAGAGATCTCCTTCTTAAAACAATTGTCTCGGAAGGTATGACTTCTGAATCCAGGCTGGCTTGCCAGGGTCTCCGGGAGGAGCATCACAATAGGTGGATTGTGGCTACTCGAGATATAGGGACAGCATCACACCAGACAGCATCTATGGCTCAGGCATTTATAGCAGCAGTAAAAACAGAAGTAATCTGCTTCAATTGTGGAGAGGCAGGGCATTGGAGGAATGAGTGCCCACAAAACTCCCCCCCCCCCATAACAGACTCTAACCCCCCTAAGTATATCTGCCCCTGCTGCAGAAAAGGTTTCCAATGGAGGAGACATTGTACTGCTATGCATGATAAAGATGGTAGGCCTCTAAAACCTTTAAACTTCAAACGGGGCAGCCCTCAGCCCCGACAGTAAGAGGGACAGATACCCCCATAGAAGCCTTGTGGGTGTCCAGCATTTCAGAAGGCTCCCATCCAAAACTAACTATTAAAATAGATAATAAACCATTCAAATGTCTTATTGATACGGGAGCAGACAGGACAATTTTAAGACAACAAGAGGTCCCACGTGACTGGCAACTGATCCCTGGGTCCCAGCTCCTAGGTGTAGGGGGTACCTCCCACACATTTATCACCAAGCAGGCCTACAGGTGGGAAGATCTGGATGGGGCTACTGGCCTCATACACCTCCTGGTGGCTCAGGTGACCACCAATCTTCTAGGGAGAGATATCTTATAAGCCCTAGAGGTGGTTCTTACTACCCAACCAGAAAGAGACCACATTACAATAGAGGATACTACCTATAAGGAAAATAATACCCAAGGAGATCCTAAATACCCTCCTTCAAATCACCCCCAATTCTAGGGGCCACTGTTAAATTTAATACTCCCTGCCTTGATTGGCTCTCCAATGAAGCCGTCTGGGTTCCACAGTGGCCTCTATCAAGGGAGATACTTAGAGCCTCCGCCATCTACATCCAGCATGTCCGATCTCACAGTCCCTTACCAGGCCCTATATCTGAGGGAAATGCACTCGCTGACCAAACTGCCTCAACAGAGATACGATGGCGAGATCCTTTGGATAAAATTCGAAAGGGACCAGACCCCCTCCTTACAACTGGGAGGGGTTTTGCTTGTGTTTTTTCCACAGGACCAGCCCAAGCCTATCTGAATTCCTGCTAGAAATGTCCAACATCACCCCACCAACCAAGAAGATGGCCTGCCTCCTGCTGGCAGATCAGGGACAGGAGAAGGAAAACCAAGCCTTGTTCCTTCCTAACAGGAAAACCTGAAACAGTGTTCTGTGCTTCCCAACTCAAAAATTTCTTGCTTCTTTATTTAAATGTTTATTTTTCTCCCTTGCATTCCTGATATATGTCCAAAAAAATCTTCCAACTTGTTTAAGATTTCTTTTAAGGTTCTAAAGTCACCTAATCTACTCCCACAGGTCAAATCAACTATTCGGATCACTGGTTTTTCTTCAATCCTTAATTAACAACCAGTTTCCTTTTACAGGCAGTTACTGCCAATCTCAAAACTTTTCTTCCTCAGCCATCCAAAAGCAGACCTAAAAGATGCCTTCCAGGACCATGCTGTGCTCCCAAGCAAACCATTACAGGCTTAACTTGCTATTCACCCTATACAGGCATCCCCTTGCTGGGATTCTGCTCCTCTGTGATTTTCCTACAGGCTTATCCCCACAGAAGCTTGCTGCCACAGATCCAGTGGAGACAACGCCATCTCCTGGGACCTGCCTGGGACTGCAAAGCTGCCTTCCTCCAGACAGAAGACTCCAGAGACACACGCTGAGATCCAGAGACACGTGCTCAGCCCCACAGAGGACAGACATGGGATTTTCCAGCTATAGATGAACTCTCTTGCCAGAGCCAAATGGCTATTAAACTTGGGGGGAAGCTATATGATAGTAAGGAAACCATGATGTCTATCTAATCAAATGTTGCTTTAAATTGATGTTATTCAATGATCCTTTGCCTTCCCAACCCCCCATCCTTAACCCTCCTTACCCTCTGGCTTATACTTCAAACACTCCCTCCCCTTGGTACTCTAACCCATTGGTAGCTTGGCTTCTTCCCCTCCTTGGCCCCATACTAGCCTTTGGAACCTTTCTTCTCCTAGCACCTTGCCTCATTCAGTTTCTAAAGCAGCAGATGAGTAGCATTACAAAGTTCACCGCCAATCAGGTCTTGGTTCAATATCAAACTGTTCTCAATATGGGAGACAGTTATTCTGATGACACCTCTCCCTTATAAAAGAAAAAGGGGGAGCTGTGGGGCAGTGGTCTGTGACAGGCAATCTGACACCTGGTTGAGCAAAGGCTGAAAATTCTGGAAGACCCTGTGAAATATTCATGAGGGACCAGATTATACTTTTAGCTGACACTCCCAGAAGACTCCTGTAAAATCAGCCACAGTTCTCACAACCCCTGTATAGAGAGAGGCCTGCCATGTGAGATTTGTCATGTAGAAAGCAGCCCTGACCCCTCCCATAAGCAAATGTGACACTAGAGAGCCCCCAGACCTGGCCAATAGAAAGCACCGGTTGCCAATCCCCTGACTCCTCCCAAACAGTATATCAGGCTGTCCAACCTGTGTAGCTCTCTCTCTCTCTCTGCCTGCCTGCTCTCTGCTCGTCCCTGCCCGCCATCCTGCTCCGTCCCTGCTTCTGCCCGCACCCACTGCCTGCCATCCAAAAGGAATAAAGGTGCAAACTGCTTCGGTGTCCGAGAGCCTTTTGTTCTAAGGGCTGTAACACTTTTGGCCTGCGAAAAGATCCGCTCTCCGGACCTAGTGGTGGGGCACGTGCCGACAGTGGCTGTGGCTCTCCCAGGAACTGCCAGAAGTCTCCTGCACTCAGTAGGCTAGCCGGCCTTTTGAGGGTTTAGCCCCGGGCCGACTCAGCACGGGTGGCTAGCGCTGAGCGGGCTCGGTCCAACAGAGGTGGGGTGGAGGAAGAGAAAAGGGTGTGCATGCAGAGAGAGAAGAAAAAAGGAGGAGGAGGAAGAGAAGGAGGAGGAGGAGAAGGAGGAAGAGAAGGAGGAGGAGGAGGAGGAGGAGGAGGAGGAGGAGGAGGAGGAGGTGGAGGGAGTAAGGAGACCAAAATGTCTGGATTATATAGGGAAGGGCCTCTGGGGAAGGACAGCTCAGCCCCTGGGCTGGAAAGTTCAGGGTTGAGGGCAGGGTATGCCAGGTAGAGACTGAGGGATTCTGGGAGAACTTGGAGGCCAGGTCTGCTTTGATATGTAAAATATGCACCTCAGTCCCTTGTACCAAGGTCCAAAACCAAGCAATAATGATTTGTTGACAGAACTGTTCCTTTCCAGAAATTTCAGGGGAGAAATGAGTCCTTGCTTTCTCTGACTTTAATGGCTGCCTGCATCTCTCCTGCTCACCTGTGTCCAGCTTCAAGGCTGGCAAAGGTAAGTTGAGTGCTTCTCCTCTCCTCACCCTTGCTCCTCCTTCAGGTGATTAGATGGAGTCCATCTGGCTACTTCAGGCCTCACCTCTTCTCAAGGTCAACTCCAGTAATTTAGCTGCACCAGTTACTGTAATTCCTCTTGTGATGTAGAACAGCAGCAGCCAGTCCCAGGACTAGGGGTGGATTTGCAGCCCTTGCTGAGGCAGACCTGCTTTTAGCTGTGTGACCCTGAGTTCCTCCTTTAGCTCACTCTCCTGCTTTCCAGAAGAGTCTGGTCTCTTCTGTTCCTATATTCTCAGATGTAAAACAATTCTGGCGAGTTGGAACAGAAATATTTAAAGCCCAGGAGACCTTGGCTTGTTTGAAGAGGACTCTGAGTTCAGAGAGGTGAGGAAGGGTGGGTGACAAGGGATTACAGGTCACAAGTGCCAGTCCTGGGGCCTGAGAAAGGCCAGGAGCAGGATCTGTTGCATGTATGGCTTCTTTCCCTTCTTAGCTGCAGCAAGTGTGGTCTCTCTCACGGGCTACCTGCTGGAGGTGTGGAGGCAGCCCAGGTCAGTGTGTGTGCAGTGGCAGGGTGGCAGTGGGGGTGTGAATCTGGACAGTCTGTAATGTATGGTAATATACAACCCAACCCAGTCGGCTCCAGATCAGCAGTGCTGGCCTGTGCATCTGTCACACAGACCCACACTGTGCAAACAGTGAACATTTAGAACATTTATAACAGCTCTGGGGTTCATGCAGGGCCACAGTAGCTTTACCTGGGGACTACCTTACTTTTAATTCTGTATATCTGGCTGTTCCCCTACCCCATGTGCAGGAAAAACCAATCTTGGCTGAAGTTGCTGTTTGACTTTCTTACATTTCCCATACTGACAAATAGTCATTTGGCAGAAAGTGGAAACTCTCAGCAATCCTGCTGACTCTGGTGTGATTCTTTTACTCTTGTTTGTTGACACTATAATCTGCAGCATGGACTGGTCCCACTTGTTTACAGTAAGGTTCAGCTACTCATTTTAATTAGATTCTCGTCTTTAAACATCAGCAGAGTGCATCTGCCCTGGGCACTGTCTTTTCTCAGAACATTAATCAACTCATTAAGTCATTCCGTCCAATTCATGGGCCCCCATTAGAGCCTCTCTAGAGGCCCAGAGAGTTAAGTGAGGTGTAATGTTCACTTCCAAAACCCTTGAGTCATTAGTTTAGGACTCTTGTCCCGGGGTTGAGGAGTGTCTTCAGTAAGACTTCAGGCCATTTTCCAGTGCTTCAATCTTGCTTCTCACACTTCAAGAGCTAACTAACTTATAGTTAGTGGGTAGAGGTGCTTTAGATTAGAATTTCTCTGTGGCAATGGGTCGTGGAGATCGCCTGACCCATCTTTTCTCCATGGCTGGTATTCCCTCTGACGCCTTGTCTAAGCCAGTGGTCGTCGGGCTTTGATATGCATGAGGTGCACATGGCAACTTGTTAAAACTGTGTCATGGGCTCTCCATTCTGACCCAGCCGTTCTTGTGGGAGAGGTCAGGAATTGCTAGCTCTAATAAGCCCCCAGCTGGTCCAGCACTGTTGCTGATACTACTCGATGTGCATGTCCCAGCAGCTGTGCAAGGAGAAGCTCCGGCAGGCTGTGGGAAGGAGGCCCGGGTGTATCAAGATGCTTCAGTCCTGAAGACATTTGGCCCAATGGCTGCTCATGAGAGATCCAAGCAGTAGGTGGGAAGAAGAGGTGGGGTTGAGTTAGTGGAGTCTAATGTTAGCACTGTGCAAACCTGGATTCCACACACTGTTAAATAGAATACCCTCTGGACGACAGTTCTGCCCACTGCTTAAAGTCTCCCTTTAAAGTAATAATTGGTGAACAGACTGCTTTTTCAGTGCTGGCCAGAGCCCTTATGAAATCTAAATGCCTTTAAGTTCATCTGCATCTTTTGCTTCTTGTCCCCTCTGGACATGTTTAGCCAGCAGATGTGAAAACTAAACCTCATTTGAAAATGTAATATCCTCACAAAATCACCTCCAAAGTAGGTTCAATTTTAATTGACTTCATTTTCAGAAATATCTAAGCATAGAGCAGGGAGTTTGCTCGATGGGTAAAGGTACCTGCTGACAAGCTCGCTGACCTAGGCTCCATCCCAGGGGGCCTACGTGGTAGAAAAAGAGAACAGAATCCTACAAGCCATCCTCCGACCACGCAGCACCACACACATAAATAAGTTTTAAAGAGAAATATCTTAACATAAATAAGTTTTAAAGAGAAATATCTTAAAACTATTTTGTAACCCATGGCTTTCACTGGAAGAGATGTCTCTGGGTTTTGTGTCCTATGTGCACTTACTGCTTCTTGTGAAGTTTTAGAAGCAGATAGACCTTTGTCATGTTGCTAGGGAGAGATGATTATAATGGAACGAAGTTCTTCCCCAGCACGACTTTTAACGATAATTCTCAAGAATTATATGCAACACACCCGTAGCAAAGCATTAAGTATTTGGAGAGGGTCTTCTCTCTCTCTCTCTCTCTCTCTCTCTCTCTCTCTCTCTCTCTCTCTCTCTCTCTCTCTTTCTCTCTCTCTCTTTCTTGGAAATGTCTCACCATGTACCCCAGGTTAAGCTCACAATGTTTCTCTTTCCACCTTCCCAGCCTGGCCTGGGATTACAAACACATGCTAGCACATCCAGTACATATGCTGATTTTTAAATCTGCATAAAATGTGATTTAAAAGTAGACTTGTGGGGATACAAATATTGCTAGAACCTTCTGTTTGCTTAGAGTTATTCTTTTCCCATGTCTACCTGGAACTTAAGGTCTGGTTTGCTCTTCACAAAATTGGACACATATTTTTGGAACAAGTGATATTTAATGATGAGGAAAGGGTAGGGCAGTGACAGGAGAGGGGAGGTGGACAGGGCGCCTTAACGGGGAGACAATGAGTGTGCAGTGCGCACAAGGGTACCTTAACTGGGAGCCAGGTGAGTGTGCAGTGTTCACAAGGGTGCCTTAACCGAGCGGAGTGAGTGTGCAGTGTGCACACTTGGCCTTGGGCTGGTTGTCTCTATTGCTATTCTTGTTTTATACATGAAGACTCTGATGGAAAAGCAGAATCCTGGAGCGGGAAGATGTTCAGAGAATTCAGGAATGATTTGGAGACATGATTGAAAATAAACAGAATAAAGATTAGACAAGAAGAGAGAATTTTATAGAACTACCTCAGCTCAGTATCATGCCACACAAACGTTTTAGAAGTTATAGATTATTAATTTGAAGCTGGTTTTAGTGTCTAGTATTTTGTGAATATTATTTTAATCAATAGGGTTTTTTTTTTAAGAGTAATTCTAGGCATGTCTTTAATCACAGTACTTGAGAGGCAAAGGCCTGCCTCATATCTCTATGAGTTTGAGGCCTTTTGGTCTACATAATGAGTTTTAGACCAACTAAGGCTATAAAGTGAGATCCTATCTCAAAACACACCTGGTAATTCTAGATTTGCAAAGTCATCTCTCCAAGGCATTATCAATTGTCAGGAGAGCAAGAGGAAGGAGTAAAGATTTTCTTAATTCCCTGCTGGCTCATTGTGAAGTCTCTTTATTCCTCATTTTTGTTGTTTGAAGGCCATAGCGGAAGCAGGATGCTACTTCCTGGCTCCGTATCCCTCCCCATTAGAGCTTTAACTGCTCACTGACCCCTTTCTTCTCAGCTCTCAAAGAATAAATTGCAACTGTCCACATGTCCAGGGACTGCTTTCTGACTCGCAGCAGGATGACAGGACGCAGTTTTCCGTGCTCCATTCATTGTGAGGCCCAGCAAGGCCAGAGGTGTCTCAGAGCAACCTGGGTATGAGTTTTGCTTATTAAAGAGAAGAGAAAGTTTCTAGTGCCAGCCCGGGGGAAAGAGACAACAGAGACACCTTGAAGACAGGGCCAGTAGACAAAGATGCCTTCACATCCACTCTTGTTTTCTGAAATGTATTTGCAGTCTTTTCTGTCCTTTCCCTCTGCCAGGGAGTGCCTACTGAACTTTGAGGCTCATTTCAAAGAGGTCCATTGTCTCTGAGATGATGCCAGCATAATTAAACATACTATCATCACCTTAAAAATGTCACAAGTATCTCTAGGGTATGGTGGCAGCGACTTTGTTGCTCTATGCTGTTTGTGTCGTGATGTTTCTAACTCCTGGGTCCTGCCTGTTGCATGTTGTGTTCTTTCAGTTAAATGTCACCGCTTCATTCATATTCAATGTGCTTAACCTTTGACCTGAAGGGGCCCAGTGAACTCCTGGCATAAATACTAAGCCTCTCATCCGTGGACATCACCAGAGTCAAATCCTTTACAAAGGTGTCAGCGTTTAACTGGAAGGGACTTGGACTTTGAGTCTTTCCTTCAGAATGTGACCTTGAAAAGGTCTTTTATCTTAAGCTATTTCCTCTGCTGTGGACTGGGGCCAGAAATAACCCCTCTCAGAAGCTGGATGAGATCTGTGTAACGTCTGGTCTTAGGACCAGGACTTCACAGCCTCCATTACATATGTCATGAAGCCTGGATAGTCCTGTATTAAATATCACCGGAACACACAGAACACTTACCATTCTTGTAATGTGCACTTGAACTTGTTTGAGTTTTTTCATGGCACCAGCAATAGATTTGCTTTCTGCTCAGCTCCCTAAATGGCTGTCAAATATCATATTTCTTCTCAGTTTATTTATTTCTGCAATATTTGGTCTAATCTTAAACTTGTTTATCAAAACTTTTGTCTGCAAAATGAGTCTGTTTCCTTAATTTTATGAAGATAGCCACTACCACTCACAGCCTGGGGCTATTAGCTGCTTGGGTGATAATTGATTATTTGTAGGGTGAGGTATTGGGAGGTACTTTAAGTGGGAGTCTGCTTGACTTGGTTCTATCCTGAGACACAGACTTAAGATTTCGGCCCTTAAGGAAGTTGGTGGAGTAACAGTGGGTCCACATGAATCCATCTTTGACAGTAAAATTGACACAGTGTAGTAAAAGTCAGCAAGAACGGGAGAGTGATCTGTTGTCATCACCATTTACCTAAAGTAAGTTTTTGTAAAGCTTCACTACTTCTGACATTTGAATCAAGGGTGCCTGTGCAATCTTGGAAGGTCTGGCTGAGAATACTTAAAAAAGCAGGTGTGCTGATGGTGTTTGGAAGTCCTGTGCAGTCTGATTTGCACTTCTTCAGCTTTCAGATGACATTACAATTGTCCTCTTCAGTATTTGCTAAATGTAGGAGCTGCTGGAAAATGCTTGAATGAAGTGTTTGTTTTATTCATTAGCCAGAACCCTCCATACCTCCAATCAGTTACTTTTAAAGATGAACAACACTTACAGACAGGTCAGCAATTGTACTCTTATTATTTTGTCCCAGCCAAAACCAACTTCCTTTCCTTTAAGGGGAGGCAGTTCCCAGGGCCCCCAGTGTGCTAGGCAAGCGTCCCATTACTGAGCTGTATAGCCACCCCTTCCCAACCTCTTCTCCTATTTTCCAAAGGCCACTATCTAGGAATCCGTGGAGGCCTTTCATTCCCATGAATTGGAAAAGCAGAGTTCTGGTGCCGGTTGGCTAGACTGGGTCCACCTATGGTAGCCTCTGTGCAGTAGAGAGACCTTTGACCTCTCCCATGTCCTGTGACAGAAGTCGGTGCAAAGCCACAGCTGTACTGACAATGGGCTAGACCATGTAGACTGAAGCTTTGGGTAATGCCACTAAGCAAGGCATGGTGACTGACTGATGGGCCTCCTGAAGGCAAAGGGTACTCGGACAAGTAGTGAAGGAAGATGGCATGGGTGATCAGTTGAAGAGACTATAGTATGGAGAAGTGTCTCTCCCTCACTTTGATAGGCACATGTTTGTATAGACGTCACCTGCTTCCTCTCCTTCTCCCATACCCTTGTATTACATAAAACGTGCAGGCAGCACTTAACTTTATATTTCAATATTTAAGTCATAGACCTTCCAAAGGATGTGACGTATCCAGATGAGGAGTCAAAAGAACTCTGGGATTTCTTTTGGAAAAACATGTTTCCAGGTCTTTATGTGGGGCAAAAGCCTGATTTTATTTTTTTGCTATCATTTTTATTTAGAAGTTCCATAATGAGAAATGGGCCTGGGGAGATGGTTCAGTGGGTAAGAACACCTTCTGTACAAACTTGAAGACCTGAGTTTGAATACCCAGGCCCATGTAAAAAGCCAGACACAGCCATGCACCTGCTGGTAACCCCAGTGGTAGGGAAGTGGGAGACTGGAGGATCACTTGTGCTTGCTGTCTGCCATCCTAGCTTTAGGTTCAGTGAGAGACCATGTCTCAAGAGGTTAAGATGGGGTTAAGACACAATATATACCCAGCACACATATGATTAAAAAAAAAATGTATGTCTGGATGATAAGTTCTCAAGGGGTAGACTGTGGTGACTTGCTGAGCTAAAAGTAGGTTATAACCTCTCAGAAAATGAAACTAAATCATTAAATATCAAGTTGCTGCAGACACTTTTAGTAAAGAAACAGAATTTAAATGAACAAATGAAATGAACCTTTGAGCTGAGCAGTGCTTCAAAGTGTTCTGCTGGAGTCTGCCGTGTACGAGAAAAAGAAAACTTAATTCTGATTAATAAGGACCCAGAAGATGAAATGAAACTTTGCTAGCTAAGTTTTAGCAAATGAAAATTGGCTTCAGCTGGTTGTGGGGTAGATTGGAGGATTTTCTCAGATGTCTTGGAAAGTAAATGAGGAAGAGCTGGCTCTCCTCTGCAGGATGGCTGAACTGAAGCAGATGGAGGTCCAGGGATGGGGGCAGTCAGAGATAGGGTTGATGTGTAACCTGACAACGGCAATGAGACAAGCTGTGTGAGAGACAGGAAGTGAACACATGGCTTTTCTGGTTGCCAGGGGCTTCTCTAGGCTCCAGAAAGTTCTTCATCTCTCCTATAACTTTGCCTATGGATGAAATACCCAAAGATAGTGAAAGCGTTCACTACACATTTTTCCTCTTTACAGAATCTTCTACAAGAAAATCATATCTTCCTTTCTATAAGTCTGGGGAAGATATCAGAAATGTAACTGCTCATATGCAAAACAGCTTGCTCTGGGGTGTGTCTCCTCCCCCCTCCAGCTGTTTCTCATCTCAAAGGACTTGTTTACCAGGTACCATCTGCTGGCTCCCAAAGCCCCTTTGCTATCCCTAAGACTTTCACAGTCTAAAAGCCAAGTAGAAATATGTGTCCCTTCTCTGTACTTAGGCTAGGATGCAGCTGGACCCCAGCAGTTCCTGATGATCAAAGCATTTCAAGATGCTTTGATTCATACCAGATCCCACACCCAAAGTACTCGCCATCAAGTTGACTAGACCTGGGGTGACGAATGCAACACTGTCTTATGTAACCCACATTTGCAAAGTGATCCATCAGCGAGTCATAAATAGAACGGAGTAAATCTTGGCCAGCTGGAAACCTGATGAAGTCATAATATTTGGGAAGCAAGTAACTTGCTATACCCACTGACTCAAAATGCCTTTGCATTTTTCATTCATTTTTTAAAAAAAATTATTACTTTTTTTTGAGACAGGGTCTTATGTAGCTTAGGTTGGTCTCAAGTTCACTATGTAGCCAAGGGTGACCTTGGACTCCTGATCCTCCTGCCTCTACTTCTGAGTGCTGGGATTATAGGCCTGCATTCTTACACTAGGTTTTATGCAAGTGCTGGGAACCAAACCCAGGACTTCATGTGTACTAGGTAAGCGATCTACCAACTAATCTATACTTGAAGCCCCTTTGTTTCAATTCATAACAAACTCAAATAGCATCTGTGATGGAGGGCTACCGCTCTCTGAATCAAGGACCAATGCAAGGGCCTTTTACAGTGAGGAAACCGAAGTGAAGCTAGGCTAAGGAACATGTCCACGTCAAAAAGCCAGTCAGTGGGGAATTTAGGTTCAAGGCATTTAGTTCCAGAATCCACGATCTATGGCTGAGGCAAAGTAACAAATCTTATGGACAGAAACAGAGAAAAAAAATCAGCCAGTGTTTTAGGATTTACTCCCATCTGTTTCCTTCACCAGCAGAGGCGTCACCAAGAGCAGTGGTGATTAAATGCTGTTACATTGCCTGCTTTTTCTTGTGCTTTGCTGTGTAGCCTAGCCAGCACTAGCTGGACCCTTACCATATGCTAAGGATTGTATTGTTTCTTGTGCATTTGCTCACATCACCCACTCCTCCACTGCAGAGTTGTTTATTATTTTTATACCAGTTTTACAACTGTTAAGACTGAGGCTCAGAGAAAGATGACAATTTGCACAAGTTCCTAGACGACAAGAATATGAGGGCTCACAGCTGGACGCATCGACACTTCATTTTGGAGTGAGTCTGGGCCACACACGTAAATTCTGTCAGGTCAAAGAAACTGTGGCTCCCATATGCTTTCATGCAGAACACGGTCTTGAAAAATGGGGACACATGTTACAAACAGAGGCTATCCGTTCAACAGGGGGCACTAGAGGTGGCTCTGAAAGAAACACGCCTTGCTTCCCTGACAGGTGCTGACCAGACAGAGGGTCTAAATCTCCAGTGGAACACTGGTCCATGTGTGGGATGTACAGTGGCTACCACTGGTCTAGCTCACCACCCCTTGCATTCTTGGCTGATGAAACTAATAGTAGCATCATTCATTCATTTGCTCACTCATTCCTCAGTCTGACTTCTGGCTGCTGCATTTGCTGGAGTCCTTGGCTCTCCCTCCCCAAGCTCGTGCTTCTGTGCCCTTCTCTGGCTCTGAAGGCTCCCAGGAATCCTCTGGGTTCCCTGCTCCTTGTTTTTTTTTTTTAAATTTTTTTTTGGGGGGGGTACAATCAGATTCTTTGTTGGCAGCCATAATAGTCTTTTTAATTTTATCTCACTGAATTAGACATTCAGAGGGATATTTGTATCCCAAAAAGGCTGCTGAAGTGACTCTTTACCCTTGTTAAGAAACACTGTCCAGAATGAATGAGGAAAATTACTTTAATGTGTATTTAAGGATTCCTAATCAAAATATGACCGTTCTACAAACATGGAGTTCAATAAATTATTTGCAGTGAAAATGCATTGATCTGTTTTACATCAAGCACAGAAATAATTTTATTTACATGGCTCTGTCCTTCTTAGAAGGAAATGCTCTGAATAAATAGACTCACCCTGGCTGTGGCTCATAGTCACCACAGGTAAAATCAGGCCTCAGAGATACTTGCTCATAGGTATGAAATATTGGCTGTAGGAGGAATACTACATCAAATTAACTTTTGAAGCTAAAAATTTTAAAATAAAACTAGCTCGAGGGTATGGTTTAGTTAGAAGAGAACTTACTTGCCTAATATGCACAAACTCTGGGTTCCTGTACTTTGACAGGCCTGTAATCCTGGCATTTGGGAAACAGAGGAAGAGGATCAGAAGTTCAAGGTCATTCTCAGTTACACAGGAAGCTTGAGGCCAGCCTGGGCTATCAAATTCTGTCTCAAAATGTCAAAATAGGGTCATTGAGGTGATTGGGTGAAGGCATTTGTCATCAAGACTGACACCCTGAGTTTGATTCCTGAGACCTCCATGGTAGAATGAAGGAGATGACTCCTGCAAGCTGGCCCTGACCCCCACACACATGCCATGGTATGCATGCTTCCCACATAGATAAAGTTTCAGAAAATAAAATTTAAAACCAGAAACTAAACTTGGGTTCCAGGAGATAACTTAGTAATGCACTGCATAAAATGCATTCAGGTACCATGGGTTCAGGGGAACAGCAGTACTACACTTCCGTGGAGTTACTTACTACTGCACATCGGTTGCATTGAGCAAACAGGCCATGAGTGACATCACAGCTCTCACTTCAGGGCTGGAATGTTCACAAGCTTAGTCCTTCATTTCTCGTCTTCCCTCTCTGACCCCTTGAAGCTATGTGCTAAGAAGTCCAAGATGGTGAAGTCGTGTGCTCAAGCAGTCTCTATGGCTGAGCCGCTATGGAAAGGAGACTCTGGTCTACCAATGCTGTGGGATCAGCTAGGTAATAATCCTTAGATGGGATCAACACAAACCATTGAGAGCATTCAAAATTTTACCTTTTAGATCCCTGCTTGCTGTTATCCTGAATACCTGGTAGATCACCCCATTTTCTGACCTGTGACATTGACATTTGAGGACAAATAATTCTTTGGTGTGTGTGTGTGTGTCCTATTCATTGTGGGGTATTTAACAGCATCTTTGGATTCTGTCCACTAGATACTCATAGCACGCCCCCTTCTTCACCTTTGCTTGTGTCAAGCAAAACTAGCTCCAGACATTTTCACAGGTCTCTTGGAGCTCAAAGTCACTTCTAGTTCCCAAATGAGATTTGTAGTCATTCTTTCATTTCTAGAATCTTCTTTATGCTGTTAAGACATTAATATCACGTAGACCTTATTCCATGGCATATCATAAATGCTAGCATAAACTAAGATACATGTGCCTGAGGCTGAATGCTTAGACTAATTGTAGACCTATTCCAGGACTTTTTCACTGAGAGCAACAGAAACCATCTCTGATTAGCTCAAACAAGGGGGAAAGGATTCTTTAAAATAAGCATCGGAACATTATAGAAACAGAGGGGACAAGCCACCGAGGCTCACAGTAGTAGAGATTATGGTTTGCCCCTTACTTCCAGTAGTCTTTTGCATTTAGGCTTCTGTGCTTGACTCAGGATTTTTGGAAGGCAGAGGGATCTTCTTCCCCAACAAACACTCTAGGCTTGTGAAGATTGTGATGGCAGCAGCAGTGTCATGATTGACAGCCTCATCAACATCAGATGGATGCAGGACTATTCTGTCCTTTAGAGAAGGGAGACAGTAGACTCAGAAGAGGATGGGTGGAAGGGGGGCCTGGGAAGTCAGAGAAAGTCTCTCCTCGGGGTGTGCTTTCTGGGGCTCTGAGTGGTGGTGCAGTTCCCTGCTCTGCTTTCTGCATGTATTTTGAGGATCAAATGAGATAGATATGAAAACACAAATAGTAAAAAGCGAATCCTGAGACACCAGAAAGCACAGCCTTGTGATAAGCAGGATGCTGTCTTGTGATGGCATCAGGCAGGACACCGGGACATGCTAGAAATTTCCTTCCGGTGTGGTTCTCACTATAAGTGTTGGTTAGGAGGGCTTTGTGAGACCTGGGCCCTCTTTCACCTGTCTTTCCTTTGTCACTATCTCAACATTAGACTCAAGGACCAGGCCATGGGGAGGTCAGGCTGTGGGGAGGCCAGGCCATGTGGAGGTCAGGCCACGGGGAGGTCAGGCCTTGGGGAGGCCAGACCACGGGGAAGTCAGGCCGTGGGGAGGTCAGGTCGTGGGGAGGTCAGGCTGTGGGGAGGCCAGGCCATGTGGAGGTCAGGCCACAAGGAGGTCAGGCCTTGGGAAGGCCAGGCCTTGGGGAGGCCAGGATGTGGGGAGGCCAGGCCGTGGGGAGGTCAGGCCATGCAGAGGTCAGGCCATGGGGAGGTCCGGCCATGGAGAACAGTCCCATTGCCTCCTCAGCCCAGAAGCACCCAGTTTACTCTTCCCTCACTGCTATAATGTAAAGTACATAAATGGTAGAAGAAAAGGAGAGAAACACACAAACCAATCCCTTGGGATAAAAAGAATAAGAAAGAACAACAGAAGCCATCTAAGGAAGCTAATTTAAACTTGATCCCAAATCCTGAAAGCTGCTGCAGCTAGACGAACTGTCAAGAGCATCAGCTCTTTAGACGAGAGGAGACGTGGCTTAGTGGAAGATGAGAAAGGCTTCGGTTCATGGCCTATCACTTATCTTACCGGATGTCCTCTGTACAGCCTGGCTTAGGGGAAATGCAGAACAGAGAATATTTGCCAGAGATATATTTGGTTCATAATCTATTATTTCTTGGTGATGACATAATTAAATAAATGAAAAATGGAACATAACTCAAGCTAGCATCTGCCTTTTCCAGTTCCTAAATGCGTTTACGTTTGTTTGCGATGACCACTTCGCTTCAGTTGTGTGCTGTCCCTTGCCAGTAATTCTATCAGTCCAATTTCATGCCTATAACTCTCCAGCTCTGGGGAGGACGTGCTCTGTGAATCCTCTTAGCTGCAGAGGCGGACGAGACTGTCACCCGAAACTGCATCGAGGGATCAGCAGCAGGTATCACAGGGGTAGCATTCCATCTATTGCTCACAGAGGCAAAGAGCAATTGCTAAAAGAAACCAGAATCAAGATACGTTAGGGACTAGGCTTTTGGAAACTCGGACTGGAAGATGCATGCAGCCGCAGGCCTTCAGTCCCTCAGACGCACACAGAAACTCCTTGGGAGAGAGGAAGAATGGCACAGTCAAAGATGAGAGACAATAGTTTTCAACCCACAGCCTATCGCTCACCTTACACTAGGGGTGCTGGAGAGCCGAACATCTTCAGCTTCTCATGGCATGAATGAATGTTGAAGGCCAACTTTGGACTACACATTCAGATGGGAAGATAGCTAGGCTGTGTGTCCTGAAAGAATTTAGGGTTCAGTGGAGCAGCCCAACTTTAACAAAACAATCTGAAAGCGAGGGAAGGCAATGTGGAGGTAAATGGACGTTCATATTTTGGTGATGGTACAGCGGGGATAGATTCATTGAGTAGATAGGGATGACCTCAGAGGAAGCGGGGGGTTAGCTAACCAGGAGAGGGACTTATAGGTGGGGTAGAGAGAGTTTGCATGTCTGGGGCTCAGATGGTGTTGAATATTCAGTGAGATGGAGCTGAGAGGCAGGTAGACCTGGCAGAGTCCTGGAGGCCAAGCACAGGGTTTTGCCTTTATCCAGTCATAGGATTTAAGTGGTACAGAGGATTAAGTGGTACAATGAGGTTCCCAGCTGGGAAAGGTCAAGTTACGAGAGGTGTCATGGTGGGCTGGTGGGCAGCCTGAGTACTGGGTCATTAGCACCGTGCACTGCTGATCATTAGGAGAATCCAGCTGCAGGAGCAGCTGCCCCAGCCTGAGGTGGGCAGCTAAGGCTGGAAGCTAGCCTACTTCTGAAGCTGCAGTGAGTCCTGTCATAAACTTTACAGGTTCACCTGCCCAGGAGGTACCCAGGGGAGACACAGGAAGGTGCTTCACCTGGTGGGAAAAGTCCTAAGAAAAGCGTACGATCCAGATGACGACAGGGGTCTAGGCTTTCTATTCTGCGGGGATAACAGTATGTAGCTTTTTGTTAAAAAAAACTATTTGTTAAAGGTCAGTGTTCTCCATAGTGTATGTTCTTGGCGCCTTTGTAACTGTGTAAATTTATCTCTGTTATTTGTTCTAGTACATTGTTCCACATGTCTGTTCTATGCTAAGCTCTGTAGTTAGGGCTTAAATCACTGTGATGCCTCTAGCATTGTTACTTTTGCTTAACATTGCTTTGGCTATTTGGCCTTTGGGTCCCTAGGAATGAAAAAAATAATAATATGTTAATATATATTAATATAATAATTTATATTTATAGAAATACGTATATATATTCTTAACAGAAATATATACTTAATATAATCAATATGTCAAAGAGACAGCCACACTATGAACTGTTGCTAAGATGTGGACACAGCCTAAATGCCTAGCAGAGCTGAATGAATAAAAGAAAATATGCACTATGCCCACAGTGGAATACTATTCCAGCCTTAAAAAGAATGAATTCTGCCAACAGGGATGAATTCAGGAGACATGTTACTTGGAATAAGCCAGGCATAGAAAGATAAATACCTCACAATTTCATTTATTGGTACAGCCTTAAGTTGCTGATGTAGAAGTATCAAGAACAGCGATTACCAGGCCTGGGGAAAGGTGGAGCAGGAGGAGAAGGCGTCAAGGAGAGATTGTTCAGTGGGGGGAAAACCGTGGTGGGATGGCAGGGGTAGGTGCTGCTCTTCTGCTGCACAGTGGGTTGACTGTAGTTCAGTTTTACATAGTACATGTTGAAGTGGATGGAAGAGAGGATTTTGAATGTCTTCACCACAGAGAAAGGCTGGCGAATATGCTAATTGCCCTAATTGGACCTTTATACAATGTGTTCTTGTGTAGAAACATCCCACACTCTAAATAACTGGAACTCTGCCTGCAATTTGAAAACAGGATGAGCTGGGAACAAAGGAGCACTGACTTTGCCAATCTTTGTTATAATTTGTATCTCAAATGAGTCAGGGCCTGCCTTCCACCACCTCTCTTCCAATCTACATAGTCCCTACTATGAGCCTAACTCTTTGGTTTCACCATAGACAACACCAGCACTGGCTATTCTTAAAGAGTGTTCCAGAGTTCCAAAGAGGAATTGTCTCATTCCTATGGTGCAGGGCACTCGTGCCAAATGGAATCCAGATGTCTTCTAAGCTGAGCATTTAGAAATGCTCAAATGGAGTTTAGACTCAGAGCCCATGTTGAACTACCAGGAAAAAGCAAGAGAAACACACTGGACAGGGGAAGCAGCTTGAGCAAAGACACACAGAGAGGAGTACGGCTTGTCTCTGAAACATCCAGAACACAATCCTGAGAGTGAGAAGCTGAGGGCTTCCTAGCTTTGTTTCTCAGGTCTATTCTAATCTTTCTCTATATCTGTTTATTTACTAATAAGATGAGACTAAGATCACCTACATTGTAGAATATTTATGAATATTAAATCCAGAACATAGCTGGCAACAAGTTTTCCATGATTACGGCAGCAGAATGCCGTGATGCAAACACATGATGAGGCCCGTCATCAAGGGGCCAACAGCAGGCTGTAGAGCTGGCAAATACAAGCAACTTTCAGCAGAGCATCATGTTCTGATATCTAACGTAATTCCCTTCTGTATATTTGAGTGGATTGAATCTTTTTGAACTTGTTGGACCTTGTTTTGTGGCTGAGGATATTAGAAAAGGTTTTGTGTATCCTGCCATGAGCAGAGAGTTCTAGAAATGTCAATCACACCATGCAGGTTGGTAGCATTTTTTTTCAGAGTTTCTATTTTTGTTGATTGTCTATGTGGTTATTCAGGTATAGGAAAGGCAGAACAGAAGTCTTTGACAGTTGTGGATTTGTCCATAGTATTTCTCATTCAAGACCTGAGGTGATTAATATTGTCAACTTGACAGAGTATAAAGTCACCCAGGAGATACACGTCTAGTTACATCTATAAAGGGTTGTCTAGATTAGGTTAACTGAGGTGGGAAGGCCCACCCGAAAGGTGGGTGGAACTATTGCATGGGCTTGAGTCTAGGAATTCATGAGGAGCTCCCAGGGACCTGAGAGAGGGCTCAATGGGAACAGGGCTTGAATACAGGCCTGCTGACGAGTTTGATCCCAGACCCACATGGTGACATGAGGGAACCAACTCTCAAACGTTTTTTTCTGTCGTCAATATAGCAGTATCTCCTTGCCCTCTCTAAAGCACATGCATATATGAACCCACAATAAAAAATTTAAGGGAGAAATCCAGCTTAACTCCAGCATCTTTTTCTGCTTCCTGATTATGGTTGCCATGCAACCAGCTCCTCTCACTCTGACCTCCATGGCATCTCTGCCATGATGGGCCACACCCTCAGTAAGGCCAAAGAAACCTTTCTTTTCTTAAGTTGCTTTCTCAGACATTTAACTGCAACAATGAGCCCAGTAACTAGCATAAGTACTGCCAGAGTTTGCTTCCTGTGTTTTCAATCTCTGATTTTTGTGGCAATCACGCTAAGATTAGATTTTTTTATCTTCTTTTTTTTTAAATTTAAAATTCTAAAAATTGGTTTTGAGAATTTCATACATGAATACTGTATGCAATTCTACACTCCCTACCCCTTGAAACTCCTCCTATGCCCCCTCCCACTCTCATGACTTCTTCAATTACTGTTATTTATATAAACATATGTATATATAAGTACAAGCCATTGGGCCCACCTAGTGTTCCCTTCATGTGTATTTGTTTAGGGCTCACCATTTGGGACTGGGTAACCTCTCAGGAGAGCTCATCCCTGGAGAAGTCTGAACTATAGGCAATTACTGGCTCCTGAGAGAGGGAGAACAGTGCTCCCCAGGGATTAATATCTTTTTGATGGATTAGTCTCTCTGTCACTCTGAAATGACTTTCTTGATATGTGGCATCATCCTTTGCTCTAAAATCTACTTTGACATTAATAATGCCAGTCCAGCGTTCTTTGGTTACCATTAGCCTGCTATGTGTTTGTACTATTCTTTTATATTTAACCAATAGTTAAAACACTGTTTTACTTTTTAAAATCCAGCTTGATAGCCTGTATCTTTTCCTTGAGTGTTTAGGCCATTTATCTTTAATGTGATCACTCAACTGGCTGGGTTTGAATTTGTCATTTTTGCAGTCTTTGTCTATTTGTTCCTTTGTTCCTTCATTTCCTGACCTTTTAGGAAGTTAGTTGAGTATTTTTGCTTGCTATCTTCTGTGTTATCTTAATAGAATTGTTTTGTTTTCCTGGTGACTATCTTAAAGTTTATGACATACAGTCCCAATGCCATGCCTGCCTGCCTGTTGTCATGTTGCTTACCAAGATGGTCATGGACTTAACCTTCAGAAGCTGTAAGCTCCAAACAAACGTTTTCTTTTACAAGTTGCCTTGATCATAATGTGTACACACAACAAAAGAACAGTAACTAAGATGGTATTTTTATCATATTAAATATTTTAGCACTCATAACATTCCCCTATGGGGGAATTATCTAGAATTTGAGGCAGTAAACTCCTGCGTGGGGAAGATAGGCAGTTTTAAGGGTACTGATGGATAAAGAGAAATCTGCTAAGGGTAATGGGAGAAAAGAACACTCTACAAAAGCAAGATCAGAAGGTAAAATCGGGGAGGGTAGGGAGCGTTAGAATAGGTATTAAACGTCCCTTAAGGAAAAACTTCCAGTCAAGAGAACAGAAGTTTTGGCCTTGGAAGAGGCCAGACATTCCAGTTGTGTTCATGGATCTCCTGGCCAAGGGACCAAGGCAGACTCAAATTCAGACATGCTAAAGCAATACAAGGAATAATTTTTTCCTTTAATGAGGTTTGTTTACTTTTCTTTCTCAGAATCCCTGCTTGCCTTCCCCAATAACTGCTTCTACAAGCAACTGTGTCTTAGGTTTCTCCACCTCTCTGAGGCCTTAGTCAGGCAGGGTAACTCTGCCTTTTCTGGTCTGTCTTTTAGATGCCAGCCAGCACTTCAAGTGTCTGTTTTTCTGATACTCTTTCTTCAGAGCTCCCCTCTTAGCCATGTGGCTGCTTTCCCACCATGCATCTGACCTCTGCCCACACACTATTTGTGTGGCTCTCTCTTCTCTCCTCCATTTTCTTCCTCTGGGTAACTGCTGAGGTTACAGCTGGCCTGCTCTGGGGATTTTTTCTTTAAATTCTAATAAAATTGTCCTTAAACTTTAAAAAAGTAATTAAAAAATAAAGTTTAAAGTGTATACATTGGTAGTTTGTCATATACTTTAATTTTATTCATGACTGCATTTGTTATTGACTGCAGTGTTATTTTTGGACAAATTACCAATGGTGTTTAAGATAAACAAAACACACACACACACACACACACACACACACACACACACACACACACACCATTTTTGGTACTCTGGCTTCATTTATGAACTCTTTTTCCTTGTTCCTCAAGGACTTATGGTAATATTTCTTATACAGTGTGGCTTTGCTGGTTATATTCAGCTTTTTGTTCTTAAATTTTATTTTATTTTTGCTTTTGAAAGATACTGATTGACATTTTTAAATTTAATTTTATTTGGCTTATTTTATTCTTTAATGGTGTTTTATTATTAAGAATTTGCTTACATTGTTTCCTACAATTAAAAAATTGTTATTTTATCTTGATTATGTTATATTTCACGTATTTCTTCTCCTCTGGTGACATTTGAGTCTATCTTTATTTTGAGTTAGGTCAGTTATGACATACATCCCCGTTTCTCTTACTTACCTGTATGAGAGTTAGTGAGGTTTTGGTCAGTCTTTATATTTCGAAGAATTTTAGTCATTATGGGTTTGAATGCACCTTCTGTCTTGCCGTCTTCCTTTCAAGGTCCCGAATGACACATGTGATAAACTTTCCCTCTGATCTCCAGGGTTTAAAGCCTCTGATCTTCTTGGGTAGGGTTCACAATGACGCCTTCATGGTCGCTGATCCTCTCTCCTGCAGTTTCCAGTCTGCTCTTTTCCCATTGGTGGGTTTTACCCCACGTGCTTCAGTGCGCCGGCTTCTCCAGAGTTGCGTTTGGGCATTTTTAAAATGTCTTCACTATTCCTCGGCAACTTTTGAACGGTAACTACTGTTTGATAATTCTAACACTTGCTTCAGTCAAAGGCTGGTTTCCATGTGTTTTTCCCTTTCTTGACTGTCACGTTTTCTCTGTTCTGTTTTTAGCATGGCTAGTAATTTTTAATTGTACCCCAGGCATTATAATATGTATATATGACCGACTGTTGGGAAAGAGAAGGTCTGTCTTCTCACCTAGAGGCTCTGGACAGCTTCCTAGACTTCTCACTGGGAAATCTGATTTGCTCAGTATCTGTTCAGTGCTCACTCTCGAGTTGCAAAGTCATATTCTGTATTTATTCTCTTAGATGTCAATATTCCAGTGGGGAGTACTTATATTTAAAATTCTTGTGCTTTGTATTTTATATTGTCTACAGCTTCTAAATGAGTGTTATCAATAGTCATGGGATGCCTTCTATGTGTCTGGTTTCTCTTGGTCTCCACATCTACAGGTTATGAGTAAATGGATTTAACCAACAAAAAGTACGTGTGTGTGTGTGTGTGTGTGTGTGTGTGTGTGTGTATTTTTGGGTTTCCATAAATTTTATTGTGTGTTTATGACATGATAAAGTTAACTGACTTGGGAAGAATTTCATCTTGCATATCTTACTTTTACATAGTTTTAGGTGAACAATGCTCACTCTAGGGTTTCATCTCTCTCAGTACTAAGGTAAGGCCTTCTGTGTCCTCTGCTCAATGTGCCTTGAATCCTGGGGTTTTGCTGTCTCACGGAAAGGGACACATATATCTGCAAGGCCATGTGAACACCGTTTTCTCTCATTCTCTCTACTGGCTGTTTTTCCTCCCTCAGGGCGGTTTTGTATACACAGGCCCTCATCAGCACTCAGCTGCCTTACATGGAGGGAACACTGAGGATGCCTGGGCTTGCCTTTCTTTCCCCTGCCACTGTCTGGTTTGATGTTTCTGGACACTCTCCTCCAGACATGCATTTTGTTAGGCTCTGTCTCCTTTCCCATGCCTATGCAGTTGCCTAGGGATACCCCACGCAGTAAATTCAACAAGAGCAAGGCACCCCTGGGTGTGGGCTGTCCGTCTGAGCTCAGGGCCTGGCATCCAGTGAATTGAAAAATCATCATTTCCTATCTCTTGAATGGGAAATATGCAATTTTTGACTGGCATACCTAGGAGAGTAAATCTTCCTGCTAATCCATGCTGGCTGAAGAGGGACTTCTAGGTTACAAAGTTGAGTTTCCATCTATTGGCAGAGCAGAAACACCAAGAAAGGGAACAATGCCCACTCCTGTGTATTGAGAAGTTTAACCCTGGTGGGGTGGAGAGGGGAGGCAGTGAGGGGCAAGGCTACTCCTACATTGAGTACTGAAGGCAGCCAGAACATAGAGGGGACATGTGTGACACTCTAAACACAAATGTGGAAAGTTTTCTAAACCAAAATGCAGATTTGAGCTAACACAGTAGAAGCGCTATGTTGTGAATTAGGGCATTCAGTGAATGCCTGGCAAAGCAAAATGGAGACTAAGTTAAGGCAGAGGTGTGTTTCCTCTGGTGTTCCCAAACAATTTTGCCCTCAGAACAGGGAACCATGAGTGCCATAGGAGTCATCCGAAAGCTCCCTCAGAATCTCCTGGCCAGTGAGGCTGTGGACTCACATAACCCTGGAGACTTCTAACTGGCTGTTCTTGTCTGGACAACATTTGCACATGGTTCCCATGAGAAAGCACAATGTTTTATTCATGTCCACTTATAAATTTCATGAATAGCGGAGAATATTTCAGAATTTTAGAAGGTAAATCTCCACATGTGCTTACCACAAAGCCTTTGAGTTCTTAAGTCACTTTGGAATGAGAATTTTTTTCTGTCTCAATCCAGCTGAGATCTTTACATTAGAACACAATGTTTCTCCAGGTTACTGGTGCTCTTAAAGCTAAAATAATACATTTAGGATAATAAAGTGAAGTAGGCACTGAAAAAGCATAAGGCAGAGTCAACTGAAATCAGGTGCGAGGAAATGTACCATTGCTACCTTGATGGAGCTGTGCTTGGACAGAATCTTTGTAAACAAAGCACAGGGAATGAACACCTTGGTTGGAGAACAAAGGTCAGAGACTATAATATTAACCAGTTAGTACCAGAGAATAGCAATTAGCAAGTGCTTGGGGGGCAGCTGCAGTACTAAAAATGTTCTTCATGATGAGAAATAAGGTCGTAGGGTAGGATGGAAGTTAGTACTTCATGGTTGTGTATTGGTTTCCTACTTGGAGGAAGGGTGAGCAGGGTCAAAGTCACCCTGAATTCCTTCAGGCTTCAGAATGACTAACAGCCTCTCAAGGAGCCTTCTAGAGCAGCAGAGGCAGGAGTTGAACAAGTCTTTTGCAGAGTGAACTTTGACCAATAAAGAGTAGTCTTTTCTTTTTAAGATTTATTTATTTATTTTTTATGTATATGAGTACACTGTAGCTATCTTCAGATACACCAGAAGACGGCATCAGATCCTATTACAGATGATTGTAAGCCACCATGTGGTTGCTGGGAATTGAACTTAGGACCTCTGGAAGAGCAGTGCTCTTAACCGCTGAGCCATCTCTCCAGCCCCAAGAGTAAGTAGTCTTTTAAAAAAAGCTTGAATTGGGAAAAATGACATGAACCTCCTTGAGTCTTTGGATACAGTAACACTGCTGGATAGTTGGGTCCATTGTTAGGGGATAGTGGAACTCTAGTAGAATCATGTGTCTAGGGTAAACATTAGAATGAAATAGTCATTTTCTAGAAGTACTTTGACCTTGAAGAAATCATTGTCTAAAACAGTGGTTGTTTTCTATTATCTATAGGGTTGTTTTTCTGAAGGAGTCTGACAGCTTTTGCATGACTTTGGTCACAAGAAGGTCCTGGCACAGTGGAACATTTTGCATTATTTGGTACTGTAGCTGGTCTTTGCTACTTTGTGGGTTCTTTTTCCCACCCTTTATTCCCTCTCTTCACTCTCTATCACTAGATAGGAGAGAAAGAAGAATGGGGGAGGGAGTCTCTGAATCTAATTTCTGTATTCTTGTTTCTTCTTTGAGTATGACTACTAACAAAACACAACCACCCCCCACCCTCAATGAGCAACAACCACAAACCCCACCTCTGGAACACTAGAATTTATGTACCCTTTGAAATGTTCCTAGAGTTATAAACATCACATAATTGGAGAAACTATCTGCAGCTGGCAAAATCATGCCTCTGCTAAAGCATGAGGCAAATCATAGTCAGCTGCTGTGGACAATCTGAAGCAGCCGCATATGCCCACACCTGGGATTAAAACAAAAATATAGTCTTTCTCTCTCTCTCTCTCTCTCTCTCTCTCTCTCTCTCTCTCTCTCTCTCTCTGTTTAAAGAAACTAAAACTTCAGAATTCTCAATACAGGGTACTGAAAACAGTGCACAATAAAGACTAAAGATGCAAGGATGTGGTGTTTTCCTTCACAAAATATAGATTAGGTTAGGGGCTTTGGTATGAGGAACTTGTTTTACCAGAAAACAAACAAATAAACAAAAAAACCCACAACTTTTGTGTAACAAATCACTAAAGTTGCTTCTTCGAGGCTGGACCTCCCTGCTGCTTCAGAGCGTGGTTACATTCTGGAGTGACCCTCTTTCTTTAATTGACCAGTATGACTCAGAACACTGACTTTAGGGAGAGAATCAGGTGGGTGCGGCGGCACGAGAGAGCAGAAGAAAGAACTGAGGGCTAGACAAGCCCAGAAACAGAAAAAAACCATTTACCAAATCTCCATGACACAGAAAGTGATTATCACTTTGCTCTGTGACATGATCGCAAAAGTATCACCTGTAAAGAATCTCACTGATATCTGTATGATGAGCTGTCTCCACCCTCTCTTATTTTACCTGAATGATACTGACTCCCCTTCCTGGGCCTGATGATACTCTTGAAAACACCATGTTTGAATAGTTGGCATGGCAATGATGGTAGTGACAGCTCTGGCTCATCAATGAGCCCTCTGTTCCTTGGGAGCCTGACCTACTGCTTATCATCCTGGCAAAGTATCATTCAGTCTTTTACCCCAGTCCTGTCACATGTAGGCACCACATGCTGGGCAGTCAGGGCTCCTTTTCTCTTGCTGGATGGATTGAGGTTGCTCAGACTCTTCTCTGTGATGGAGAAGGGATAGGAGCAGGGAGAATTCAGCTTCTTTCTGAAGATTTCACTATTTAGTTGCTAGTTGAGTATGGTTGACTGGAAGGAGAAGCCACCAGAGCCATGTGAGCAGCAGCTTTGGGACCTGGCTGGGATTTCCTTACTCAGTGAGGCTTGTTTCACGATAGGTGTGGGATTTTGGGGATTAATGTGTGTGGGTTTTTTGTTTGTTTGTTTGTTTTGTTTTGAGGAGCTTAGTAATTGCAGACACTTCTTTTCTATTCAAACATTCTCAGTCACATGGATTAAAGCTCTCATTCAATTCTGTTCCAGTCATCCTGTCAAAATGACAAATAGCCCATATCAGAAAAGTATTAGCTGGCAGAAACTGTCAGTCCACAATTTCACCCAGACAAGAAGGACAGGGTAATGGTGGAAGCTGGTTCTTCCTCCCCCTCTTCCCCTGCATTGTCCTGTAGACAAGCATCCTCTTGCATCCTGTGTATAAGGCTAGTTCTAATAAGAAATTATCTTAAACAATAGGAGAAATAAAATAGAAATGGATCACCCTTCCCACGGCAGGCTATTCTTTGTAAGTTGCATTTGTTGAGTAGACTAGAGATCTCCAGTTTCTGAGTGGCCAGATGCAAACCATCCTGTAAAGGCAGGGCTGGCCAAACCTGTGACTGAGCAAAGCAGAGTGCAGGGATCATTTGTGTCATAGTCTCAGTTTGGAGTCTGTGTAGAGAGACAGGGATCATGGGCCCAGGTTTTTTTGGTATTCAAGGAAATGCAAACCTTGTTAGGTTTTGTTGGAAAAAATATGTATGACAGAGGAAAGCAATTTTTACCTGTATAGGTCACACAGTCATATCTGATGGATCTAGGATCAACAGACAGACGGTGGAACAATCTACAATGAAGTCATTTAGCTGCCCACTCGCCCTCCCTCCTGGCAATGTCTACACCTGAACTTACTGAGAGAACCAGCATATGAGAGCCCCCCAGCAATGAGAGTCCACCCAGCAATGAGAGCCCGCCCAACAATGAGAGTCCACCCAGCAATGAGAGTCCACCCAGCAATGAGAGCCCGCCCAGCAATGAGAGTCCACCCAGCAATGAGAGCCCGCCCAGCAATGAGAGTCCACCCAGCAATGTGAGTCCACCCAGCAATGTGAGTCCACCCAGCAATGAGAGTCCACCCAGCAATGTGATTGATCAAATGCTTTCAAGTGTGAGTTGCTGTTCAAATGGTCTGGCAAGAGATAAATTTAGAACTAGGGAGGATAAGTCACGACTAAGATCTAGGTGAAGGTTGAAGCAATGTTCACTGTGGGCTGAACAATTGCCTCTTGAGCTAGCCGGAACTGTTGAGGAGTTCCAAGCTAAATTCTGACAAAGAGTAAATCAGAAAATGTTTAGGACAAGCTAAGAATATAAAGCTTAGGTGGCAAAACCCACCATTCAGAAGAAGGTTTAACATTTTAAAAATTTTATTTGTATGAGTGTTTTGCCTACATGTATGCCCATACCATGTGCTTTCAGTAATGTCAGAGGCCCAAAGAAGTCATTAGATCCCCTGCAAGGAGAATGGCAGATAGTTGTGAGTGGGCTCTGGGAACAGAACCTAGGTCTTCTGGAAGAACAGCCAGTATTCTATCATGCCCCCCTCCCCAAGTCATCTCCCCAGACCTCTGAAAAATCTTAGATATTTTCACGGTCTTCCCAGTTTTAAGTACCAGTCCCTCTTGAGCTTTGAGCATGAAGAATAGCCTGCAGTCTTACTTAGCGCTTTTGTTGTTGTTTTTGCATTGAGCCTGGGTGGTCTTGAACTGCCTATGGGGATGACCTTAAATGGGCTATGGGGGTGAACTTGAACTTCAGATGCCCTTTCTATCTTTGGAAAACATTACAGGCATATCCTCTGCACCCCATTTTTTTGTAGTGCTAGGGATCAAACTTCAAACCCAAAGCTTTGTACATGTTCTGGCAAGCATCTTACCAGCTAAGCTACATCCTCGGCCTCTTATATTGCCCTTTGGAACAGAGTCAAAGGACGGAGGGTATCTAGGAGAGGTAGTTGTCTTACTTACCCCTTCAGATAACTTAGCTCTCCATTTTCTTCTCTCACCCAGAGGGACGCGCTCCTTATCCGATTTTAAAGCTTTCATTTCAATTTGACTGGATCCCCACCATACTACCTAATTTTTCCAAGTGCCTTCCTCTACAGTAGTTTGTCTTTTAAACTGTATTCTATCGTTCATTTTATCATTTGAAGGATAATGCTCTTAATACTATCACTGATAATGGTATTAATTATAAACTGCTAACATCACCTACTGAAGACCTCCTATGGGCAAAACATTTGAAGGACTTTAACTCATTTATCTTCATATTAGCTCTAGGCAAATACAGCTATGAGTTCAGTTATACTTGTAAAGAAACCAGGATTAAGAAGATGAAATAAAATAACTTAATATTGCGTGTCTGCATATGCCTGCCAGTGTGCTGGATGGACCGTGATAAGCACACAGGTATTAGCCTAGGACTCAACAGGCCAATAGAGAGCACACCGCTGCATAGGCATACATAGTGTGTGGGTGAGTGCCTGCAAGGCAGTGTTCGTGACGTTCTGAAGAAAAACAAGACCACAGTGAGCACTTGGCTGTCTGGCCTCTGATTTGGCCAACTCTGTGTCTCTGAGGTCTGTATTCTTGTGTAGGTATTTATTCCCTCAGAGCTACAGCATAACCTGAGGTCTGATGGGGCTTTGAGAGCTCCAGGCTAGCCCAGCGCACACTGTGAGGTGAGGTTGCCTCAGCCTTCCTCAGGCACAGAGACCATAAATCTTTCCCCAAAAGTCCTTTCTATTATTGTTTTGTTCTTATTCTTAGCATGCCCACCCTTCTCTCCTTCCTTCCCTCCCTCCTTCCCTCTCTCCCTTTCTTCTTTCTTCTCCCTCCCTCCCTTTCTTCCAGCCTCCTTTCCTTCTTGCTCTCTTTCTTCTCAATGATTTGCATTATTTTATTCCCACTCAACTAAACAAATATTTATAAAGATGTTCCAAGCTTAGCTGGGTGGCACAAATATTCTTTGTTTAAAACAAAACAAATTTAAACTGGACAGAATCCCTCTCCTGAAGGAGCTGGGCCCTGGCAGAGCTGAGCATCACTTGAATGGGTTCCATCATTCACAGCCAGGAGAAGCAGATGTGACAGAGGATGGCTCCTTCCTTCTAGTGTTCTCTCTGTCCGACATGCCAAGGGATTGGATTTCTTTGGCAGTTCAGTGTAAAGCTCACACCAACCATCAGCTCACTTTGAAGCGCTGATCCACAGTTTCTCCCTAAAGGAGTCTTAACTGTCACGAGGAGCTTTGCCCAAAGCTCAGGTGAGGTTCTGCAAATCAGGCTCCTGGATGGATGTTCTGGTACTATTTCCAGTGTCAGGAATGTTAGGTTAGTGTAGCTGGTGGCAGTGAGCAGAGAGGTGAAAGGGGTGGGAGGTCATGGACGAGTGCGGTGGACTTGCTCACACAATCAATAACCCTGATATCAATAATTGCCATCCACCTCATGGATGCTACAATAGAGATGGATACCTCAGTGATTTGTGGCCTCCTGCACAGACAGACAGACAGACTCCTTCCATCATCCAAATGTGTGCCCCTTTCACTCTTGTTCTGTAAATCTCCATGCGTTCTGACATCTCATTGGCTCACATCCCCATGATATTGGGACAAATGAATACAGATGTGGTGGCTTAGCATAGTGGAGGTTTACTCTCATGCTGTTGTAGAGTTGGGATCTACAACCAAGAAATTAGAAGAGCCATGGCTCTCTGAGGCCCCACACAAGAATTCTTTACCAGCTTCTGCCAGTTGCTGACCTCCGTTCCTTGGCTTAGCTGCATGACTCTAGTCTTCCTCGCATGTCTGCATCTTCATATTATTCTCTCCTATTATGAGGATTTTGTTCATTTGATTTAGGAGCCATCTAAAAATCTATTACAGCCTCAACTTTATTTGCTCACATCTGTAAATATCCCATTTCTAAGATAAAATCATATTTACCAGTATTTTTGGGTAGGTTAGGTATAGATTTTTGTCAACACAAAAATCACAGCTCTCATCTTAAAGAAAATAGTTTATTCTGGAGCCATATTGTGTGACCATGGCCCAGGAAGATGGGGTTGGCTTCCCCAAATTTCATGCTTTAATGTGGAAGTAGTTTCATGAAGTTTTATAGTTTTACAGAACCAAGAACATCATAAATCAAGGCAGGTTTAAATGGTGGGTACATAGAGAGGGGGTTACAGAAAGATGGGGGGCTTTGCTATAGATCTGAGGTGCTGTCTGACGATGATCTTAGCTTTTGAGTTGGTGGAAGCTAGTGGTCTGCTAAGAAGAGATTCTAGACGTTTTCTTATCTATTAGTCACAGGATGTTAATTCTGACACAGAAGTAGACAAGCTGTGAATGTGGTGGCGGGGCCCTAAAACTGTTATGGGATCCACTTAGATTGAACATAACTCAAATACCACATCAATGCAGATGACAAAAATTTATTGTAATCAAGCCGCTACTGATTGATCAGAGCCACAGATAGTCCTTGGTAGGAAGAAACTTGAGAATAGAAACAAATATGACCAGATTGCCAAATGGAGAGTAATAGGGGGCTCAATATGGGGCAAAAAGCCTTGCAGAGGGGAAGCAGGTACAGTAACATGTGTAGATAAGGTGCTTCCCTACGCTGTTCCGGGTCTTACAGCCCATGCGTGCAAATGAAGCGAACTGAGTGGAAAAGACTCAGACCTCTTCCCCCTTCAGACTCCGAATTGGGGTTCAGTCTGTGAAACAGCATGGAGCGTAGCTGTGAAGGGTTTGAACTAGGTCAAAAGCCTGGCTCCATCACAAATCAGGACCTAAGGGTATCTGTGTCACAGGTCTGTGTGCCACTAAGTATATTATGTGACCATAAGATGCTTCTCAACCCAGGCATGTTAATATGTGTAGGAGTCTGAATTCTTGAAAAGTGGTGAGTTTCCATGTGTAGTCAGAATGGAAGGTAGCTGAACTCAAAACACTATCTAACCAAAAGAATGGTGCCTTGCAGAGAAGGAATCGGGAGTGAGAAGGACTTTGGGGACCTGATAGAGTGGCCTGTGTGATGTCAAGAGGTAGCACACTGGCACAGAGTCCAGTGATCTCAGTGTCACCTGCATTTGGAGATAGTGATAGAAACCAGAAATGGAGGTCAGGTGGGGATAGATGTGCCAGGATTGCACAAGCCATGGGGGGAGGGGAGAGGCAAGGGCAGGAACACTTTAGTTATAAGTGGACAATATCTTTGCTAGAGTGACTTTACAAGAGGACACTCGATTTTCATTCAAATGGAAGTCCAGGGAGGGATGTGTGCGTGTACCTCCTGCCTAGGTTTAACTTGTCTTAGTGACACCAAAGATCCAGGCACTTGTCCTCAGGTCTTACCATGGTTTCCTTCTGGGTGGACACTGTCATGTTGACTCAGCAGTAGACTCAACTCTATCTGGAGCAGAAAATGGAAGTCATCTCCCCTCATCTCTTCTGAGTCTGTTTGATTAAAAGCAGCCAAACTATTATCCCCCACATCCCTCTTTCATATCTCAATCCCAATCCCCCATCGTGTCCTCACCCCGATTCTCCTCTATCAAATTGGCCAAATTTGGGTCACATGTGCAGACCACAACTGCAAGACAATCTGGGACAGTGAGTGCCTGGCTTTCTCACTTGGGACAGAGGAGGCAGGCAGCCTCACAGCAAGGAGGCAGCTGAGCTGGGGGAGAGGCCACACCAGCAAGTGGGGTTTCTGACTCTTGTTGCCTTCAGGTGTCATAATAAACCATCACGAATTGTCAAGAATGTTGAGCCTGAATGGCAGACATTTTGACTGAGTCTCTGAGTGTTAATATAAGCAGCTGGAAAATAGCTAACATGGCTTTAAAAACCCTTCTATCCTTCATGCTAAGGGTCAAAAGTCTTGTGTCAGGTTCTAGGATGTTCACTAATCGACAGTCTCTTAACCTTCAGCAATTCCCTATGAACTAAGTGTTTATAAAAGTAGATACTGGCTCATAACGCCAAAAATATCTTGGTAGCTGATTACACACTTCTTTTTGGTTCTTTGAGACAAGGTCTCGATGTAGCTATGGCTGGCTTAGACCTCGAGAACTTCCTGCCCCACCTTCTGGGATTGTGGGGTGTATCATCATGCCAGACTCTGACACGTCAGAGCTTGGGTGGCTCTGCTTTCTTGAACAGACCTAACAGCTTGTTTCTAAGGCCATTTCTTGCTTTTCTTTTCCCATGCTTTTTTATGACAAAGCAGAAGAAAATGAACAAAAACTGACTCTGAACTAAAGCTGTGTCACCTGGTTCTGGGTGGAGCATTGGCAGAGAGAGGCTTTTGAGGTTCATGATTTCAGAAAACGAATGGGTACTTGGTGAGTTGAGTAAAATATACCAATCCCCCCATACCCTGGCTACTGAGGTCACAGGGCCATTACATTTCAGAAGGGGAGCCTCCAAAGGTGCCTATGTTGTTTCTAAATAAGCAACAAAGGGAATATGAAAAATGTTTAATGATGCAATATTTAAATTTCTTTTTCTCTAGAGGAACTGAGGCCCAGACAATTGCTTTAAAGTCACAAGTAGTTTTTAGCAAAATGCCATGACCATGAGGAAAGAGCACTCTATGCCCCGCCTCTTCCCCCCAGGAGCAGCCATATGAACCCCTGTCACAGTTGTAATACCTTCTTTGCCCTCTCCTCCCATTTCCATGTTGTGTTCTACCAGGAGTTTCATCTGAGAAATGGAAATGTCGACCCCGCTAACATTTCATTATAACCAGGAAGAGCCATAATGGACGATGAGACTGCTTTGTGTCTGACCTTTCTGAATGCCCTGGCCAGGGAAGGTGAAGCTCTGTGTGGGGCTGTACAATCCCGTTTAGTGACGTGAGACTCAAGGCTTTTTTGACCTTATCCCGGAAAACATTATAAAGGAGTGTTTTCTAAACGTTGTGTACAGGGAACGCAGAGGCTATCACATTTCTGTCAGAAAGCCCTTGAATCATCTTCAAACAATTGGTGTTCAATATGAGCTGTCTGCCTAGAATCATAAATATTTACAAGGCTGACATTTGATTTTTTGTTTTTTTTTTTATGAAGTTAGGATGTTTTAGCTGTCACTAAAGGTTTTGGAGAGGAATTTGTTGTTGCTTTGGGGGATAAATGTGTTTGTGGTACCCTTTTTGATGGAATGCCTTGTTGGTAACTTTTAGGGAAGGTTCTTCCGGTGGCAGACACAAATGTCAATAGCCTCTTAGGAAATTCTCCTTTTCTCAGACTGTGATCAGAGGCAGTTAATGTTTCCATAGCTAGGCTAATGCCACAGTGCTAGTGAACAGGGGAACTGTAACTCCAGGCAGGCTGTTGTCAGAATCTTCATCCTATCCACCGCACCGAGCTGCCCTTCACCCTGCCACAGTCGCCACAACGTTGACTAACTACTCTTCTCAATATTTGGCCACGTAGTTGCAAATCCCACTGGGTTCTCTCTTTTCCCTGTGTTCTGATTAGATGCTCAGTTGCTGAGGAGCCAAGAGAAGGCTGGACAGGGTAGATTCCTGAGTCACAGGTTCTCTTCATCGTCCCCGGTAGAAGCCTGGCTTGATGGGACACAGCGGTTTTAAAGGGCCATTATCGTGAAGAATAAAAATCCAGCCCTATGCTGCATCTGATGTCCACTGACTGTTTTCTAACCTTGTATTTAGCAACTCCCTGTGATCGTGTTAAATGGGATTACACCACAGGCATTGGTGAACTCAGTAGATCAAGTCTCCTCCTCACACACGGGGCAGCAAATATTTACTAGTCTATCTGTGAAAAAGAATTCAAATCATTCAAAGTTCATTTTGACTTAATTGCATCCCAATTAGCAGATGTCCACACTACCCTACCCTGGCACCTAATAGACATGCTTGCTCCTTTTTAGTCAACTCTGCACTACTCCATTTCCAGGCTTCTGCTCTGAATGCACCCAAGTCTGAAGCAAGTGAATGGAACCTATTTTTCCCTGGGTACTTGGCAGGTGTTTAGCATTGTTAAATGTTAAAATCTATTAAAAATCACCACTACTATTAATGATAAATTCTTTGCGTTTCCTGTGACTAAGCAAAGATTTGGGGGATGAGGCATTTGGAACCCCCAATGTGCAGCCACTGAACCCTTTCTTTTTGTTCCGACTACCTTGACTGAAGGGACATCAGTCACAGCCAGCTGGGCCAACCTCTGGCCTACACCAGCCACCATGAGCCTCCATGGATGCTTTGAGACAATTCCAATGATTGCAGCCATTGACTCTGGCTCCTGAAGACACTCACTCAGCCACGCATGTTTGAAACACTTTGTACCATAATTTTGTCTATCATAAGCCTTGATATACCCTTTGCACATGATGGGAGCACTTCCCCAGCTGGAGGACTGCAGTGACTAGTGCTGAGGAACAGGGCTGTGATTGATCTTAAACACAAGTCTTAATGACATGACTGACATTAAGGAGCAAGGCTCTCTCTGATGGCCTGAACATCTTTCTTGGCTCTGTAAGCAGGCTGTTTGGCTTGGAGGTGCTCGCCTCCGCTGCTGCCTCTGCTGATTTGCAGCACCAGGCCAGATAAAAGCTTCTTGGCAGGGATTGTTCTTTGCCACTTCACAGTGCAGACAGTGTTAGCAGAAAGAAAGCAGAGGCAGAGATGACAGAGAGCTGCAGAGGCAGCTGCCGGGCAAGAACAAAGGTGAAGGTGAGAGCTGTGGCTTGACAGCTGAACAAGCATCAGTCTTTTGGGGTGGCTTGACAACCAACCATTGTGGAGGTGCCATAGACAATACAGGTGCAACCTGCAGCCTCCAGTCTGGGATTCTTAGCGCCCTAACAGTCTGACTCATGTTCCCAACTGCCAGCCTCTAAGCTCAGAGCATTCATTCTCAACTTTTTTTGACAGCCTAAGAGGTACTGTTGACCTTCGAGGGGTGCTTGTACTGACATCTAATCCCAATGCTGAACTCATTAACAGCCCATCTTGTCTCAAACAACTGTTTTCCAAGCCCCCATAGTCCTAGCCTTCCAGTTTAGGGTGCCTGCCATTTCTGATGGACAGCTAATGACCTGCACATTGTCTATCCTTTGTCAATACTAGCGATCTACTGGAGACCCTGTGTGCCTGCTGGGATCTCACCCATTGGCAGGCAGTCCCATGCGAGGCCAACAGAGGCAAGTCATTCTAGCAGTGAGCATTAAGTTCTGGAAGGGGTCAGGATGTTTCTCTCTCTCTCTCTCTCTCTCTCTCTCTCTCTCTCTCTCTCTCTCTCTCTCCCCCCCCCCGTGTGTGTATGTGTGAGTGTATGTGTGTGTGTACAAGTATGTGCAAGTGTGCACACACATATGCCCGGGTCAGAGGACAACTTCCGGTGAGGTTTCTGATTCTGAGATACTGTTTGTCATTTATTTGTTGAGGTGTGGTCTCTTAATGGCTTGGAACTTATTAAGTAGGTAAGGCTATCGAATCTGCCCATCTTCACCTTCCCAGTACTGGGGTTGTCAGCATGCACCATCATAGCTAATTGTTCCTATGTGGGCTCTGGGGATTGAACACAAGTCCTCATGATTGCAAGACTAGCACTTTACCAGCTGAGGCACCTCTCCAGCTCCCTGGCACTGTGAACTTTCTATATTACAACCTCTCATTGTAATGCCAAAGCATGCGTACGTGGTGGGCAGAAAATGCTTCCTCCAAGGATACCCATTGCATACTGACCCTTGAAACCTGCAAACACGTTACCAACCATAGCAAAGAGGTTAAGGTAGAACGTGGAGTCAAGGTTACTAGTTATTGGATTTTAAGAAACAGTTTTTTTTCCCTAGGCTATCTAGCTAGACACAATATAATCACAAGTTTCTTATATTAAAAGTAGACAAGGATGTGTCTTAGTTGCTGTGATAACATGCCCAGAGAAAAGCAACTTAGGAGAGAAAGGGTTTCTTTTCACTCACAGTGCAAGGTGCGACTGGTCTGCCCCAGTTGGAGAAGTAAAGGCAGCAGGAGTTTTAAACATCCAGGCACATTTCATGCCCAATCAGAAAGCAGAGAGATATGAATGCATGCTCAGCCTCTCCCTCTTCCCCTATCCATTTTACACCTTTTATGATTGGATCCTCTACAGAGGGGAGTGGTCTTGCCAGACATTAAGATGGGTCTTCCCATGTCAAACAGAAATAGGATAATCCCCTACAGGCGTGGCCAGAGGCCCATCTCCTAGGAAACATATATCCTGTCACACTGACATAGCACTAACCATCCCAGGGAGGTGCGAGAGAGATCAAACTGATGGGACCTGATGATGTGATCCTTCATGGCTGATGTTGAGAATGAAGAGGGGCCACTAGAGAAGCAGGCAATTCCAGAAGCTGAAAGCAGCCAGGAAGCAGGTTCCCTGTGGTGCCTGCAGAAAGGACCAGCTCTGCATGCCTCCTGTTGCCCTGACCTATGGTGGATTTCTGATCTAGAACTGTCAGCTGCCGACTTTGTGTTACATCGTTTGGTTTGTTACAGCAATGGCAGCCAACTCATACATGCTAACCACCTTGCACTCATTAGGAACAGCTCTGTCTTTGAACACCCAGAGTTTAAAATTCCCTTCTTCAAACATTTCTCCATTCTTGCTCTTCTGTCTTAATGAGCTGCTTAAGTATTCATTATGCACTTCAGTCTTTGGCTTCTCACACACATATTTCATTTCCTTCTAATTATGTGAAGTTTCTAGCTGAGTTGCTGGCACACGAAAGATGCCCACTAAAGCAGTGATAGTGGTAGTGATTCTGATGGTTAGCATGTCAAAGAGAGAAGCTCCTTTGCTGTTTGGTTATTTATGACTTATTTTTACCTTCACACAACCTGAAGCAATGCTTCTCATGAGAAGGGCTTCCTACAAACCACACGTGAAACTGAACTGAAGCATGTTGACCAAAACCAGAAAGATGATTCTTTGGAAAATGTGGTGAATTTTAATTAAGGAAGTCTTTAAAATATTAATGAAAATGACTGAAACATCTTTCTTCTTTTTCCTCTTCCTGTTCCTCTTCTTCTTCTTCTCCTCTTCTTCCTCCTCCTTTTCCTCCTCCTCCTCTTCTTTAGTTAAAAATTTAAGACATCATCCCATATGCCTTGTATCCCCTGCTTATTTCTTTGGAGAACTGAAGTATTTGATCTCTGCTTTTGTCTGAGTTTTCATTTCAATAAAAAAAAAAATTCATTTCCATGCAACCAGAAAATCATCCATACCTCTTAGAAGATGAAATGAATCCATCACTACATACAAATTGTTTAATTAATAACTGCTTCTAATTTATATTCAGCAGCTCGAGTTGTATTTCTTAAGATGATATTGATTTTAATTTTATTTTCTTCAATATTTTAAAAGAACAAGATAGTCTTATAACTTCAGATTCAATAGCTATTCCTTCTCTAGGGTCTTGGTGGCCTCCTGAAGGGTATTTGTGAGACCTTTGTCATTAACATGGGGGACCTGTTGTATTAAGAGCTTGTTAGAACTCAGAATGTAATTAAACCTTGTAAATAGCTTTAGAATAGGATAAGAATTTGCCTGCAGGTTCAGCTGGGAGTGGTGAGTCTGCTCCAGGCTCCTCCCTGTGCTGCCTCTCCACACCGATGCCAGGTTAGGGGACACACACACACACACACACACACACACACACACACACCCCTCTCCTGCTGAGTCTGCTGTGTGACCTTCCCCTGAGCTGCCCTTCTGCTGTGAATGTATGTGGGTCTGGGCTTTGGTAGTCAGAAGTCTATTACTGTTTCAATCTTTTTGTTTGTTATGGGTCTGTAAAGTTGTCGGTCTTTTCTTGGCTTAACTCTAGTGATTTAGATGTATTTAGAACTTCATTTATTTCTTTTAAACTTCCCAGATTATTGGAGTATAGGTTTTTAAAGTGCTTCCTTATGGTTTTCTGAATTTCTTTGTAATGCTTTCTTCTTCATCTCTAATTTTATTAATTTGCATCCCCCTCTTTCTTTTTTGGTTAATTTAGCCAAGAGTCTATGTGATGGTTAGTATGTGTATCAATGGACACAAGTTAGAGTCATCTGAGAGGAGGGAACCTTAATTGAAAAACTGCCTCTGTAAGATGAGAAAGCCAATACGGCATTTTCTTAATGAGTGATCGATGGGGCAGGACCCAGCCCAGGGTGAGTGATGCCACACCTGTGTGGATGGTCTTGGGTACTATAAGAGAGCAGATTGAACAAGCCAGTGAGTGGCACTCCTACATGGTCCCTGCACTAGCTCCCGCCTCTGGGCTCCTGCCCAGTTTTTATTCCTGCCTTGGCTTCCCTCCGTGTGCTGTGACTTGGGACATAAAAGCCAAATAACCTCTTTCCTTTCTAGGTTGCTTTTGGTCACGGTGTTTCATCACACAATGGGCTGCTGACTGATGCACATTTGCTGGCATTTGGGTGTAATATTTTGTAGACATATGTTAGGTCTATTGAGTGTATAAAGTAGTTTGGTTCCTACATGTCTCTATTTATTTTAATTTTTGGTTCAGATGATCTCTCTACTTTCAAAAGTTGGGTGTTTAAGTCATATACTATTACAATAGCGGTGTTAATCTGTGTTTTGAAGTCCAGAACTATGTTTTTATTTTTAATTATTTTTACATCCTGATCGCAGTTCCCCTCACCTCTTCTCTGCCTCCCCCCCACACTCCTTCTCTGTTTCTCTCCAGGAAAGATCAGGCCTCCCATGGATATCAACCCAATATGGCATATCAAGTTTCAGTAAAACTAGGCACCTCCCCCCAGAGGCAGCCCAGTAAGAGGAGAAGGGTCCCAAAAGTATGCAGCAGCTAGAGAGCCCCTGCTCCCACTGTTAGGAATCCCACAAGAAGATCAGTCTCCACAACTGTAACAGATGGGTCTAGGTCAGTCCCATGCAGGTGTCTTGGTTGTTAGTACAGTCTCCATGAGCCCCTATGAACCCAAGTTAGTTGATTTTGTGGGTTTTCTTCTGGTGTCCTTGACTCCTCTGGCTTTTACAATCCTTCCTCTCCCTCTTTCACAGATTCCCCAAGCTCCGCCTAATGTTTCACTGTGGGTCGCTGCAGCTGTTTCCATCAGTTGCTAAATGAAGTTTTTCTGATGGCAACTGAGTTAGGCAAAAGTATATGAGTATAGCAGAGTAGCATTAGGAATCATTGCATTGACTTGTTCTGTTTTCTCCTCTTCCTCTTCCCCCTCCCTCTCCCCTCCCCCTCCCCTTCTGCTGCTGCTTCTTCTTCTGCTGCTGTCCTGGCCTTCCAGGCAATGTCAAGGGTGGACTCCCTCTTGTGTATGGGTCTCAAGCTGGACCAGTCACTGGTTGGTCATTCCCACAATTTCTGTGCTACCTTTACCATAGCACATCTTGAAGGTAGGACAAATTGTAGGTGAAAGGTTATATGGCTGGCTTGCTGTCCCAATCCCTCCACTGAAAGTCTTGTCTGGTTACAGGAGATAGCCAGTTCTATATCCCTTATTGCTAGGAGTCTTAGCTAGGGTCACCCGCATAGATTTCTGGGAGTTTCCATTGCACTAGGTTTCTAGCTCATCTCGGAGATGCACACCCCCAATTCCAGTTGTCTTCCCTCACCTGATCCCAGGACTATGTTTTTAATGAAATTGGATACATCAGAGATTGGTGCATTTATATTTATGACTGAAATGTCACGCTGGTCACAGGACTTGAAAGTATCAAGCTGGTACTGACCTGAAAGCTCTCTGATAGTATGGAAAGGTGCTATGCAAGCTACCAAGTGAGAAAAGTAATAAATAGTCCCATCATGCTGTAAAGCCTGTGGACTACAGCAATCGTCCTAGCAAATATACCAGAAGGTGTAATAGGGGCACCTATGCTATGGGGGTAACCAATAGCCATTTAATTGGATGGAAGGTCTATTCAAAAGGAGGGAATTTATGCCTGGTAAAAAATTAATACTTTAAACCTAGCAAGAATCACCTGTAGCTGAAGAACTATAGACTGTAGAAGAAACATACTACTGCCATTTTGCTAACTTAGCACAGTTCCCAACAACATTGTCACTATTTTTTTTTTAATTTTACAGATTTTTTTGATGTATGTGAGTGTTTTACCTGCATGTGTGTCTGTGGAATCCTTGTATACCTGGAACGGGAGTTACAGATAATAATGAGAATTATTGTGGATGTCAGGAATTAGATCTTGGTCCTTTGAAAGATCAGCAAGTATTCTTAACTACTGAGGCATCTCTGCTGCTCCCTCAGTATTTACACTTAGACCCAAAGATAAGTGTAGCTGGCATCCTCAAAGCAAACTTTGCCTCTGGGGCTGGAGAGATGGCTCAGCAGTTAAAAGCACCAGCTGCTCTTCCAGAGGTCCTGAGTTCAATTCCTAGCAACCACATGGTGGCTAAAACCATCTATAATGAGTTCTGATGCCCTGTTTGGGCATGCAGGTGTACATGCAGGTAGAACACTCATATACATTAAACAAACAAACAAAAATAAATTTTGCTTCTTTTTTCCAGAAGATGGAAGCTATTATACAGATATACTACTGGTTAAAATGCAAAGAACAACAACTATGGAGAACTCAGCTCCAACCGGGATGTCTACAACATAATTCCTTCATCTAAGGCTCAGGAACATTGAGGAAGAGGGGATGGAAAGATTGTACGAACCAGATCACCAGGATGACTGCTGGACTCATTAACTCCCAAAATATGGTGGTTTGTACAAGACATGCACGACCACACCAGTCAACATGCCAACGTGGATGGAGAAATCTCCACAAGGTCCCACTCTCTTGATGAAGTGCTATAGGTAGTCTATGGCTGCTGATGGAGGGACAATCAGTTTTCTCCAGAGATGAGTGAGTCTCCTGTTAGATTTCTAAATTCTAATTGGTCAGCCCTAAATGCATATACATATGGATAATACTAATTGAACTTAGTAGGTTTTGTATGTGTGTGCATAAAATAATGGAACAGATACATCGTTAGGAGTCAGGATGAGGAGCTATCTTCTGGGAACTGGCACACTTTTCATTATCACTGGAATAATATTATCATTTTTTCTTAAGCCTGTTGCTATACTAGATCATATTTATAGATATTCCAATGCTGAATTACCCTTGCCCAGGTGGGATATCCCAGATATTTTGTGGTGGGCATTTGATAGAACCAAATACAACTTCCTTATATTTAACACATTTTACATCTATGCTCACAAATGAGATTATTGACCAGTTTTTATTTTCTGGACTTCATAAAATGAGGACTGCTTTCTCATTCCCTTGAACATTTGGAGAAAGTCAGGGAATTTACCTGTCAACCCTGCCATGCCTTTCCGGTGCTCAGTTTTCCTTCTAGGTCAAGCAGGATAGAAGTGGCACCAATACGGTGATGCTGAGAAGATCTAACTATCTGAGATGTATGATGGCCAGATTTGTAGCCAGCTTGACTACATGTGGAAGTAAAAAAACCCAAGCAACAGGCACACCTGTGAGGGATTTTTTTTTTTTTTGGTTTAATTATTTGAGGTAAAAGACCTACTTTAAATCTGGATTGTGACTGAGTTACCTCGCTCAGGATGATATTTTCAAGTTCCATCCATTTGCCTGTGAATTTCATGAAGTCATTGTTTTGAATAGCTGAGTAGTACTCCATTGTATAAATGTACCACATTTTCTGTATCCATTCCTCTGCTGAGGGACATCTGGGTTGTTTCCAGCTTCTGGCTATTATAAATATGGCTGCTATGAACATAGTGGAGCATGTGTCTTTATTACATGTTGGAGCATCTTCTGGATATATGTCCAGGAGTGGTATAGCTGGGTCCTCAGGTAGTATTATGTCCATTTTTCTGAGGGTCCGCCAAACTGATTTCCAGAGTGGTTGTACCAGCTTGCAATCCCACCAACAGTGGAGGAGTGTTCCTCTTTCTCCACATCCTCACCAGCATCTGCTGTCAACTGAGTTTTTGTTCTTAGCCATTCTGACTGGTGTGAGGTGGAACCTCAGACTTGTTTTGATTTGCATTTCCCTGATGACTAAGGATGTTGAGCATTTCTTTAGGTGCTTCTCAGCCCTATGAATTTCCTCAGTTGAGAATTCTCTGTTTAGCTTTGTTCCCCATTTTTTGATAGGGTTATTTGGTTCTCTGGAGTCTAACTTCTTGAGTTCTTTGTATATATTGGGTATTAGCCCTCTATTGGATGTAGGATTGGTAAAGCTCTTTTCCCAATCTGTTGGTTGCTGTTTTGTCCTATTGACAGTGTCCTTTGCCTTATAGAAACTTCGCAATTTCACGAGGTCCCATTTGTCAATTCTTGATCTTAGAGTATAAGCCATTGGTGTTCTGCTCAGGAACTTTTCCCCTGTACCCAGGTGTTCAAGACTTTCCCCCACTTTCTCTTCTATTAGATTCAGTGTATCTGTTTTTATGTGGAGGTCCTTGATCCACTTGGACTTGAGCTTTGTACAGGGAGATAGGAATGGATCAATTTGCATTCTTCTACATGTAGACTGCCAGTTGAACCAGCACCATTTGTTGAAAATGCTGTCTTTTTTCCACTGGATGGTTTTAGTGCCTTTGTCAAAAATCAAGTGACTGTAGGTATGTGGGTTCATTTGTGGGTCTTCAATTCTATTCCATTGATCTACCTGCCTGTCACTGTGAATACCATGTAGTTTTTATCACTACTGCTCTGTAGTACAGCTTGAGGTCAGGGATGCACTCACTGATAAGTGGATATTAGCCCAAAAGTTTGGAATACCCAAGTTTCACTTCACAGTAACCATTGGACTGAGTGTGAGATCCCAGATGGAGGAGTTGGAGAAGGGACTGAAGGAGCTGAGGGAGTTTGCAGCCCCATGGAGGGAGCAACAGTGTCAACTGGCCTGACCCCCCAGTGCTCCTGGAGACTGGACCACCAACCAAAGAATACACATGGAGGAACCCATGTTTCGGACCACATATGTGGCAGTGGAGGGCCTTGTTGGCCATCAGGGGGAGGAGAGGCCCTTGGGCCTGAGGGTGTTAGAGGCCCCAGTATAGGGGAATGCCAAGGTGGGAAGACAGGAGTGGGTGGGCGGGTGGGTGGGGGAATACCCTCATAGAGGCAGGTGGAGGGTGGAGGGGATGGGGGTTTCCAAAGTGGAGACCTGGAAAGGGTGAAACATTTGAAATGTAAATAAAGTATCAAAAAATAAAAATTAAAAAAAATTACTTACCCACTTAAAAAAAAATCTGGATCATTTGAGGTTAGAAGATCTACTCTAAATCTGAGTGACACCTTCTGGTGGAAGCCCACATAATAAGACATGGGGAAAGAAGTATTGTGTCACACGGAGGAGCTTCTCTGATGAGTCTTAAAGGATGTGCTGATTGTTTCCTATCCTCTTACCCTAGAGTGTGTCTATCCTTGCTAGTAAGATGTGGTTTTTGGAGGCAGCAAAAATATGGATCTTGCATTCTAACACAATGTGTCAATCCTTGTCTTTTTGTTGGAGAATTGAGACTGTAAAAATTGATAATTATTGAATAATGCTTATTAATTCCTGGTTTTTTGTTGCTATGGTGCTGTTTTCTTAGACCACTTTTAGTTAACTGTTCTTGGATTATATTTCTTATGCTCTCCTGAATATACTACCAAGGACTTTACCTCACACAAGCTCCTGAAATCTGGTCTTAAGTGATTTATATTTTACAGATTACTAACGTTTGGAGAAAAAATAACCTTCCAAGGAAATAAATAACTTGTATTTAATTCTTAATTATTTCCTTAAATTTGATCAATCCACAAGCTAACTAGAGAGCAGCTGGCCAAAATTTCAAAGGCTCTCTCAGAGAAAGAGATTGAGAACCAGGACATGGTCTAGGAGCTATGCACTGAGCTGTAATCTGCTCCAGTGGTGGCTAGAACATTATGGTGCCTGCTGGTAAGAGTGGCTGTGATTCTACTGACCATTATTTACCTTGGGTTATTCACCATACAGCACTCTCTCACAACAGGTATCTCACTTGACTAGTATGATAAAAAAAATATAATCTATTATAGATCCAAAGTACAAGTTCAGGCTATTTGTCTCCATTAGTCATTTCCCTACTTTAAGAAAAAAGGGCAAAGATTCAATAAAAATAACATGCTGTTAAAACAACATGAGAGAAGACTCTAACACACCTAACTTTGTTAGGAATTAGGCACATAAAACATGACAGTTTGACCATGCTCTGATGAGTATATGGGCAACACAAATTAGACTTGGTTGTTTTGTTTTGTTTTGGGGTATGGAGGGAGTAAGGGTGGGGGAATGGAACTGGGAGAAATAGAAAGGGAGTATGATTAGAGTACATTGTACAAAATTCCCAAGCAATTAATAAAAATATTATGGTGGGGTGAGAAAAAACTCAAAGCATGACAGTGACTGTGCTGCCTGCTGCAGAGGTCACCAGACACCTTCTGTAGTCTCAGGAAGGAGGGCTGATTAATGGATCTTGTTAGCCAGAATAATTGGTGTTACGAAAGCCACAGCTTTGGCCCTATGAGACTAACAGATGCCAACCCAAAATGCTCTCTACTCATTCCTATCACTAATGAAGGTCACAAAAGTTTTGAGTGACTTTCAAAAATGTACATCTTACTGCTTCTTTGGGTTGGTTAAAGAAGTGAAAACAAATTGAATTCCTAGTTTGGCAAGGCCTTGCAAAAGATGGAGAGAATATAAAGAGCTCAGCTGCAGAAGGATTTCCTGTTCAGGTTTTATGTTTATTGATTCTTTGAAAATTTCATCCATTTTTTATCATATTCATCCCCAACCCCCTTTAACTCCTTCTAGATTTGTTCCCACTTTCCCAACCCCCATTTATTTTCAACGAGCCCACTGCCTCAGAGTTCGCTGTCCATATGTTTCCAGGTGTGGGACCTGGATTGACCTACCTGGAGCAACACCCTTGAAGAAAATTCCTAAGTTAGGGGTGGAGTCTCATGAACCACATCCTCGTGTCTGAACATGACTGGCTTGATCCCGCACAGATCTTGTGCTGACTGCTGTGGGTCCATGATGGCAGTGGCTCTGTAGTGCCCAGGCTGTTTCACTCCCGTCCTCCCTAACCTCTTGCTCTTACAGTCTTTCCTATTCTTCTCTCAAGATGGTCCTTGGGCTGTGGTGAGGGGTGTGGTATAGATCCTGTTTGTGGCTGAACATTCCACCATGGCAGCCAGGAAGCAGAGAAAGTGAATACTAGTAGTGCCTAAGGCAAGATGTAGCCCCCCAAGCAATCTGCTTCCTCCTGTGAGACCCCGTCTGCTACTTTCAACTACCTTGAAGTAATGATGTATTATCAATATATGGATATCATATCATGGATAATCAATGGATAGCACATTCATTAGGTCTGAACTCTCATGATGGAATTATTTCTGGAAATGGCATTACAGACACACCCAGAGGTATGCTTTACTAATCTCCTAGGTGATTCTCAAGTCTAGACGAGTTGACTAACACTTCTAATCTTGATTTCCTAGGATGGAAGCAGGGTCCTACATTTGATATGATGATGCTAAAGATGTAGTCTCTGCCCTTCCACAATCTAACCTCAGTGGAAGGATGGTAGGCACAGTTATTATCACATGTCCCTGCCATTTAGTTGGTCAGAGTGGAGACAGTGTGAAGACTTCACTTGAAATCAATAGAAAACAAAACCACTGTGCTTAATTAAACATCTTCATAGATAAGCCAGGGAGAATGCTATAGTGCATGTACATCGATTCAGAAAGCTTAAGGAAAGGCCATACAATACAGCCAGTTTTAAAGAGCACAGGAAAGATACAAATAACCCTAGTGCTCTGTTCCATGTAGGTGACAGAGACACAGAGAAAGGGAGACAGAGACGGACAGACAGAGGCAGAGAGACTGGGCCAGGCATAGGGTTTTAAACACCCAGTGACACATTTCTTCTGACAAGGCCACACCTCCTAATCGTTCCCAAACAGTTCTACCAACTGGAAACCAAACATTCAAATATATGAGCCTATGGGGGCTATTCTCATTCAAACCACCACAATGAGTATCTTTGGGGGTTCCTAGCTAGGCAGCATAGTCGATTGGGTGAGTTCCAGGCCAGTGAGAGACTCTTATCATCTCACACACAAAGTGGATAGAAGCTGAGGAGCAAGACCTGAGGTTGTTCCCTGGCTTCCCCACACATGTGTCAATGCTGTGAATGTTCATCCCCCTATATATGCACTTGTACGTACCCCCACACACACACATACACATCATGTGCAGAAGACAGAACAGAGGAGGGCCTAATGTGAAGATAGATTTCCACATAAAAACTAAGAGACAATAGAGAAGACTGTCTTGGAAGCATTCACCATTCCCGGAGTTATCTCCTCCTGCATTTCATGCTCTAACTCATTGACTTCTAAACTGTTCTGAATCTAACCAGCCTATCCAGGAGCCCTCAGTGTTCTTATTTCCAAGCTCTGTTTTGCCCACTCCCTTCATTCCAGCTATCCCATCTCCTGCCTTAAGTAATGTCTGTTTGTCCCTCTGCCATCCAGTAACTCTTCTATTCTTTTACTCTCTTGTTGTAAGGATGGATTGTTGTTTCCTGAGTTCTACCGTTTCCCTGTTTCAAACAGAAAGCCTTTTGCTTACCCATGCTCTGGGTTCACCTTCCCCTTCCTAATTTCCCTCATGATGTCTCTCTTAATACAAAAGCCTAGATTCCATCTGCATGTTATCTTTGGTGGCTACAAATCCTAGTTGAAATGTGGCTTTTCCCATCACAGAGATTTGTATCTGTTGATTCATGGATATATCCTAGCACCTAGAGTGGTGCCTGAATCTGAAAGGCCCCATGTGCATTTGCCAGATGAACAAGTCAGTATGTGAATAAATGCATGAGCAAGCATGTTGCCATGGAGTCAGGAAATAGACAGTGACTATCACTCGGGATTGCCTTTTACCATTAAAATTTGACTTTGGTTTAGGAGTTTTCTAGGCAGATGGAGGGTGAAGAGGGGGAGGAACTGGGCTGCTTTCCTGGTAGAGGAGACAGTGATTATGAAAGCACAGGATTCCGGAAGAGTGGATTTAAGAAAGCACACTTGTTACAATGACATTTTTATGACATCGGAGTATTTGTCCTCAGACTCCTTATCTTAAATGACTCATCACTTTTTGGTAGAAATTGTGAAATTGAGTCAAGGCTGCTCTGACAACCTCATTCCCATAAGAAGTTTGAGATGTCACAGCTGAAAATACGGGGTATCTTTACACAAATAGTCAGAAGCATAAAGTAAATATGTTGCTATAAGTCCAAAGCTCTGAAGCTGGGTCTTGTGTGTGCTGAGACTGGGGAGAGGAGATAGAAATGTCACAGAGGGCAGTGGGAGAGTGGAGATTTCTCCACCCTCAACTGTATGGGATGTATAGGAGAGTTGAATAGCATCCACTCTGCAGCCCAGTGTCATGTGAGAGAATGTCACCTGGAATGTTGGCTTGGTCTCTCATGCTGGGGATTCAAATACATAGATGGTATAGTGCAATCTAAATCACTTATAAAATATTAAGTGATGATTCAAGACTCAAGGATTCCTATGCCTGAAAGTTGAACAGTGACAGAAATAAAGAAAAGGTGCCATGTGGTGTACTAGGGAAAGTGCTATATTTTGAGTTCTAAGTCCAGGATTAAATCTTGGAACTATCCCATGACCTTGACAAAATGTCTTACCTTTCCATGACCAAATGAGCTTATGTCATTCTCATGAAAATCAGATTTCTTAGGCTGAGGAGATGACTTAGTGGGTATAGAACTTATGTCGCAAGAGTAAGGACCCAAATTGGGATTCCCAGAATCCATGTTAAAAGGCAAGTATGGTACTGGTAACCACAGTGCTCTGCGATAGGGGCAGAGACAGAAGAATCCCTCAAAGCTCATGGGCCAGCTATCCTGGCCCAAATGGCCAAATACCAGGCTCAGGAGAAGCTCTGTCTAAAACACAAAGTAGAAGATGCCTGAGGACCAACGCCTGAGGTTGTCCTGTGATCTCCACACTCATGTTGCACAACATGTGCCTACCCATTGCCACAGCATACACATACACCCTGCACATGAAAACACAGAAAATAAATACAACTGCAATAGATTTCTTATATCAATAAAGCCCAACTTGTTAATGATATGGAAACTTGGAAGTTATGATTCAGGCAGACATGCACAAAAATTTTGTAAATAAAAAAAGAAACTAAATCTAGAAAATATTAGCCAAAATGACAGACCATGAAGATTACATAAAGAGATGATGGTGCCCAGAGAACACCATTTTATAGTCTCTAAGTTATTGATGAAGTTGGTATTCTTTCCAATATCACTGGTTCACTTGGGATGGAAGAAGGATGCCATATGCCTTGCTGCAGGATGGAGTCATAACTCATTACCGTTAAAATGAGATCATTAGGATGACAGATTGCCAACATACGGGATGCAGTCACAGGGCTCCAGAAAAATCAACAGCTCATGGACGAGTCCCCATGGTGGGACTGGCTGACTGATGTTTGTCTGTGATCTTTATCCCCAACTCTTCCGAACACATTGGCTGAGGAAAAATAAGGAGAATAGCAGTGTTTAGGAGAAAAGAATGAATGTTTCCTTAAATGACCTAATACACCCTCCATGCTAGGTACCTTGTTATGATCTCTTGCCAGCTATCATCCAAGTTCCTATCTGAATGGCTGTGGGGAAAGTAGAGCCTACTGAGGGAATGACAGAGCCTGATTCTCCCTCTTATGGATCCCAATAACAGAGTAATCTGTGCCTTACTTCATTCATCACTCCTGTTTTTATTACCTTCCTAGTTGATGTCACACTTTCTGACAAAAAGCAAGTTAGGAAAGGAAAAATGGCTCTTCCTGCCATCTTGGTGCCTGTGGAGGCCTTCTTGGAACAGGACTTCTAAAATCAGCAAATATGTCCAGAAGGCTGTAGTGCAAGGCCACTTTTGCTAGCTACAAGCAAGGTCTCCGGAACCAAAGAGAGCACTTGGCTCTTCCTAAAATTGAAGGTGTTTATGTCTGAGTTGAAACTGAGTTCTACTTAGGAAAGAGATGTGCTTAGATGTATAAAGCAAAAAAACCAATAAAGCAACTCCTGGAGGCAAACCAAACAAAACCAGGTGATCTGGGGAACAGTAACTCAGCCCATGGAAACAGGCATGGTTTGAGCCAAATTCTGAAGCAACCTTCCTCCAAAGGCTGCTGGGCACAGAATCCATGTGATGCTGTACCTGTCCTGGATTTAAACTAATGGAGAGTAAAAAGTGTGGAAAAAAGGGAAAGGAATGTATTCTGGCTCCCAGGTAGAATGGGCAGTCCATCATGGGGAAGTCATGGCAGCGGTAGCTTGAGGCAGCTGACCACATATGCCCGAGTGTCAGGAAGCAGACAGTGAGGTATGCTGGCGCTTGACTTTCTGACTTCTTTTTCTTCAGTCTGGGACGCCAGCTCATGGCATGGCGCTGTCTATATTCAAGGTGAGTTTTCCCACCTCACATAACAAAATCATATCCCTCACAAATGTGCCCAAAGGTTTGCTTTCATGGTGACACCAGATCCCATCATACTTAACCATCAAATACGTGCCCACTCCTAACCATGCATGGACAAGATTTGGGAGTGGTTTTTGTGGGTACTCAAGGAGGAGGACTGGATGCCTATATTAGCATAAACATGTAAAGCATTTCTTCAGAGTCAAAGAATGAAGTACATTGAATTTCGATTAAGTGCATCTCACAAGGCAATGAGTGACAAGATTTGAGCATAAATGAGACAAAATACAAATGGGAGTGCTTTGCAAATTGTAAAGTATTAGAAAAATATTGGTCCTTTCTAATTTCTACATTCCAGAATTATTTATAGGCCAAGTGAGACAGCATAGGTCTAAAGTTGTTCTGTGGATGACACCAAGTACTGGCAATTTGTGCAGAAGAATGAATGAGAAGCACCATCAGCTGTCTCTCCTTAGGGGAAACGAATATGCACATACTCTAAGGCCCAGCACTCCCATTTCAATGGGGATGTCTAATGTACTCACAAACTCTGGGCAAAGATATATATCAAAACATTGTTGACAACCACAAAGGGCTGGAGATAAGTTCAACAGCCAGAGCAGTAAGAGGAAAGGATAAATGTGGCAAACAGCACAAAATGCCTCACAGCAGGCAAAATATATTCTCCTATATACTTACCAAGCAAAGGACAAAGAGCCCTGCATGAAAGAAGGGCAAAGACTTGAACCATCTCTTTCTCACTGGTTTTCAGAGTAGTTCAAATTAAAGGAATATATTAACTATAGTATTACCACTATTTTAAATTTGATGCTAGTGAGTTCTGGGGAAGATCGGACCCACTTGAACAGTTGTTCTCTGCTTGTGTGAGGGCTAATGGCTCAGGCACTTGGGGAAACAATTTCTTTATCATTTATTGATGCTGAAGATGTGTGTACTCCAAATCCAGCAATTCTCCTTCATGACATACACACAACATCCTCCTAACTGTAATGTTAAAGAAGGTCCTTGCCAACTTTATCTACTATGATAAAGCTGAGAAAAAATGCAACTATCTGGGCGGCTGGGAACCTCAGCTTGGGCCACAGGGCTCCACAGCTAATCAGCACCGGGACAAAGATCCCTCTCAGATCACAAGAGCCAGGAGAGGCCCAAAGACACGCCCCACAGCTCACCAGGTACTGCCCGGAACCCGCGAGACACAGGGACCGAGGTAGGCGGGCTTAGAAACCCCCCTGGATCCCAAAAGCGGGCGGCTGAGGCAGGAAACTTTTGCCTGGGACACTAGGATTCCATAGACAAGCAGCCCCGGGAGAAAATTCTCTCTCCCAGGAACGCGGAAAAGCCCCTAGCAGGGGCAACACGAGTCCCAGAGCTCACTGACTCCGCCCGCTTTCTGCGGGCCACAGAGACTGAAGGTCACCAACTTCCAGGACCAAGATCAGACCTCGTGCCACAGCTCTCCAAACCCAAACACCTCTCAGAGAGGGCTGGTCTTCAAGGAGTACTGACACAGAGACGTGCAGGAGGGGCAAGCCACAACCAGACAGAGTAAGATCAGCTAACAACAGAGTCAACAAGATGGCAAAAGGCAAGGGCAAGAACATAAAGAACAGAAACCAGGAGTACTCTGCACCATCAGAACCCACAGCAAGCCCTGGATACCCCAACACACCAGAAAAGCAAGACTCAGATTTAAAATCAT
>CM052703.1:68273516-68275765 GCA_028551405.1 Uromys caudimaculatus | reverse complement strand
GCCCACAAGTTCAGAATGTCCAAGTTTCACTTAACAGTAACCGCTGGAATGAGAGTGAGGTACCAGATGGAGGGGTTGGAGAAAAGTCTGAAGGAGCGGAGGGAATTGGCAACCCCATGGAGGGAGCAAGAGCGTCAATGGGTCTGACCCTCCCCCTGGTCGTCCTCTAGTTCAGACCACTAACCAAAGAATACACATCTATTGACCCATGGTTTGGACTACATATGAGGCAGAAGAATCACCTCGATGGCCATCAGGGAGAAAGGAGAGGACTTTGGGCCTGAGGGTGCTAGAGGCCCCAGTAATGGGGAATGTCAAAGTGGGAATATGGGAATGGGTGGTCGGGTAGGTGGGAGGAGGAATTCCCTCACAGAGGCGGGGAGCGCGAGGGGACACGGGGTTTCCAAAGAGGAGACCCAGAAAAGGGGAAACATCGGAAATATAAATAAAGTATCAAAAATAAAAATTAAAAAAAAATGCAACTATCTGAGGCAGCTATAACAGCACAGTTATAAAAAGGAACACAGAGGAGACAGATTGACTCTTACATATTGTGGTCGTTTGAATGAGGATAGTCCCATAGGCACATATATTTGAATGCTTGGTTCCCAGTTGGTGGAACTGTTTGGGAAGGATTAGGAGGTGTGGTCTTTTTAGAAGAATGTAACACTGTGGTTGGCCTTTGAGGTTTCAAAAGACCAAGACAGGGCCAGTGTTATAGCCCCCCTGCCCCCATCTCTTGCCTATGGATCAGGATGTCAGGATGTAGCTCTCAGCTCTAGCTTCATCATCTCACCTACCTGCATATTGTCATATTTCCTGCTATGAATTCATGGACTCACCCCCTGAAAGTGTAAACAAGCACCTAATTTGTAGGTGTTGTTGTTGTTGTCCTAATTGGTTCTTGATTGTGTCAATAAAGACCGCAGAAGTTAATCGCTGGACAAAGGGGGAAAGGTGGGGTTTCTGGGTCCCAGGAGGAAGAGAAGGGGATGAGAGGAAGGAGATTCAGAGCAGGCAGTGGAGCAGAGGAAGTAGCAGATATGTAGGTCTCTGGGGCACCTATAGTTTGTAGCCTCATCCACTGCAGAGGCTAAGGACGATGGGGCAGGATATTCTTCACCCGGCCATTGAGTTATCTGGCTATTTTTTTTTTTTGATACTTTATTTACATTTCCAATGTTTCCCCCTTTCTAGGTCTCCTCTTTGGAGACCACCTATCCCTTCCCCCTCCCCCATCTCTATGAGGGAATTCCACCTCCCACCCACCTGCCCGACCACTCCCATATTCCCACCTTGACATTCCCCTTTACTGGGGCCTCTCCTCCCCCTGATGGCCAACAAGGCCCTCCTCTGCCACATATGTGGTCCGAACCGTGGGTCCCTCCATGTGTATTCTTTGGTTGGTGGTCCTGGCTAGTTTTAAAATATTAAGGCTATCGTGGTGCCTAAGGTGGGCAAGAGAAAGGGCATGGCCAGAGTGGACACTGGAGGCTTGGTGGAGTTAGCTGCAAGGTAGTTGACTGGTGGAGAGTGATCCCAGCTCTCAGCATTCATGGGAAAAGCATCAGCTGGCAATTGGTGGAGCTGAGTGAGGCTGGCAGCTGCTGATCTCAGAGCCTAGCCGGGAACTTTGGCTGAACTCTCGAGAAAGAGCAAGCATGTTTTTAAAATTACACACAACACCAATTAAGTTCTTTCTTTTATATTTTGCCTTAAACATGGTATCTTTTCATAGGAATAGAACAGTAATCAAGACACATACACTGTATTGAATTGTCAAAATTTGTATGTAGTTACATTATGTAAAGTTTTAAAACACAAGATTGTGATCCTCCATGCCTGTGCCCGGGGAATCCTAGGCTGATAACAGTCCATGAGGGCAAATATGACAGACGGGGTGGGGAGTGTGGGGTGGGGGGTAAAAGCCCTGTAAGTATGTATGGTAATGACAACACTGGGACCAGCTTCAGAGAGACAGATAAACTTCACTTGGGGTGATTTTAAAGAATATATAGTTTGGGGCCAGGGGTCAGAGTATCCAGGATGTCTGAAGGCTGAAGGTACCGAAATGTCTTCCGGGAATCGTAGGTGCTAGCTGGGTAAGAAGTTGAACCGCTTAATCTGACTAAGGCTGTACCCATTCTGCAGGTAGAGTCATGTGGGTGTTAAGGCCAGAGAAAGGGAAGCCCTGCTAGTAAAGGGAATCCTCTACTTTGTGCTGAGCCCAGAAAGCTATCCAAACAATG
>CM052703.1:68186016-68271016 GCA_028551405.1 Uromys caudimaculatus | reverse complement strand
AGGTCTTTGTTACTTGATGCATTAGGGTGGGGGAATACTCAGGGGAGCACCCTCTCAGAGGTGAAGGGGAGGGGGTAAAGGGAGGAACCCCATGGGGGAGGGTAGCATTTAGGTTGTAAATAGATAAATAAAAATTTTTTTAAAGGTCCTCCTTAAGAGGATGTAATTTACCAGCGGATCACTGTGTAAAGCATAATTGGCCATATCTCACAGACCAGAAACTGCTGTTTACCTTTGGTAATGCTTCCTTCAAATCTGGGGCTCTACCTTTAGCGTTCTCTCCTTTTATTATTCTTTCTCAAGGGTTTTCTATGCTCTCCAGACTCAGCTGCTCCTGGGCCCCTCCTCTTTAGTGATGCTATCATAAGATGAACGAACAACTGCCAAGTGCACTTACAAGGCCCGGCCTCTTCCCAGGGGTTCTGACCTCTACACACAGAGATTCCAGAACGTTTTCTTCCACAAAACATCTCAAGGTGTCATTCTACCTTTTTTTGTGGTTCCTCTGCTCCTATCTTGCCAGGTCATTCTTCCAACTAGTCCAGTGAGCACGCAGAGTTTCTTTGGCTGATTTCAAATGACAGCTTTTATACAGAAGAGGGGAAGAAAGAGAGCAGCTATGGTGGTTATATCTTGAAAGACCCCAGCAGAGACTGCCAGGCTCAGTCTGGTCCCCAACAGAAGGTACAACTATCAAGAGCTACTGGGCTCAGACCATGAATCAGAAGCACTAGGCATTATTATTATTTTTAGTATTTTAATTTTGGGTCCCTACTTTCAATCTTTTACTAGTTATTTCAAGTTGCTTCAGATCATTTGTGAAGTAAGAGAGGTTTAAAATATGAATGATGCTTCCCAGAGTCCTGTGCAACAATAGTGCAACAATGACAGCCAGCTGCCGTGAGTCACACCACACACTGCCCCACTCACGGGTCTGCCAACCATTTAGTGGGTACTTATTGTAGACTAGGATTGGTGCAAGGTTCTGAGAATAGCTACGATAGGTTCTCTCATGGAGCCCAGTCTAGTAATAAATTACTGAGTAAACTGAGGCACAGAGAGGTAACTCACTGAGGTAGAAATAGCTAGGTCCTTGGGAAGCAGGATGAGGACTGGCGAGTGGGCATGGTACAGTTCACAGGATGTAAACCCTTTACTGAGGAGCAAGGCGACACACAGAAACACACTATAAAATTTGTTTGCTCAAGGAGTAACAATGCTATTACTTTCACCAGGACCAAATCCACACTTCAGTGAACTGATTCATTGCCGGACAGAATTTCTATACATGCCCCAAAGCCTTGAGGCACACCACTAATCTACTGAGACATAGTGGCTCTGTAGGCAGCTTAAAATCAAGAAATATCCCTGGGAATCATAGTAGAATATTTTAAGTACATGAACTTAAATGTGCAGCACATCTGTGAAATGTGCACTTGGGACCTTAGAAAACTTCCCTAGTCCCCATCCAGAAGGTTCTAATAAGTTATGGATGCCAAAGAAATAGACATCTGCCTTTCACTTTTCCTATGTGCATTATTGTGGCTGTTCTGGAGTAGAAGTGTCATTCAGACATAGCTCATGAGCAATCTAAACGTGCTAAAGAAATCTACAAAGGTGCCACACTGGATCCTGTGTGCGTACCTAACCACACACATGAGCCAGTCTAAGGTAATTCCAGGAAGCAAACATCACCCTGAGGGAAGAGCAGAGTCCATGTGCAGGGACTTCAGGGGGGAAGGGGATCATTTCGCTGACCAAAGGCAGGCAATAGTTATCAAAGGGGCTGACTGAATGTGGGAATGATCCGTTCCCAGGAACCCGAGTAGGAAGGCACTCAGGGATACTCCCGGCCTTCATGCTGCTATGCATTTGGAACAAGAAGAAAGCCTTGCACGGAAGACTTATTGCTGAGGACCAAACTGGTCCTCATACTTCACCCACACATGATGTTACAAGCATCTCCATCACTTTGCATTACTCTCAGCTGTTCATGTCGAGCGATTCTTCACCGCACAGAGGAGGCTTTTCTCTTTTCTCTGGGCGTGTGGACGTTTGCTTTTAGACCATCAGGGTTTACCTATTTGAGTGGTTCTGGTTTACATGGGTACACATCAGTGGGTTCTTGCACACTCTTCTGTGTACCATGATAGAGTCTCCTTTGGGAGCCAGAGAATCTGGAGCCTTCACTGCAGTAATGGTCCATTCCTGGAGGGTGTAAATGCTGTGCACATTCTACACTAGTCTTTCATTTCCTTTGCATCTATTAACTTCAACAACTGCAGACAACCTTTAATTAACTCCTATAAAGAATCTTCCATTGCTGATAAGTCTGAAGCTCTCCGGCAGCTTAAATGCTGGGGTGTGGCTCCCTAGGTGCTCAGGTCCAATCCTACTCACCAAACATTGTTCTTGGGCCTCTTTTCCACCCTCTCGAAACCATTCCAAAAGAGGTGGCGGTGTTTTTGTTTTTTTTTTTAAACTTACTTTTGGATATTGATCCATGCAAATGCACTTCTGGGAGGAGGGTGAGCCCACAAGCTAATGCTGGCAAAGCAGGCAGAGACCCTGGAGAATGTCACTAAGTTTCTGAATCACCCAGACCCAAAGCTTTGTGAGGTGCCTTTATATTGTAAGATAATGAAGAAGGTCTTTATTGATCAAGTCATTGGAATCACGTTTTCTGTCTCTTCAGCTGGAAAAACAATGCCAAGCTCATCTGTATCTACAATAAGGTTTATAACACACACCGGTGCGCTGTTTCACAGACAGCTGTTTGCTTCCCTACCCCTTTGTTGTCAGTGGACAAAGCGTTCTGAATGGTTTACCAGTGTGACAGGCAAAACCATCGTGTGTGTGTGTGTGTGTGTGTGTGTGTGTGTGTGTTTACATTACCATGATTTCAGTGATACTGAAGAGCTTTTTGTACTCCTCCATCTCAGAGTAGCTGAAGTAAAGGTCAGGGCTGGGCAGTAAACATGACACCTGCGCAACAATCACCTCTCACTACTTTTGGTCTGAAGTCATGCAGCTTAGACTATTAATGCTTCTGTAATCTTCAGGATGGTATTGCACATGATAGAAGCTATTTAGGGGCAGAGGCTTTGAAACTTACCCATAACTGGCAAAGAAAGGAACTCGTGCCGAGTTTTGTACCCTTTGGTTCTTTTGATTTACTTGAGAAGTGTGCTTCATGGCTGCCATTTCTATCATCCCTATAAGTGGTCTAAAATACAAACCATGCTGTCATGGGTTCCCTTAACTGAGGATGTATTAAAAACCCATCCAGAGCAGGAGAGATGTTCAGACATGCCATTGCAGGGCCAGGTGCCTGTCTGGGTGAAGATGATTAGTGGAAGCAGGTATATAACCAATGTCACCTATAACATGGCATAGTAGAGTGGCCCAGACTTAAAAGCAACATTTCTGGTGAAGACAGTGCAGGCACTAAGAGTTGGTACAGTGTCTGCCTGTTTCCCAAACAAGAATTTCCAGACTTCTTGCCTTTCTGTGGCCTTTTCTTCATCTGTGTTGCAATGGTAGCTATCTTGGTAAATACAAACTTGCCTGAGAAATGTGTTTTTGTTTTAGTGCCAGGTTGAAGAAGCCACAATGCAAGTATAAATTCTATTTTCTTTTCTTTTTCTTATTTTTTTCTTCCTTTATTGGTTTTTGAGACAGTCTCATGTAGCTCATGCTAACTTCAATCTTGTTATATAACCAATGCTGGCCTTGAACTCCTGATACACCTGCATCTACCACTGGAGAGCCATAATGACAAACAAGCCCCAGCATGCTCAGCTTGTGCCATGCATCTGGGCTTCTGTGGATGCTAAGCAAGTACTCTGCTAACTGAGCTATATCCATCCCTAGGTGTAAATTGTTTATTATTTATTATAGTTGTTTATTATTGTCACACACATGTGCACACATGCATTGCGCACAGTGTTTAACCTTCTTCAATGATGAAGGTACAATCACTTAAGCACAGGGCCTTCTGTTATGGATTGTAGTGTAATGGAAATATATTCTTGAACGAAGCTCTTTGTCTACTCAAATAATTTACAGAGATTTTCCATAATGGTAGTAGTAACTGGAGGCTACTGTCCAGTCAAGAAAATGAAGGGTAACTGGCTTCTTGGTGATGAGTGCTTGTTGACTGGCTATTTCAAAAAAGGTCCATGGGCAGTAAAATGCTGACTTCTAGGCATGACATAGATGTGGATACCTGCACAGGATCTGCATAAGATTAAGCCAGTCAGCATTCCAGCCTAGATGGGGTAGGGATCCTGAGGCCCCACCCCTATCAGAGGAGCTGTTAGCAGTTAATGGTTCCTGAGAGAGGGAAAGTCAATCTCTTTTGGGGATGTGGTTGACAGTAGGTTACTCAGCCCCAGTGGATGATACCACACTCAAGTATATATAGGCAGTACTGATTGGACTCAGAGGGTTGATAATTATAACTTTAAAAAAAGGAAGATATAAAGTGTAAGAGATACGGAACAAGAGACACTAAGGGGGGTTGGCGGGAGGTAGTGGAGGGTGGATGTGATCTCTATAAAATGCATAATGTATGAAAACTTCTGAGAATAAAAATATTATTTTTAATGAACTGGAGATGTATCTCAGTGACAGAGAGCCTGGCTTTGTCTTAGGTTTGCAAATTCCTAGGTTTGATCTTTAGTACCACAAAAGTAAAAATTAACAACAACAACAACGACAACAACCAAAACCTCATGGGATTTTCATCCTGTTTTTTCACTGTGATGGAGAACCAAAGCCTCTCCTTTAACTGGAAGATCCTAATGTATTCTCCCCCTTGGTGGCTCTGTCACGGGGTGGTTCATGTTGACCAAGCAGCAGAGGTTGTCTTGTAAGAGAAGCCAGCTATAGTAAATGATAGTGAGGGGTGGGGCTGTGGTGAGGGTGAGGGGCGGGATTAGACAGCTGAATGCTATGGCTACAGTACACTCTCGCCACACGAAAGCCAGTGGGAACTGCATTGATGCTGGATAAGTCTTTGCTTGGTAAGAAAGATGAAGGAAGGGCAACTACAAAGCACGGGGTGAAAGAATATCTTATGCTTCAAAAGCTTCCATTATCACAATATTCTTGGTGGGCAAAGGATCAGGGTAGAAGTAACGGGAAATGAAGATGAGGAAAGAGGTACCTTACTAAGGATGTGTGTCACATACAAAACTTAAGACTCACACATGCTGGGCAAGGATTCACCTACTGAGCAATATATATATATATATATATATATATATATATATATATATATATATATATATATGTGTGTGTATATATATATATGTGTATATATATATGTGTATATGTATATGTATATGTATATGTATATGTATATGTATATGTATAAATATAAATATAAATATAATATATTATATATATTATATTTATATATATAAATATAATTGTTATTGTTATTTCTTTGTATGTGCATTTTATATATATGTGTTCATGTGGGTATCCATACATATGAGTGTGTGTGCATGTGTGTGCATGCATGGGTTGTCTGAGGTTGACCTTGGGTGTCTTCCTCAATCACTCTGTATCTTATTTTTTTAAAGACAAGATCTCTGACTGAACCTAGAACTCAGTGATTCAGAGGTTGGCTGGCCAGTCAGCTTCAGGGATCCATTGATATTTGCCTCCCACACTGCCATGCCTGGTGTTTTACATGGATGCTGGAGATCTTTCTTTGTTGATTTTTTTTTTTTTTTTTGTCAACTTGAAGCACTTTGGAAGAGGGAATCTCAGTTGAAGAATTGTAGGTATATCTGTGAAACATTTTATTAATTGTGGGTGGAGCTGTTTCTGGGAAGGTGGGCCTAGGCTATATAAGAAAGGCAGGTTGAGCAAGACAAAGAGAGCAAGCCAGTGAGCAGCATTCCTCCATGGGCTCTGCTTCAGTTCTTGACGCTACATTCCTACCTCAGCCTCCCTCAGTGATGGACTGTGACCTATCAACCAATTAAATCCTTTGATCCCCTGAGTTACTTTGAGTCAATGTTTTGTCACAACAGCATTGAATCAAACTCAGGTCCTCATGCTTGTATGTCAAGCACTTCACCTACTGAGCTATCTCCCCATGCCTCCAATACTCGTATGCTTTTTCTTTTTTGAATTTGTTTTGACACAGTATTTAGGATATAGCCTTGAGCTCTGTAGCCTAAAGTCTCCTAGATATCTAATGTTGCAGGCTAAGCCATCAGATGTAGCTTATTAGTTCTGTCTAGTACATAATAAAACCTATTTGTTATAGAAAATATCATCAGACAAAACTAATCAGAAATTACTACCCATCCTTACTGTTTAACCATGGTCACTTTTACCTTGATTCTTCTTTTATGTGTGAGCAATAAAACACTTTTTTTCTAACTAGCTATCCCATTTTATGATAAATCTCAAGCATTTTTTTACATAAATAATACATTTCCACTCAACCTTACAAAATGGTACAGAGAACATTCTTTTTTTGTATAGAGTAAATTGAGCAGCATCACTCAAGTTATCAGAACCATTTCCTGTTGGAAGCAGCTCTGATGAATCACCTTTTGCATTTGGCTTTGGCATGAGATGGTTCATTTCCATAAAGCAAATTTCTGTAAGTGAGTTTCTGTATATAAAAGGGCAGGAACAAGAAGGGCAGACCTTCTGCCATATCCAAAACCCTCCCTGTCATCTCTGAAATATACTCAGAGCACAGAGCCATTAATGGGTTCTGAGAGCTGAGTTCAATGTGGCAATATGTATACAATGTTATTTTAAAGTATAAGGATTTATATTAAAGTGTGTGTGTGTGTGTGTGTGTGTGTGTTTGTACATGGAGAGGCAAGAAGTTGACATTGGGTATTGTACCTCAGGTGCCATCCATCTTGTCTGAAAGTGGGTCTCTCATTGGCCCATAAATCACCAGAAGACTCTCTCTATTAAGGACTGACGTATAAGTGCCAAGCCCACTGTGGGCAGTGATAGACCTAGGCACATAGCCCTGGGCTATGCAAGAAAGGTAGCTGAACAAGCTATGGGGAGCAAGCAAGCTAGGAGGGGAGCAAGCTAGGAGACAGTGGCCTCTGTGGTCTCTGCTTATGTTCCTGCCTCTAGGACCCTGCTTGATTTCCTGCCCTGACTTCCCTCAGTGGTGAACCATGAAATGAAGTGTAAGCCAAATAAACCCTTTCTTCCTTCAGGTTGCTTTGGACCCTGATGCTTATTACAGGAGTGGAAAGCAAATGTGTAGGCTGTAGAAAGAGGCAAGGCTGTATGTGAGATCTCTGTTGGACAGTGAGATGGTAGATGGACAAGCTGGCCTTCTCACCTGCCGTTACCGACAGCCCATCCTCCTGCTCTCCGACTCTGAAGAGTAGAAGAGAACCACTGGAAACTGGCGCTTGGCCCCGGCCGTAGCTCATTCTCAGTAGAACTGCAGACCTCCTTGTACTCGATCAGGCACATGTGGAGCAGCTGCCATTTTCTTGGGTCTTTTAAATTTTGCTCTGTTTTATTGACTCTCCCCTTACTCTGGTTTCTGAAGCCAGCATGGGTCTGGTTTGAGGCTGAGACTGGGAGTCACAGCTGATTATCTGGAGCCTCTGTCTCTTCTTAAGATGTTTCTCCTTTCTCAATGTTATCCTAGTGTTTGTTTGAAAAACTGTGGAAGTTAATTGGATTTTCTCTCATGAGTATGCAAAAGAAGATTCTGCCCTCTCCCTCTCTCCTTCTGTTCCTGCCTCCCCTCCACTTCCTCCCCCTCCCTCCTCTCCTTCCTCCTTTAGTTCTTTCCTCTTTCTTCCCTTCATTTCTCAGGATGTCTTCTCTGTTCTCCCTTTGCCTGCCCCCTCCCCTCCCCTTCCCTTCCCTTCATTTCTTAGCTGTCTTGTCTTTGTCTCTGTCTCTGTCTCTGTCTATCTCTGTCTCTGTCTCTCTTTCTGAAGAGGAGGCAGACTTATTTCAAGAAGTGTATTGTGTACCCTCCAAGGAAACGCCAATCCCACGCATTCAATATTGTGCGAGCGCCTTCCCAGGCAGTGGCTTGTAGCGTGACTGGAATCCTACAGGGAAATTGTGGTGATACCTGATGTTTTCATTTATTTTTATCTGTTAATTCAACTGTTGAAAACTAGAAATTCATTATTCATAGTCTTTGGAGCCAGGCTTTCTGCGATTTGTAACCACACATCATACACAAGTCTAGGAAATGTAGGTCATTGCTCACATGACCCATATTCAGATGAACTGATGGCTGCAAATGAAGGACATGAAGGTCCTTTGACAGTTTCCCTGTGTGTGAGCTGCTCACCGGAAGGGAAAGGGAAAGAAAAGGCAGACTTTAAATAGGAGTTCTCAGAGCTCAGGAGATGACTCGGTAGGTAAAGAGCCTGCTGTGAAAGTACAAGGCCTGAGTTCTTTCCCTCAGAATCCACGTCAAAAGGTATGGTGGTTAAGCCTCTATGTCAGCACCGGGAAGGCAAGACAAGAGCAGTGGGTCCTGACCCCTTTAAGGGTCAAATAACTCTTTCACAGGGGTCGATTATCAGATATCCTGCATATCAGATATTTACATATCCATTCATAACAGTAGCAAAATTACAGTTATGAAGTAGCAAAGAAAAGGATTTTGTGGTTGGGGGTCACCACAACATGAGAAACTGTGTCAAAGAGTCACAGCATTAGGAGAGTTAAGATTTACCTGACAGGAGGCTCCCTGGTCCTTGCTGGGTACTCAAGAATCAGTGAGCTCTGTCTCAAAAAATAAGGTGGGGTGTGACTGAGAACGATATCTGATGTTGACCTCTGGCGCGCACGCACACACGCACACACACACACACACACACACACACACACACACACACACACACACACACCTGTGGACATACAAATGTGGACACATACAAAATAAAGTAAGCACTGACCAACCCAAGGAAGGGTGAACTGCAAAGCTATCTGTAGGAGCCCTTATCTGCAAATCCCTCAGGAAACATTGTGACGGGATATTAGGCTTCTAGTGTTACATGCTTGTGCACAGTGGAGGGACTAGGCAGGGTCCACACAGCTTACGAAGCACACAAGCCATCTTTCCTGGTTAAGGCAGTGTCTCCAATTAGAAGCCTCTCTATAATTATCCTACTGCTAAATTTATCTTGTAGCCATTAAATTCCTTAAAATTGGAAAGAAAGGCTGTGCAAATTGGCAGACTTTTTAAAATATTGCCTTGTTATAAAGACTTTCATTAGTTATTTTCCAAATTAAATGGAAATCATTAAATAAAAGGAACTCCAAATTATTTAAGACAATAACAACCTCAAAAAAAAAATACACAACTCTAATTACTTAGAAAAAAAAAAGTGCCTGATCAAGCAAAAAGTTAAAGGGCTATTCAGAAGCTGAGGTAGGCAAACTTAGTTCTCCTTCAGGGCAAGTCCTGGGTCAGCTCAGATCTAAATGGTGACAGGCTGGTTTATCAGATTGCTAGTTCAAATGGCAGCACATATGAGAGGCATATCTGTTAAAACCACAGAAACTAGTTTGCTTCTAAGAGGAAAGGCTGTTATGTTGAGCGGCAGCTGGACCCCGAATCATGTTTCCTTCATCATGTGCTAGGAGAGAGAGGGAGCGTCAGGCAGCTTCTAAGTCTGGCGATGCGTTACTGCATGCGTTTCCTGTTGGGGAATGCTGCGCTGTGTCCTCATGCTGCGCTGAATCTTCCAGGGACTAAGTAGGGCAAGTCTTATTATTAAAGCTAATTAAACCACTCTGAATTATAGCTTGTCCCAGCTGTTACCTAACAGAGTGATCATCTGAAAGTCTGAGAAAACGAAAAGATGAGGATTGGATGGACAAAAAATCCATTCTTTCCTTGTTTCAAAACACAATTACAAACTTGTGAACCAGGACTCTAGCTCAGCTGGCAGGATACCTGCCTATGGTGCATGAAGCCCTGGGTTCAGTCCCCAGCATTGCTTAAACCAAGTGTGACGCTCAGGCCTGTGATCCCAGCATTCAGAATATGGAGGTAGGAAGACCAGGAATTTCAAATCATTATTGCCTATGTATTCAGTGTGGGAAGCCAGCCTGGGCAATACAGGAAAAGATGCGGTGTGAAAGGGAGAATAATAAAATAAAATAAAAACAATTTTAAAAAATCCTTTTCACCTTAATCCACCCTCCAATCAAGGGCTAGGGAGGTGTATTGGTGGTTAATAGCAATGGCTGTTCTTCCAGAGGACATGGGCTCGATTCCCAGCACCCGCAAGGTGGTTCGCAACCGTCTGTCTATAAGTCCACTCCCTGTGTATCCAGTTTCCTCTTCCGACTTTCATGGATACCAGGTACACATGTGGTTCACAAACATTCAGGACAAACACTCTACACATAAAATTAATAACTGCTTTTAAAATCTATTGAAATCCCAAACAAAAAGAAAAACAGACAAACAAACACAAGCCGACCTTGTAGATATACCAGAAGCTCTTGAATCCCTTGAGCTTGTCTTCAGCAGTGCCGTGGACTCATGCCTTTGGACCCGTGGCCACTGTGAAGACAGTAGAATTGACTTTCTTCTCTAGTTTCTAAAATCCCAGCAGCCAGACTAATCAAACAACAGATCAGTGCTGCACACCAGTCATAGCTAGATAGGAGCTAGCATATGTTTGTTCTGTTCTTTAGTGTAATCTGATACAATCGTTGATACCCAAGAAGCAGGGAGAGAACAGATTCCTTTTCTGCCTCTAACATAATCATGTAATGGCTTGGAATGCAAATATGTGTTAAATATCATCATCACGACGCGAGGGGGAGGTGTGATGAACTTACGGGCATTGTGGATAGAAACACAGTGACTGAAAATGTTCACTTCAAGTATCGCTGGTTGGGGCGGGGTGAGAAATGAAGACCAATAGGAACGCCCAGTTGAGTACATTTGGAGAACATTTGAACATAGTGTGGTAGCAGACAGTGTGTGTGTATGTGTGTGTGTGTATGTGTGTGAAACTTGGCACCCATGTCATATATGGACATGAATAAATATTTATTGTGCATACAGATATAAATGATAGAAACACACATACATGCAAGATACAAGTATATCAGCAAAATAAATGAAGTGGAAGAGATGATTAATAAAGTTACTTTATGAGAAATGTCAAATTTCTTTGCTGGATTCTAACTTGGGGCAAAGTTTGGAATTAATCCTGGGCTCTGTTTTTTTCTTCATAGAAGTTGATTTATGTGATGACATGGCCAGGCCCAGTTACTGCTTCAGTGCCATCTGTATGTGGCTGGAAAAGCATTTTGTCATTGCGAGCCACATCCATGATGCCTTGCCTCAAAGCTAGGAGACTACCTTGGGACTGTGGGATATATACTGTGTGTGTGTGTGTGTGTGTGTGTGTGTGTGTGTGTGTGTGTGTGTGTGTGTGTGGTATATACAGTATGTATATGTGTTCATGTGTGTCCAGATGCATGCATGTACACATGTGCATACACGCAAATGCCATGGGTCAAAGTCAGGTGTCTTCCTTAGTCTCTCTCCATCTTATTTTTTGAGACAGGGTCTCTCACTGAATCTGGAGCTCACTGATTTGGCTAAATTGGCTGCCCAGTGAACTCCAGAGCTCTACTTGTCTCTAGCTGCCCCGCACCCCAATTTGGGCTGAAGAGTCTGACTTTTCATGTGAGTTCAGATCACCAGGACCTGTAGTCTTCACCTGTGAAGCCAGCACCGTACCACCTAAGTCCATCTGCCTAGCCCATGTTCTCCTGGGTAAGTCTTCCCTCTTCAGTTAAACCTTTCTAGAAACACTCTCACAGACATACCCAGAGATGTTTCCATGGTGACTTTAAATCCTGTCAACTTGAAGGTTGACTAACAATCACGGTGTGTATCCCACTAGGCTCATTTCTGTTGAGAATCTTGACCAATACTGTCTCTTCCTCACATAATTTTTTGATTTGAGGATGACTTTTCAGTAGCCTAACCTGGTTCATATTTTACAAATCTTAAATTCAAGTATTAAAATATGAACAGACTCCAGAATCCAGGCTTTATTAGAGAAGAAACAGCTGAGGTACCATGCATGGCTTTTTCTCCAGAGATCCAGAGCTGGGAATTCTCGGGATTTGCTTTCTGAGAGAGTAGAAATGTGACCTAGTAGGAAGTAAGCATACTATGCACAGGAATGAAATCATGAGGAGCCATGTTGTTTTCAGTGAAAATACATAAATATGCCAGGGCCTGTGAATTCTTTGGTGAGGGCATAGTTTACATTTGTTACCATAAAATCAAGAAAGGATGGGCTTAGTGGAAGGAAGAGACCTGAGACCAGCTGGCGTTTTAAGTAGCTGTGTGCTGACAGCAGCGACGGAAGATGCGGATTTGCCCGGCCATTGTCTTTCAGGTGGTGGTGGGAACAAGTGCATCCATGCACAGCTCTCGCTGACTCCCCCAGACAGCCCTACTGTCTTCACGCTTGCTCAGGAAGTTCAGGAGGAAACTCTATTGCCATACCCGCCATCTCAGGCTGCTGTGACAGATACCCAGATGAGCAGTTTATACAAGGCAAACTGATTTTATCCCAGTTTTGAAGGCCAGAAATTTGAGACTAAGGTGCCAGTTGTCTGACTCTATTGAGGCTTCCCTCCTGGTGGTGACTATGCCTTTGTGCTGTGATTTTCTAGGGGTGGGGGAGAATAAATATATATTCTCTCTGTGTGTCTGTCTGTCTCCCGCTCATCTCCTTTGCATGCATATGTATCTGTCTGTGCACGCGTCTGCAGGTATGCATATATGTGCATGCGCGCATGCACGCGATTGTGTGTGTGTGTGTGTGTGTGTGTGTGTGTGTGTGTGTGTGTGTGTGTGTATGTGTATGTGTGTATGTGTGTGTGTAGGGAGTTGTTGCTCAGGTGCTATCCTCTTTTGCTTTCCCCTTGACTCTCTGGCCAGCAAGCCCCAAGGGTCTGTTTGTCTCTGCTTTCTCAGCATTGGGATCACACACACATGCCACTACACCTTGCGTTTTAAAACATGGAATCTGGGGGATTGACCCTGAGTCCTTGCACTTGCAAGTGCTTACAACTGAGCTCCCTTCCCAGCTCCCTTCTCCTTTGTGAATGACACTGATTTTGTCTGATCAGGTTTTCATCCCCACAGCTTCAGTTTGCCTTAATTACTTTCCTAAAGGCCCTATTTACAAATGTGGTCAACTTTTTCATTGCTGCAATAAAATACCATGGCCAAGGCAACTTATAGGGAACATTTCTTTTGGCTTATGCATCCAGAGGAGCGAGAGCCCGCCATGCTGCAGTGGTGTGGTGGTGAGCAGCAGGCAAGGCGGCGGGAACAGGAAGCTGAGCATTCATATCTCAACTACAGACAGAGACCAGAGAGAGTGATAGGGAGAGTGATAGGGAGAGGGAGAGGGAGAGGGAGAGGGAGAAGGGAACAGAGACAGAGGCAGAGAAACAGAGAGAGACAGAAACACAGAGATAGAGAGACACAGAGACACAGAGACAGGGACAGAGAGAGACAGAGACAGAGAGGAGAGAACTGGAAATGTTGAGAGGCTTCTACTCAGAAAACCTTTCTCCAGTGATGTTCTTTCTCTAGCAAGGTCACCCCTTCTAACCTTAAATTTCCCAAACAGCATCACCAACTGGGAACCTGAGCCTATGGGGGATATTTCTCATCTAAACAACCACAGGCTTCAGCATACAGGCCCAGGCACACAACTTAGTCATGTCCTACAGAATGAAGGTCTAATGACGGACACCTTAGGTCTAGTCATCGAAGAGTCTTCTTCTAGCCGGAAGCACCTCTTCCTGTCTGCTCCCTGGCCATGCTGCATATCCCACAATCCATCAGCAGCCGACTCTCTTGAGCACATCTGAAGCTCACTACAGAGCAACACTTATATTTTAATTAGTTCCTCTGAGCACCAGATAGTGTTAAACAAACAGAAAGTCTACATCTTTCTTCTCCCATGTGATTTTACCTTCCGCTTGGTCACTCTCCTAAGAAGCCACTGGACTGTTCTTAGTGTAGAGATCTGAGACACTAACCATCCAGGAAAGACACTGGGCCCCCTGTCAATGCACTGATACAGAACACATGCACAGAGGGCATCAATACAGTGTGCTCCTCATAGTTGTCTAGGAGAGAGGCAGTGAGGTCAAAGCCTACAGATCTTTGAGCAGAAGTGTCAAGGGAGGCTCAAGAGCCAGGTGTTGACTGGTGAGAACACACAGAGCTTTGACTCTGGGTCAGTCAAGCTTGCAATGTCTAAGGGGAGGAGGCGTAAGACATTAAGTTTAGCTGGGGGATGGCTGATATCTTGGTAAAAGATGCTTTTCTCACCTAAGGAGGAGTCTATCAATGTGCAGTTCAGCAGTAGGATGCTGCTGCCGTATGACAGCTGGGGATGGAGGGTCCTGCACATTTCTATTCTATTCTGCACTTAGAGAACAATTTTTATTATGTGGTCACAGGCCTGCTGCTGTAGCTGTAGCCAGAATATCTAGGCCCAAGGGAAGGATCAGAGGAGCACGGGTCCTATATCAGTCACATCCTCCTCCTGCTGTGTCTCCTTTCTAGGAAATTCCCAGAATCCCTTGCTCCTGTCATCTGCTTCTGTGGCACAGACCAGCATGGAGTTATTAAAAAGGCAGAATGTGGCTGATCTCGGAGGATGCTGACTACAGAGTTCTCTGTGAGCTAGATGTACTGCCTCTCAGCAGATGCTAGGCGTGGGGGCAGTCCCCATGTTTGGAGGATGATCTGAGCTGTGTCATCTTATTTCCCGCTGTGAAGTCATCTAAACAAACCCCGCTTTCCACGGTTGGCCAGGGGCAGACCTCTGCCCACTTGTTTCAATTTTCTTTATTTTTGTTTGTTCTGTTCTCCCCCCTTCCTGCTTTTCTTTTCTTTCTCTCTCTCTCCCCCTTCCTGTTTTCTCTCTCCTTTCTTCCCTCCCTTGCCTCTAGACCTTTCTGTGGCTACCTCCTAAGTGGCATCTTCTCAGAGATGCCCGCAATCTAATTAATTCCCAGTCCCTCTCTGGTAGTACACCCCCTCTGTTTTCGTCTATGACTTTGCTACAGTCACAGTGCTCATTTCCACACAGCAAGGGCACTGGGAGGTGGGGGTCTTTGGAGTGATTGGGTCATGAGATTGGAGCCTCAGAAGGACAGTTAGAGCTGCTATAAAATAGTCCCAGGGAGTGCCCTGCCTCTTCTTCCAGGTTGGAATTTAGCAAGAAGTTGCCAGGGATGAGGACTGGACCTCACTGAATCCAAATCTCCAGTCCAGCTTTCATTTTCGACTGGTGATAAGTAAATTTCTATTGTCTATAAGCTGTCCTATCAAAGATGTTCTGTTATGGCAGGTTGAATAGACTATAGACATGCTTTGCTTATTCATTGGTAGTCTGTGCCCCACCCTGCCAACTCCCTGTTCCTGCATCAGAATAAAAACCCATGTGCATTTTACTCCTTGGTAGTAACATTCCAAATTTTCTTTTGGAGCATACTTGAAATGGAAAGATGTGTGTATTGGGGGCAGAGGGGAGAGTGCAGACAGCCATGGGTGTCATTCCTCTGTTATTGCCTACCTTGTTTATTGAAGCAGGGTCTCTCTTTGGCCTGGGGCTTGCTGATTGAGACTAGCTGGCTGAGAGTAAGCCCTAGGAGTCTGCCTATTTGTATGTCCCCCAGTGCTGGGGTTGTATGCATGGATCACCATATCTGGTTTTTAAAAAATAAATGTGGGCTTCAGGGAAGGGATAGAATGAAGGTCTTCATGCTTGCAAGAAAATCACTTTACTGACAGAACTATCACCAAGCTCCATTAAAAGCAACAGTTTTTAAAAGACTCACCTCAATGTCAATTACTTCTGTGACAATGGACAGAAAGCAACACCCAGAAGAAGCCCAGGCAGTCCAACACCCAGAAGAAGCCCAGACAGTCCTGTAAGATCTACCCCAAGCAGGTGAAACACATGGCTATTCCTTTATTGGTTCAAATTAGGACTTCCATTAAGTTTCAAGGTAGCATCAGGTAGAACCTTTAAGAGATGATCATCCACCATGAATAGAATAAAATAATGCCATTATCTTGAGAGTGGTTTGGGCTCTCTTGCCTTTCCGTCCCCTACCGTAGAGTAACACAACATCAAGATCCTCTCCAGATATGAGTTTCTTAGCCAGCAACTTTCCAGTCCTTGATCTGTAAGAAATAAATCTCTTAACTCAGTTATAGGTATTTTCTTATAGTAACACAAAATGAGTCAATACATATATGCACATATACACACACACATCTATATTCATACATAATATATATGTACACACACACACACACACACACACACACACACACACACACACACACATGAAAATTTACTTTAATGCACCGGCTAATGTCTTGCAGGGCTGGCAAGTCTGAGACTCCCAAGCAGGAACTGAAGCTATAGGCTTTAAGTGGGTTTTTCTTCCTCAGAGATACTTCATTGTCTGCTCCCAGGCATTCTGCTGATTAGCTGAGACAGCCACAGTATCCAGAATAATCTTTTCTTTGATCATTGGAGACGGTTGTTAACCACTGTGATGGTCTCAGTTGTTAACTTGACTGGATTAAAAAGATGTCTAGTGGTGATATGCATCTTGTGTCCATAGGGGCATTTCCAGGAAGGATATATGTGGCACAATGACTAGAGGGAAAGACCTAACCTGAGTATGGGCAGCGCTTCCCAGTGGGCTGATGAGGCAAGGAAGTTGAAAAAGGCAATACACGAGAGGTGATACATGTCCCTGTGAGCCCTTTTCTCTGAGTCGGTATATCTACAGTTGCTGTCACCACTCATCCAATAATCTCTCCTTTTACAATCCATATACACATATTCTGTTGATTATTTAGATAACCCTGCCTTGTAATATTCATTCTTTTCAAAGCCTACTTTTAAAGATGGTTCTTGAACACTTTAACCTCCCTTTTAGCCCACCACCCACGAGAGGTAGTGGAAAGAAAAGGATATGGGGAAATGGACCTGTTTAGAAAGGATCTGTGGATCAGTTCCTGTCTGTGTTGCCTGGAAATTGGTAGTTCAGTTCATAGATCAACAACGGCAGCTCGATCCACTCGCAAACACTTTACAGATATACCAGCAGTTCAGTTCAGTACAGTTGGGATAGCAAGCATGAATCAGCAGCAGGGGCACTATACAGCAGAGACAGCCAGGCCTCGGCCTTGGCTCGAGTCAGCAGGAGAGACCAAGGCCAACATGAACTCCAGGAGAAGTTCTCGACTGTGCCTCTCTCAGTGAAGCAAAGATCAGCGAAGATTCAAGACCAACAAGCATTGCACAGCTAGCTCTGTAAGCAAGCTAACCCCAGCTTCCATCACCGTCTGTTGAGTTCTATTTATAGTCCCTTCAAACATCACATTTACTCCATGGGTCTTGCCTTAGCGAGTGTGTCTGTCTCAGCTGGCATCATCCTGCCAATCAGCCTGAATCCGAGGAAGTGGCAAGAAACTGCAGCACACTACCAGATGGGTTTTTGTTTTGTTTTGTTTTGTTTTTTGGTGTGTTTCTTTTTATGGAGTCTTGACAAATGGAGCTCAACGACACAATGTAAGGTGGATCAATACATGTGTGTCCTTAGCAAAGAATCCTTCATCACGTGTCCTTTCACGTGCTTGCTTGAGTGGAACCTCCTTTCTCCCTGTCTGCTTCAGTGAAACGTTCCTTCCCGAGTCTGTTTTAGCTTTTCACCTGTGTCCATTTCATGAAAACCCTCCTTCATGTGCTTGCCTCGACAAAACACCATCCAACACAACTGCCTTTCCAAAGAACCTTAAGTTTCCACTTCACTGCCTAATACAACTATATCACATGGCTCCAGAGCTTTAGCTAGTGTGGCATTGAAAAGCTCAGGGTTGTTCCTTGTCATGTTGACACATAAAATTGTCCCAGTGCCGCCAGGAACTGTCCTGACTTGTTTCAGTGACCTGTCCTCCTCATCTGCCATGCATACTTCTGCCTGATGAGATGTCCAGAGGCTTTCAGCAAGATGAGCCCCTCCCCTCCCCTCCCCACCCAATCACTGCAGAATTCAAGTTGCTGGGTGCAACATTTATCAGCATAAACCTCTACCCTGCATGGCGAGGGCCCCCAGGGAGGTAGAGTGTCGCCATGCTTCTGGGATTCTTATCAACGGCATCAGAACCACTGAGGATTAGAACTCAGGCTTTTGGACCCACCATGCCCAGAACTAGAATAGCTGCATCTGAGATGATTTCTGAGCTATTTCAGATGCCCTGGAGAGGATAATTCTATTCACTCTGAGTCAGTAAAGTGCTCGCGGTTGTACCAGCTGCTGGATCTCTCTCCAGCAGGGCTGAAATGTATTTTTTTAGGGTAATTTTCCTAGGATATTTATGCTTAATGATTCACTTTAAGCCTTTCTCTCTTTAAATCCAATTTCACAGAGCTAAGCAGATGATCTGAGATCATGTAATTATGTGGAAGTCAGCCTCTTATTTTTTTCCTCTGAATTGAGTATGGGTAAGGAATAGTGAGAGGAACACTCACCCCTTTCTGCAAACGGGTCTCTGAAGCAAGACTTCTTCTGGAGACCAGTGCCTCAGAGAAGATAGCTTGTCCTCACTGGAGCTCCCCTATGGGAAGATCATGGTCTCTTCTTTGAGTGTGCTCCCACACCTATCTGTTCAAAGGTCCCCAGTGTGAGCTCTTTAGCATGTGAGTCCCACATGTTCTAGTTAAAAGATTCAGTCAATCATTTCTATGGAACAGGAGCTTAGGAAGCACCTCTTACATGTAAGTTCTGAGCTGTAGTCTAAAGGAAGATGGAGAAATGGATTCAAATGTCACTAAAATGAAGCCCCTAAACTCTAGAAGCTGCCAGTTTATTATTGCAAGAGATAGTACTGAACACCTCATTATGGTGTTTAGTACTGTCTCTCATTAAGGCACTACAGAGTCAGTGTTAATGCTGGCCCAGAGAGAACCGAGGATCTATCTGGTGGAGGGGAGGTACTGAAGTAGCATCACTGATGTCAAATGTTGTCTTACAAGGGACAGTAGGAGAAAAGATATGTACATGGAAGCTGTGGGTCTCGATTTTCTGATGAAGACTTTAGCTTCTATGTCTGAAGTCATTGAGAGCTACCCTTCAGTGTGTGGAATCCAAGGTTGTTAAAGAGCACCACTCAGTGTGCTCTCAGCCATAGTACACACAGAGGTGAGCAAGGCATGACTGTTCTGGAGTGTTAGAACTAACCCTAAATAAGGTAATAAGCCTCCCCATCTGTAAACACCAGACAACTGGTCTCAGTCGTAATATGGAGCCACACAAGGCCCACCCACTAGCTCTAAAGAAAGTCATGCTCCAAGTCCAGTGAAGTAATATCTCAGCATCACCTTCCCAGTGTCATTTAAAACTCATATGATATCAAATGTTCCATGGATGATGCTTACATCATCAGGTCAGGAAGTCCCAGAGGTGCAGAAGCATCAGCAAGCAGAAGAACCATTCCTCTAAAGGAGTGGTTCTCAGCATGTGGGTCGTGGCTTCTTGGGATTGAACAATGCTTTCACAGGAGTTGCCTATGACCTTTGGAAAGTACAGATGCTCACATTATGATTCATAACAGTGGCAAAATGATAGTTATGAAATAGCAACAAACGTAATTCTATGGTTGGGGTCAACAACGTAAGGAATCACATTAGGGGTCCCAGCATTAGGAAGGTTGAGAACCACTAGTGCTAGGGCATGAGAGTCTCTATCACCCCAACCTGTGTGTTGACGGTTACAACAGTGGTGCCTATATATACCCTCTGGTTTCTGGATGCTGCAAGGGCCTCCTTTGTTTGGTCAGAGCCCAAACAAAGCTTTTGTCCTGAAAACTTCATGTTTACCTTTTTGTGGTCAAGTTCACTTGTTTGTGTCCTATATCTTATGAGGGTATGAAGTATGTTAACATACAGACATGCAGGCCACACAACCCAGGAGAGGGCGCTTTACAAAATAACCTAGCCATAGCAAACTTCACAGAAATTCATTTTGAGACAAAACCTCAAGTAATCCAAACTAACAATGGGTTTGAGCTTCTGATCCTCCTGCCTCCATATCCCAAGTGCTGGGATGACAGGCATACAATACTATGCCCGGTTTTCTGTGGTACTGGGGATCAAACACTGGGCTTTGTGTATTGTAGGCAAGCATCCTGCCAATTACTTCATCTCTAGTTAAAAATACATCTCTGTAACCCTAGTAAGCATGCAGAGTACCCTTACTATGGCTAGCTTGACAGCTTTGTGCATTGTGCTGTGAATGAGAACTCCTGGGGAAAATCTATGTCTGCAGAGACAGATTGGCTGACTAGAATTACAGCACTGTAGAGAGATTGGAAAGTTACAGGTCAGGAGGCTCTTTTGGCTATCTTGGGCTAGTTCTAGCCATCCAGAACAGCCATGCCTCACCCAGATCTCTGTTAGAACTAACACCTCGTGACTAATAGATAAAAACCTTTAAAAATCTATTAACTCAACGTGTTAATCAAGAGCTTTCTCAACCTAAAATCTAAGAATGTCATCAGATAATATTTCAGACCTGTAGAAAAGCTTTCCCCATCTTTCTGTAACTGCCTCTCTGCTAAACCCACCAATGTATTCCAAATTTTCTTTGATTTATGACTTTGTTTGTTATGTAAAACTTTAAGACTTCATTGAACTGCTTCTATGTTGGCACGCAGAACTGGGGGTAACTACATCTGTGTTCCTGGGTCATGGTCACTCAAAATGGCTCCGGAATAAACTATCATTTGTTCCCTTTAAGAGAAGCACAATGCTTGTTATATCAACAGTACATTCCAGGTATTTGCCTCGGCCTGACTGAGCCAGTATAAATATGGCAGCCATGTTACTATTTCAGTTAAAACTGACTCTGTAGGTTGTGAAGAACAGGGAGTCAGCCAAAACTGACTGAATGCATCCACTTAGGCGACATTCAAATTTGTGGTTGATCTGGCTTCCCAGCTCTAGTTCTTCCTTTGCTTTAATCAGAGGTGGGTTCTTCCTAAGTGCTAGTTAGGCTAGTCAGGGACAGCACTTGGTTCCCATTGTCCCCTCCACTTCCAGTCCTAAGTATCCAGTGTGAAGTATAGGAGGACTCAGACTCGAACTCGGTTGCTGGAGTTGCAGAACCAACAAGTGACCAGATGCTGTTACCGGGCCTTTGGATGTTGCTGCATAGACACCCATGGAGCAGGAAAGAGGCTCATTTTACAAAAGAAGAGTTTTAGGTAGATGACTCATGACCTGTGTGGGCCTGTCTGCAGAAGTAGCACGTGCCTTGCCTCGTATCTGAAACAGGGTGTGAACATTTCACCTAAGTGTAGGGACCCCGGCAATCCTTATTCCCATTCCAAAGCATCTTCAGCTTTTCCCAGGGTTTCCAGCTCCTCAGTACAGCTGCCTTGCAGAGGAGAGGATTTTCTTCTTTGGGTCACTGCTGGGTCTGAACAGGGCAGGCTGGGACGCCACTCTTCACTGTTGTTTCACAATTGATTCCTCAGCTTCCATCCTGTTAACCTAACAGAACCCCCTGGGACATTGAATAATGCTCACCAGAGTGTTCCATCTACCCGCTTAATTTCCACTGCGGAGATTTATGTGTGAGGTTGGGCGCATTATTACCCTTGTGTGGGCCCTCAGTGGTATTTGTGAATTAAGACTGATTACGTGGGCAGCCACCTACAGAAAGTGCTTAAAAGTCATTAATTCATGGTTACCTTTAATTTGTTTGATGGATATCATCAAACAAAAACTGGAAGGGTCTCTAGGCCGCTTTCAGGAAGGGAGGGGCTTGGGCAGGTGGTTCCTGGCACTTACCCAGGATGGATCACCTAGAGAGAGATTTCCTTAGATGTCCTCTGAACCGCCTGCCACCTGAGCACTAGAGGAATGGGTTTAAGTTGTAGATACCTGGGACTCACCCAGATAACCTGAAGCACACTCTAGGCAGGAGACCCAAGGCTCTGTATTTTAAGATGGGGATCCCTGCTCTTTCCTTGTGCCCCCTGAAGTCTGTTCTTGACTTTTGGCAATGCTACTCTGGGTGATAATTTCACAGTTGGGTAAAGTACAGTAGTCTCTGCCAATGAGCTATGTGTGACTCACTAAGGAGTTGTTTTGGGGATCATGAGATGGTGCAGTACAGAAAGGGGCTTTGCCATAAGCTTAACAACTTGAATTTGACTTACAGAACCCACGGGGTAGAAAGAGAAAAGAACTATGGCAAATTGCTTCTGACCTCCTGTGTCGTGAGACATTTGGATTCACTCTCCCATCCTCACATGCACATAACAAATAAACCTTCCAAAATATCCTTTAAATATGTTGTTTTTATGATTGCAGAGCCTGGCAACTGCAAAACCAGGGGAGATTTTGTGTAATCATATCTAATAATACTGTGAGCCTGGCCAAGCCCTGTGGGGGGTTGACTTTGTAGCTGATATAATTTAAACTTTGCTCTACTGCAGGATCATCCAGTTAGATGAAGGGGAGGAGCCCTAAAGCCCATCATTAATTAGAACCGTGTTTCTCAGACAAGTGGGTGGATCAGAATCTCTCAGAGGGCTTTGTAAAACCCAAAATAATGGGCTGTGCTTCCAAAGGTTCCAATTCAGCAAGTCTGGGAGGAGCTCAAGCTTTGTTATTTCTAAAAAAGCTTGTAATGGACATGGACTACCTTCACTGGGTCACCTTGAGAGTGTTCAGGTAGAAGATGGCCATACTTCCTTCCACATCACCCCAGCCCAGGATGTCTTTGTCCTCTTTTTTTTTTGAGCTCTCTTGGGGTTAGCAGGAGGATGTAATAATTCTTAGTTTGTGCCTGTAGCTATGCATAGCACTGTAGTCATTTTCAACCCAGGGCATTTTTAGTCCTTGCACATAACTGCCTTGAGGCTAAACAATTAGTCCAGGTGTGGGTGGGCATGTGATGCCTGGGGAAGAGAACATAGCTCCTGATCCTGGGCAGGATGCTCTTTGGTGGAGGAAGAAAAAATATTTTTCTTCTATACTCTAGATTCCCTGGCTGGAACCCTAGAGGTTAAACCAACAAAAGACAGATTAACAAGAGTAAAACACATCTTCTTAACATGTGTTTATACACACACACACACACACATACATGCATGCATACATACATATACATATAAAACCTTATATCTGCCTGCTGCCCACCTATTGCCTGAGCACCTATTGCCACTGCAGCTGCCTTGCCCCTTTTGCCTTGGCTGTGTGTCTGGAGCAGAGAAGGTAAAGATATCAATGTGTACAATTCTGCAAGGACTTTAGACCTCTAAGCATCTCAACAGTTACTTGAGGGAAGGATTCTGTGTGCTCTACTATGCGTGTGTGTGTGTGTGTGTGTGTGTGTGTGTGTGTGTGTGTGTGTGTGTATGATTGTGTGTTGTTTAAGACATCACTAATTCACTTTTTCATTTTTTAGCTAAGCTTTTTGGTGCACATCCTAAGTTTTTCAACATAATACCAAAGCAGACAAGTTTTTATATTGATATTTCTTTGAGCTAAGATTCTTTATAGATTGAATCTAATAGAGCACTCTTCACTTAGGGAGTCTGGGGTGGTGCGGGGGTGGGGAACTTGCTGAAGGCACTGAGCAAAGACTGGAAACCTGAGCACTGTGGTTGAAAGCCCAGGTTGTCTTTGTTATTAGTGTAGTAAATGGTCAGGGTTTGTGTTGCTGTTGTTTGGTTGGTTGCTGTTGTTTTGATATTGCCTAAAACATGTGGAACTAGACTATAATTCTAGTATCAAAAATAGAAATTTGATGGAATATACTCTATTCTCCTGTACACCTGGAGACTTCTTAAGGGTTAAGCAAAGCATAAGGAACTGTGCACGTGAATAGCTGTCACTGCGTTTGGAGATGAGTTGAGGTTCTCCTCCTAAGGGTTCCCATGTCAGAAGCCTGATCCTTGGTGGGGCGACCTTGACAGAGTGTCTTAGTGGGAGGTTGTTAGGTCTCGGGGGACGGTCCCCTTGAAGGGACTCTCAGAGTGACTATCACAAGAATAAGTTGTCATTCTAGCCCCTTCCCTCTCTGTCTTTTTTCTTGGTGCTCTTTCCTGTGACTCCCACCATGATGTCAATGTCATGTTATGATATAGCCAAAGGATCTCTTACCAGAGACAAAACTGATGGGCTGCCCTGGTCTTGGATCTGTTTCCTCTATCAAGTACCCACTCTTGCATCTTTTGTCGTTACAATTGAAAAGCCATTGTTCAACAAGTTTAAAAGCCAGGCATCTTTTAACTTCTAAGGATGGTGTACAGATTGCCGGAATCTTTGTAACTCGGACTGTAGGTATTGATTGCTTCACTGGTTTCTATGAAAAGAGGGGAAGCAGGTAGCTTAGTTTGTAAATAATAAAAATCGCCTGTTGCTTTGCTCACTATCATCTCCGACACCGTCCTGATGTACTAACAACCCCACTGGCTGCTGCTGCTACCATTCCCATTGAAGCTATGGTCCTCACCTTAAGGAATGTATTTCTTATCACCATTGACCAAAAGGAATGCAGCATTATTTCCAAATAGAACAGCAGCTGCATCCAACAAAGGAATCCGAGTCCTGAGGGGGAATTTTCATTCTTGTGTGGTCCTTGGGTCCTGTTGTCACACTGAATGCCGCTGTATATTCCTGGATATTCTAGACAGACAACAGGAGAAAGATTGGAGGATAAAAGGAGCTTACATCGCCTGGAGGGAGTAGGACATTATAGTTGAGATCCTGCAGCAAGCCTGATCTCTGCTCTTTTGTTCCCAGCACGGTATCTAATCTCCTGCCTCTCCTCTTCTCTTCATAGTTGCTCTTTGCCAACCCCTCAAGCTGGATTTATTTATGACTTTAAGAATGTGGTAAAGAACTGGAAACCACTGCCCGGACAAGGCAGGAGTCCTAAGCTCTCCATAGTGTTTGCCCAGAAGCAGCCTGTCTGTATATTATTTCTGCATTTGGCGTTTCAGCCTTTACTTTGGAAAGGTGTTTGGATTAGTTTAAACTTTGGAGATAATGGGTATACAAAACACATCTGTTGCTTTTGGTTGAAAATAGTAAGAGGAGGAAACACTGGGAAACGGAGTAGGAATGTTCTAGAAAATTCTTCAAAGTAGATCTGTTAGAAACCCTGTGGAGAGTGGGGGTGGGGAGATGGCTCCCTGGTCAACAGCACTGGCTGCTTTTGTGGAACACTCAGGTTCAGTTCCCAGGACCCACATGACAGCTTACAACTACCTGTAATTCCTGATCCAGAGAAAATGTGGCCTCCACAGGCACAGTACATATATGCTACATATAAACTACACACACACACACACACACACACACACACCATACACACACCTGCAACACACACTCACATATGCAACACAGACAGACTCATACATGCAACAAACTCATACATGCAAAATACACATCTCACACATGCAACATACACACTCAAACATGCAACACAAATATATACTTACATTCAAACACGCATGCGCATGTACACAGGATTGCTTACTGCATGGTGTCTTGGTGACTCCTTATGTTGTTGTGGTAAAACACCTGACAACACATGCAGCTAAGAAAGGGTGGACTTAGCCTTACAGTCTAAGAGCGCTGCTCACCCCGCAAGGGAACTGTGGTAGATGGAGAGAGAGGCGGCTGGGCAGGCCACACCCAGTCAGGAAGTAGGGAGATAAATGGGAAGGCTCCACTCACTTTCTCCTTCTTCTTCAGTCCTGGACAACAGCTGATAGAATAGCACCACGTACATTGAAAGGTCTTTTTATAGGCTCTATCAACTTAGTCAGAAGCTTTGTAAATATCCCCAGAGATTCATACCTTCATGATTGTAGGTCCTGCCAAGGTGACAGGTGACATTAACCATCACATACCTTGTAAGTCTCCCATCATGGTTTCACTAGATGACCTCCCCAGTGTGGTTTTTAACCCCTGTCTTTGTGCCTTTGATCACTTTCTTCACCATGAGATGAATTTGTGATTGAAATCTCTTTATTTTATCACCACTTCAAGCTGTACAATGGAACTGGAAATCCTAAAGAACTAGTTCCCTCACTGACTTAAAGAATGCTGATTGTCCTGGAGCCATGCTGCATGGTTTAGACTCTGGCCCCGCCATGCTGTCAGTGTGGAAAGGGATCTCTTCGTAGAGTTTTAATTTAGTCTTACACCAGTTTTTGTCATAACAGGCAAAATAAATTGAGAAAGAATATTGGCAAACTCAAATCTGTCCTTTTCATTAGCAACACAGTTAGAAGAATATGTATTTACGGATTGTTTTCTGACAGGACCACAAAAGACTTAGAAATGATATTTCCAAATGGCAATAAAACCACTGTCAAGCTTCTGGTTCAATCTTTCCTGAGCAGTGGGTGATAATGTTGAAAAGATTGGTGTGTGCAGTTTTGCAGGGGGTTGTGCTAGAATGATTAATGGTTTGGTCTTGATTTGAATTGGGAAAGAGGTATATAAGGCAGGATCAATTAACAGTGAGCCTAGACTTCATCACCACGAGCAATCGGTAAATCCACTGCTCTTCTCTGAATGCATGCGAATGGGAGGGGGAGGGGAAAGTGTAGAGAAGGAATGATGGGGGGCAGCTGCCTACCTGTGCAGAGAGGAGCTTGCTGTGGCCTTGGCGTGCAACTGAAATAATAATTCAACATAAGCTATTGGTCTTATTAGAAGCTTCATTTATTTTTTTGGTAGCAAAACCATATATCCACACTGCTTAAGTGCTTAGCGCTGCAGTGATAGCTCTGCGTGTAAGCCTGGGGCCTGGGGTTAGGATGCCTAGCCTGCATGTAAATGCTAGGCAAGTGTGGCAGCCACCTGTGATCTCAGTGCAGAAGAGGTAGAGATGGGTCCCTAGAGCAAGCCGACTAGCTGGGTCAGCTGACAAGCGAGCTCTGGGTTCAAGTGAACCCTGTCTCGATATATAAGATGGAGAGCGACAGAGGAAGACGGCCAGTATCAATTTCTGGTTTCTATGTGCATATATACGCATACATGTACACTGTACACACATGTACTCTCACATACATGAACAAACATAGACACATTCATGCACATCACACTTACATATACACTTAAAGGGTGACCAAATGCAGATTAGTCCTCCTTTAAAAGAAATTCTTGTACAGGGAATGTTGAGAATTTTCTGGAACCATCATCCCTCTCCGTCAGAGCAAGCACCATTCAGTAGAATGCTCTTAGTGTTGTTCTCTGGGTTCATGCTAGCAACAGAGAAAAGATGAAGTACTATCTTGTAAGCTTGTTTAGTAGCTTCGTAGCTCGAAAAATTAAGACAAAACAAAGCCTTCCATGTGGGCCTGGCCTGCCTTGCTGTCCAGCCACATCCTTGAAAGCCCTGGTCTTCTCCCATATCCACTGTCCTCTTAGTAGGTCTTTTTAGGATGGCACAGAGCATTTTGTCAGGGTTAGTGTTATTCTCAACTGGAGTCATTTAAAAATTCTGGACACCAGGCAAAAATCTCAATCAAGAGCAAATTGTTTTGTTTAGTCTGGTGCCCTGTGATTTGTTTTCCTGCCTAGGGAAGCCCAGTAATAGAAGAGATATGAAATTGTCTTTTGGAATCAAATCAGAGTCCAAGTTTCTTGACCTCAGTCAATAAGTTTGTTTCTTTATCTATGTTAAGAAAAAAAAAATCTAAGATTGATTAAATTTAGCACAATTTGCTTGAGCAAGAAAAGGCTCTAGAACCAGGCAGCATCCCAGACCAAAGTTGTCTCAGAACAATCTCCCCTACCATGTGTACAGGTTATATTTGTAGCCAGAGAGAAGAGAGTAACATAGAAAAACAACTGGATTAACTACAGGCAGCATTTGTCTTGCCTGGTTGCGGTGTGTTCCATTCGCAGCCATGACTGGCTGAAGTGCTTTTACTATGTTAGGCTGAGATTCAGGAATCTCAGGGAAGAATGGTTGCAATCTGATTACATACAAAGTTAGGTTTTAGTTAGCACTATGCAGAAACAATTTGGGTCAAGTTTTATCACTCAAGTATGGAAACAGGCTTGGGTGGAATCAATCAGCTTGATGTCTGCAAATGGAGGTGCTAATAGATCTTACTACACACTAGAGTGCTGCTTGGGAAAATTAGCTCACTTGTGAAGCACTTAGCTCAGAATCTGCCATGCTGTAAACTCCAGTCAACTGGCGTTTGTACATCCTTACTAGGCATGCAGGCTTAGTGGGGATAGGATGCTGAGTGTCTTTTGGTTATTATATGGCAAAGCCAGAACATGGCTCATTAGAGTTGCAGCAGATATCTGGAGAAGAGGGAAGGGGGTTCTACTTGCTGCTGACACTGAGTCTACTGACCAGTGTCCACAGAGACCACAGCAGTACTTTAAACTGGAAAGAGAAGTTTGGGGGTAAGGGAGTAGATATAAGTAATTTCCCAGCCTTCTTGTGTCCAGCCCTAGTGGGAGAGGCCAAGCTTACAGGCAAGGCCAAGAAGTGCACACTGAGAAGAGGTCCCATCACTAGAGAGAGAGTCTGTGGGGTGGAGAAGATCTGTGGAAGGCTGTCCTTCTGTCTCAGGAGAGCTGGAATGTGCTGGTGACAAGCAGGTGTGCATTCAGGAAGAGAAACTAGACTCTCTAGGGGAGAAGGCATCTGCCTGCACCAGCAGGTCACCTTCACCTTGCCTGACCATGGTGTCTTCCTGAGGTGATGGCTTTGTTCCTGCCTTTACTTCTGCCTCTAGAATGCTAAACAGTTCCCCTCTGGCCAACCTGACACCAGAAGGATCCAACCATGAAGAAGGCATCTTTTAGGTGGTCCCAGCTCAGCCCAAGTAACTCCTATGTCTGTTAGGATGAAACCATCTGGGTTCTTCAGCCAAGGAGCTGCTAATGCGTCCTGTGGCCTCTCGCCAAGATGTTCAGGATGGGCTTCAGCAGCCAGCTCTTTCTTCCCAGTTAGATGGCTGCATCTATAAACAGAGGGCCCCGCTGCCCCATGCAGACAAGTAAGGCATCCACCGTGTCCAGCCAATATCTTCCAGCATAACAATGCTGGAGCTTATTAGCTGTTGTAACAGGCAAGGTCTCCTGAGATTTCCCCAGTCTATAATTGGCTTTTACTGTTGTGGGTTCTGTGAGTGTCAGAAATAATGAGGTGACATTTGGATCTGACATGGCACCATTAGAGGACCGGTAATGCAGATTATGAACATGCATTCATGTACAGGAGAATAATAAATCAAGTGGAAAATACTTGGGAAATAATAAGGGTCATGTCCAAATATATAATCTTTTGGTATAAATTAATGCCAGCAATTAATAATTTATGGGCTGGTCCTCTGGGGGCTCACACTTAACAACTATGGTGAGTACTGAGATTAGGAATGGAGACTATGCCATGAACTGGGCTGAACTGGATGCTGATTAGCTTGTCAGAGGTGGGAGGGAGGATGCACAGTAACCTAGGTTTCCAAATGAAATTACCATGTGTACAGTTTTTATATGTCCCTACACAATTCCAGCAATATTATGGTTCTTAGGGAAAAAAACCTGTATAAACAATTTATAACAGTCATTAAGTTTCTGTGACTTATGAGTGGGCAGCATCTCCCACATGAAACACAGTGTGCTATATATTTCACCACTTGCAAGAACAACCAATGAAAATGTTGATACCCAGCTATGGACAGTTTTTCCCCCTCTGGTGCTGAGTATTTATGAAAGTTTGCACAGTTCTGCTCATTATACAATTCAGAGCTCTCAGTAGCATTGTTCATGGTCAGCAGGCAAAAGAGGAAGGACAAGCTGAGAGAAGAGCCTGCGGGGAGCCTGCTATCTGCCTTGCTGTCCACATAAGTACTTTCTAACATCATTTCTTTTACTGTACACCCCACCCTGTGACCTGTGAAGGCAGTGTACTGTATTAACCACCCAAAGATGAATGTGATATCAAATGGTTTTAGAGAAAGTGGGATGTCTATCGAAGACAGACCCTTAGGGGTTGGGGTGTAGGTCAGTGGTTGAGTGCTTGCTTAGAGTGTGTCAGGACTTGGGTTTGATCTACAGCACAAGGGGGGGATCTAAGCCTTGTCTGTCTCTGTCTGTTTCCAACTGTCGCCATGAGTCTCTGTCTGCTATCTTTGTCCCTTTTCTGTTTGTTCACTCTAATCCTCTCTTTCCTGTCTCTCTGTCTCTCTCTCTGCCCCCCCCCCGTGTGTGTGTAAGAGGGGGATTTTTATTGATTTTACTTAATTTATATGGCTGCTTTGTCTATGTGCATGCCTGTGTATCATGTATGTGCCGCAGAGGCCAGAGGAGGGTGTTAGATCCCCTGGATCTGGAGTTACAGCTCCGCGCTGCCAAGTGGGTGGTGAGAATCAAACTGGGGGGTCTCTAAAAGAGCAGTCAGTGCTCTTAATCACCACTAAGGCATCTCTTCAGCCCCCCTCCAGCTTATTTTTTGGGACAGAGTCTCAATGAACATGGAGCTCAGCAGTTTGGCTAGACTGTCTAACCAGTTAGGTCCCAGAGATCTTCCACCTATCTTCCCAGCGTTAGGACCGCAGATGAGTACTGCCAGACCTTGCTGCTTTAGCTGGGGATTGAACTCAGGTCCTCATGGTTGTATGACAAACTGTTATACCAACAGAGCCATCTCTATAGTTTTTACTGTATTTTTTTTCCAGAAAAATAATGCAGAAAAGAGAGTACATACTTAGGAGAATTATAAGCACTGCCAGCCTTCCTCAGACCCTTGTAATCCCCTTCTCGTCTCTACTCCTCCCATAGCCACTTTCTTGGTGTCTGACTTTATTTGTCAACACAAAGTATTTTGTCTGAATGGGATTAGGTGACTTCTTTCACTCAAGATTTTGCTGGTGGGCTTCATCCATACTGTGAAGAGTTAGAAATCACTCGTTCTTGTTGTTGTACACTATGTCATCCTATGTCCCTTCCAGAGTTCTTTATTCACTCCCCTACCAGTGCCCAGTGGGAATTTTCTGTAGATAGAATATCTTGTGTATTGTATGGATGCATCAGCTGTCAATTAAAAAGCTTATGGCCTATGGCTTAGGCAGGAAATAGAGGTGGAACATCCGGGACAGAAAAAGGATTCTGGGATAGAGCCAGGCAAGGGATTTTCTAGGAAGATGTAACAAGACAGATACATGATACCTGAGCATAGGTAACCAACCAGCCATGTGGCAGAATGTAGGTTAAAATAAATAGGTTATCTTAAGTTATGATTCTAGTCAGAGAAGAGTCTAGCTATATGGCAAAGGTATTTGTAAAAATATTTTGAGTCCAAGTCTTATTTCTGGGAGCTCGGGACTGGGAGGAGGAATGGGGGTAGAACTTCATAAAGTTTCCAATTTGATTTGATTATTGTGAATACTCATAGAATCTTCTGTACTGTATCATCTGTTGAAAATATGCTCACCTTTCTGGTGGCTATATACTTAAAGTGTTGGCTTTCTGTGACCTTAATTATAAATTCTGCCCATCCCCCACCAGTCCGGAATTGTTCAATTCAAATCTGATTTTTAGCCTCACCTGGAGAGAAATCCATTTAGTTCTTGTCAGAGCCTACTTCTCTGCACTCGTTATCTGATGAAGACATAGATGAAGGGGTCTCTGCATTTGTGTGTCCCTGCCCCAATGGGATTAAACCCTGAAAGGTTTCTGTTATGTTGGGACATAGGTGTTTTGGGGAGGCTGGGATTCTATCTTTGTGCCTCTACTCCACTTTGTGTCCTTCCTGGTGTCTCTCTGAGAAGAGCTAGGGCCCAATGCTCTTCTTCATGGCTCAGAATGCTCCTTGTTTTCATTAGGAAGACCTCTAGGGTTTCCTCCTGCTTCTTGAAAGTGTTCTTCCTTAAGCTCTGCCTAACTCTGTGAACTCAGGATATTTCTGTGCTAAATTAATAAAATGTACCACTCCCTACTGCCTTAAAATACATGTCATCTTAAAATCCTCCATGCTTTTACTTCGCAGATTTGTTGACAATGGTGAAGTTCTGAGACACATGTGACAGGGGGTGGCACTTGTATAAGCTATTATCCATTGCATGAGCTGGGTATCACCCATGATACAATGGTACTTGGTCACTGGGTATGGCCCAAAGTAATCCAATATGAGTCCACCTTGCTACCATTAGTACTCTTGCTTCTATAACACTCTTGAGACCTTTGTTTGTTCTTTCCCAAAAAAGGGGGAGAGGGGGGTTTTGGGTAAGGAGGAAGGTGGTAAGAGAAATTGAGTGAAGAAAGATGGATAAGGGGCTCTTGAAGGGCAGGTACTGAGGGATCTCAGAGACCGGATACAGCAGTCAAAATAGGACAATTTCCAATTGGAACACATACCTGGGTTAGCTTCCTGTCCAAAATTGAGGACTTAAGGTAGCAGAAAGGTATCCTCTCATGGATTTGGTGTCTAGACTGCAAATATTAACGTACCATCAGCAAGGGCTATGCAGCCTTTAGAGGACCCAGGGAAATTCCTTCCTGGCCTCTGGGGGCTGGAACAATCCTAGATACCTCCTGTCCCTGAGCTTTGAATGCCAGCAGCTCTCAGTTTCTATCATCAGTAGATTTTCCTACTACTCTTTCAGCAGCGAAGATTGTCAGCTTCAAGAAGCTTCTACCATTCTTAGTGTTCCTGGATGTTACCCACCCTTGGCATTACTTGCTGAGGCTGCAGACTCCTTGCACTGACTAGCTTTGAGAACAACCATTCCAGTCTGCTGTATTTGAGAGAGAAATCATGAATTGGCTGACCTGAAAAGGATTTGTTAGGACTTCTGCCACAGGGCAGGAGTCCATATGATGGACTCTTACCTAGAATGGCTTGAGATAAGATGAGTGCTGTTTGCATGGCTCACACATTCACAGCATCCTGCCTGTTAATGCTACATCTGCTGGGATGTCATGGCAGTCTGTGCAGAGGTATTGGGCTACTTGCCCTAGCTGTGATGAGAGGGGAAAGGACTCCACATATTAGCGGAAGGATGTCCATCACAGCTGCAGAGACTCTGAGCCATTGGAATAGGCTGTGGGGTGGAGGAGCCTGTGAACCTGTAGAGCATCCAAAGTCAGTCAGCTCCTCTTCAGTCTCACTATATCTCTTGGCTCAAGGGGACATGAAGGGTGATGCTTACTTTACTGAGGAGAGAAGCATTGAAACTGGAGACAGGTCCTGCCCCCAGGATGTGACCTTTGAGAAGTGATCCATCCAAATGTGAAGGACAAAAAAAGAGCCAGGGAACATAGTCACCTCAACTTCATACCCCATGTCCTTCCTTCCTGTGCCCCTCCCTCTCATGGTAGAACCAAGTAGATATTCAGTTGGTGCTATGCATTTCAGAGCCCCAGTGATGGATGCATCCCAGAGTGGAGGAGTGTGAAGATCAGACCTCAGGAATTAACAGGAACCATTCAGCTCCAAGCTGAAGGCCTTCTGAAAAGGAGGTAGCCTTGTCAGCATTCTGGTAGAACAGTGCTGGACCAGCCTAGAGATTTGGATGTTGAATCCAGGCCATAGAAAACTCCCATTAGCAGCTAAGGAGTTATAACAGGACAATTTCTACAGAGCAAATTCTAGTTTAAAAACTAAAGTCAGCAGGATTAAGTTCATTCTTTTCATGGGGCAAAAAGTCATCTGGATTCTACTGCAAAGTAGATACCCAAATGTGTAATGACAGTTGAGAGAGTTAATTCGTTTACAGAGTGACAGAGACATAGGAAAGACAAATCATGTTGACTGTGTTGTGCAACCAATCCAAAACATCCTACCGTGTAGTAATAATGATCTCAATATTTCAAATATATAATACAGCCAGTTTAAAATAGATGTTTTGTCCTCAAACTGCATTTTCTTCTTTGTCTATAAAATATATGACTTTTGAGAAATGGTATTATATCCGCTGACTTTTCAATAAGATGGTGTGTCGCCTTTCTCTGTTTTTTTCCTTTGTGAAAAGGTTTTCTTAGATTTATTTAAACATGTATTTGTTTATTTATTTATTTAAATAAATGTGTATGTTGTGCGTTTTGCTTGTATGTATGTATGTATGTATGTATGTATGTATGTATGTATGTAAGTATGTATGCACACCATGTGTGCATTTGGTGCCTGTGGAGGTCAAAAGAAAGGGACGTTGGGTCTCCTGGAAAGGGAGTTGAGGAAGGTTGTGCATAACCACAGGGGAGCTGGAAACTGAACCTGGACCCTATGCAAGAGCGAAAAAATGATCTTAAGCACTGAGCATGTCCTCAGACCATGTTTTGTCCCTTTAACAAGTGGACCTAAGAACATTACATAATGGGTTTGTTGCTGCTGCTGCTGCTGTTTTTGCCCATAGGCATTCAATACACTTTTCTTGAATAAGTCAAGTGATTCATTGCATATTAATTTCTACAGTTAGACATATTGGGGTTTCTGAAGGTATTAGGAGTTTTCAAGTAGGTATTTTAAAACTTCTGCAGCATTTCTATGATTCATTGCATAACAATATTATATAAATATAAGTTTAGGTGCCTATTAAAAAAGATTTGAGTCCCATAATCTGAAAATTACTCAATTCTTTGGCTTCCTAATCCATCACTTTAGTTGGCAGTAGACAGCCCATTATGATATTAGCAGAGATTTCAGTGGTAATAGGAACATGCTCACAGGCAGATTTGGAGGAAAAGATCTGTTTCTAATGGATCTTGAAGTCACTAGGAGCTGGGGAATGCTTTTGTGGCCATAAAAAATTAAATAGTGAGAGTATAACGCTTTCAAATATTTGAGTTCTGGGTGGTATTTTACAATTCTCCATCTCATAAAAATATTATTTAAAACTGTAAGTATTAAAAAGTAGTCAGACGAGGCTCCTTATTTTCCTCTTCTGTTCTGAGAGATGAGTGGGAGTGGGTGCATTGTCAGTGGAGATGGATATATGTGGGGCTCTGAGAGTGTGTTCTGTTCCGCCCTGTTAGAGACGGATGGAAGCTCTGAGCAAATCTGCAACCTCACTGGAGGCTGGCTGGGAACGGCGGCATGGGTGGCCTATGAAGATGATACTGACTGGAACGTGACCAGGGTGTGGAGAGCTCTGTGCGTGAAGGCACGCTCAAGTTTCAGTGTTTGCTGGTTCTCGGCTTAGTTCAGTCTTTGCCATGTCGGGCATGTCAGCGCTGCTCCCTCAGCTGAGGTCTGCGCCATGAATCTGCACTTCTGATTTATTTCTCATGAATTTAATGTGTGGCAAAGCAGTGCAGAAACTGAGGCTGGCAGCCTGGGATAATTGCAGATTCCTCACTCCCTCAGCTCGGTTCAAAACCTCTGAAGATTGGAGTTACTGAGCCTCAGACTCTGTCAGGACTTGAGTTTAATTTCACCCAATGGCTAGTTGCTTTTTCAAATTGTTTTTGGCTTTTTAGAAAGAAAAAACTTGGTGTTTGTGATACTTTTTCTTCTTCCAGGGGACTTGGGATGGTAAAATGTATTGATGTCCTTGCTGGCAGTAAGATGCTAACTCAGTTAAGCTTTTTGGCTGGTGGGCTCTGATTACAGTGGCTTTACTATACCTGATTTTTAACATGGGTTTTAGGGGATTGGAACTCAGGTCTGTTTGCTTCTGCAGCAAGCACTTTGTTGACTGAACCGTGTCACCAGCCCCTCAACTGGTTTTGTCCTCATGTACACAGTAGCATCTTCTAAGGACCCTTCATTGATAAAGATTAGCACTGAGCTTCTTCTAACCCACTGAGTAAGAATCACTAAGGGCCAAGTCACAACTGACCTGGACTGACAATGGGTGAGAGTAATCCTAGCCTCATCTCTCACATCTGGTGCAACCTTGGCTTGTGCCTCTGTATCATCTCCCAACAATCAGTTTCCTGGAGGTTCTGTCTCTAGGTGTGTTTATTTAGCTAAGTGGGGAAGACTGGGATGGAGAGAACAAGATGGCTGTGGTGAGTTTTGGAAGAAACTTTGGACAGGAAATAAGGTAATGAGGAACATCCCTGGTACAATTTTGGTCAGAGCCATGGCAATATTTGAAGAATGGAAGCCATGCCATCCTTGGCCTAGAAAAGCCAGTTGTTGGGAGCTAGAAGGCTCTGACTGTGTCAGCACCATGGCACTAGCCTGCAGTCACAGGACAGAAGAGCAAGCAGCAAGTATTACGAGCCAGTGTATGGATAGATTGGTGACTCTTTAAAGTGCACACGTGTTCTCTCTCTCTCTCTCTCTCTCTCTCTCTCTCTCTCTCTCTCTCTCTCACATACACACACACACATACACATACACACACGTGTGTGTGTGTGTATGTGTGTGTGTGTGTGTGTGTGTGTGTGTGTGTGTTTAAGCAGCAGCTCTCTATGTAACCAAGGCTGACCTGAAGCCCACATTCTTCCTCTTGTAGAGAAGTGCTGGGATTACCGGTTTGTGGTGTCATACCAGACTTGACATGATCTTTAACAGCCAGGCTAAGTGTTCTTCCTCCAGGCCACCCTCCCTGCTCTCCAGTTTCTGATTTGAGCAGGATACATCATCTGTACTCCGCATACTGGGGTCTGCTACTTTCTCACTTGCATAACTGCCACTTACACTCACGGGTAGGATGCACAGGGATCTGTCTGCTCATTCTTTGTGGTCTACTTCCTCACAAACGGAAATCTTGGAGGACAGAGTCATGCTTTAGCAATCTTATTTCTGTAGCTCCGTGCCAGGACATCCTTATCAATCACTGTTTTAAAACCTTTCCTGAGCTGGAAAGGTTCCCAGCTTGAGGCTCTTGCAGATGACTCAGCTCCAATTCCCAGGGTCCATGTAACTCCAGTTGCAGAAGATTCAGTGCCGTTTTCTGCACACACACACACACACACACACAGACACACAGACACAGACAGACAGACAGACACACACACACACACACACACACAAGAATAAACCTTAAGCAATTCCTATTTCAAGTGGTTTGGTTTGAGAGCCTGCAGAGATCTTCCCCAAGTAGACTTATTATCTCTCTGGTTGAGCCGATCTGGCCCAGACTCTTCCCCTGCTTCCCCTGTGGTCACGGTGGGAGGAACTCTCACCTGTATTGAGTTAGGTAAATGTTTAGGATTCTGAGTAAATCTCCCTTGCTTCGTACTCAAACCTGTGTTTGAGTTCCCAGGTTTGAGAAGCCAAGAGACAGCACAGTTAAACAGTTATCAGCAGACCCGCTCTCCTCTCTGTGGTTTATACTTTTGGTGACTGTTGATTGAGAGCCAGTACAAAGGCCAAATGCAAGGGACAATTCGAGGAATGCCTTCAAAGCAGGTTTCAAACAAGTGCTTAAATTTGATCCAAACAACAGTTTTAGACGTGTCATTTTAATTTCTCTGGGAACCAAACCAAGCTGACAATGTCAGTGCTTATTGTCTTGTGTGTTCACAGACACACTGAAATCACTCCTGGCCTGGGGAGCAGCTGGCTCAGTTGATAAACTATGTGTACCGAAAGCAAGAAGACCTGAGTTCAATCCCCAGGATTCATACAAAAGGAGGCCAGAGGTGGGGATATGGCCTTGTAATCTCAGCAATGAGGAGGCAGAAACAGGAGGATGCCTGGGACAGACAGCTTAGCATAACTGGCAAGTTCTACCCAAGTATGATCACTTGCCTCAGAAAAACAAGGAGTCTGGCACCTGAGGAACGGTAGCAAAGAAATCCTCTGGCTCCCCAGAGGACATGTGCTTGCACACACACAGACACACACACACAGACACACACACACAGACACACACACACACACACACACACACACACACACACGCACTGACCCTCCCCCACACATACTACAAAGTTAAATCACTTCTTTGTCCTCATGGTCCATGGATCCTGCATTACTGGTTGTTGATAGATGCAGTGGCACAGTTTGGAAGATCTGTGCCACATTCCCACATCCTCCTGCCTTTCTGCCACTGCCTTGATTGTCTCTTCATTTTCCTTTTCATGTGTGTGCACAAAAGAACAAGGGTGTGTGACTGTAGTGTTAGCACACTTATCTCATCTACTGTAAAATATTCATCCCCTAGAGCCAAACTCAGAGCCGGGCCTTGCTCCCAGCATGCATACTAAGAGTCTGCCTCTGGCCCTGCTGTGGTCCTCACTCCCCAGCTCTCTTTCCTGTCCAACTGTTGGAGTGGGAAGAACGCCATTGTTCTAAGTTCTGGGGGGTGGGGGGTGAGTACGTGTGGTCTCCGAAGTGTAACAGTGAAAAGAAGCTACTCAAAGCCCTTGTGTTAATCAAGCCTGATGAGCATTCTCAGTCAGGGCTGAAGGAGTCAGGCTGAGGGCTGAGAGCATCCCTGGAGGACTGTATCTCTCTTCTCTTTATAGTTGAAATTGACAGTCGGAGGGGAAAGGAAGTGTCACACACACTGTGACGAGTGATTAAGATGAGTCAGAGGCACCTGGCTATAGGCATCAGCAAGGTAGTGGGCTTTCTGCATTCCTTGGTGTGATGTGTGTTTGCTTCCATATATTCAGGGAAGTTGATGCCATCTTCTATATCTTCCTTCCTTCCTTCCTTCCTTCCTTCCTTCCTTCCTTCCTTCCTTCCTTCCTTTCTTTCTTTTATTATCTTTAATCTTATTTTTACAACCCAGTCCTCATCCCCCTCCTGGTCTGCTCTCCAGACAGTTCCTCATCCCATTTCTCCTCCCCGGTCTCCAAGAGGATATCCCCCCCCACACACACACACACACGCCCAAACCCTGTCAGGCCTCCCCACTCCCTGGGGCCTCAGGTCTCTCAAGGGTTAGGTGCATCTCCTCTTACTGAGGCCAGACCAGGAAGTTCTCTGACTTGTCAGGGGCCTCAGTAATGAAACTTTATTTCAATCTTTCAAGTATACCCTTTCTTTCTTTTTCTTTTTTTTTTTTTCTTGTACCCTCAGTACTGGCAGTCCTTAGAGTATAGTATGTTTTCTTAATATAAAGTTGCCTGGTTTATTTTAGGAAGTTGTGTGCCTGGACTTCACCTAAGAGATACGTTCTTGCCATTGTTATGGGGAGACTGAAGAAAGGTTCACTGACTTGAAAAAGATGACCTCATATTCATGAAATACGTCCTCTCTTACAAAGTCCCCTCTCAGCTCTCTGTCATATCCTGACCACTGTGTGTTTCCAGTTTGTCAGTGTTTCATGGATATGTTTGTTTTCCATCAGTATTACATGTTATATGCTATCATTTTTTAACAGTAAATAAGTGGGATGAGAACTCTGGTCCTTTGTATCAAGCTGTTAATTTTTTTCTTTGACGGTAATCAGGGCCTTGTAGACATCTGCAGGGAAGAGGGGTTTCCCTGACTCTTGTCTCCAAAACAATCCCTCACATTGGCTTACCCAAGGAGCTCTATTTGTGTCTCTTAAGCCGATGGTTTATTAAGCTAAGGCTGGACTCTGGCCCCGAGCTGGGACAATTTGACTTGGTGTCTTAGGAGAACGAATGGAGAATCAGAAGCAGACATGAAGAGATGATACCTAAGTAGGAATTTGTCTGGCCTTAGCTAACCCTAGAGGCTAGGAGGGGATGTGCCAGAGGTGAGCCTTTGGGAATTACAGTGGGCCCTTGAAACACCTCTAAGTCTCTGTGACAATGACTTGGAATGAGAGCTAGGTCTGAAACAAGTCCAGCTCCCTTGAGACTTTGACATGGCTAAGTCACTGCTCCCCAACTCTGTGACAGACAATGATGGGATCGCAAAGTCATTGTTCTTGCAATGAAGTTGAGCCCAGGCTGGGCTTTCAGCACCTCCATGGTGACTTACAACCATCTATAACTCCAGTTCCGGGGGATCTGACACCCTCCTTTGACTTCAGCAGGCAATAAGCATGCATGCAGTGCACATGTATACATACAAAACACATAGATACATGAATATAATTAATATAAAAATCTGAGCATGCTCTGAGAGCCACTGGGTTATATACTCAGAGATAATATAAATGGATATATATACAATATTTATTTATTACGACCCTGTGGATAAAACAGAGGGTGTCATGTATAATAAATAGGAGCTCTACTGCTGAGCTAAACCTGAGTGCCAAATTATGGAAAATATTATGCCTATTTTAACATAATAAAAAGTAAAATAAAATACAAGTGTTTTATATGAAATGATATTCAATCCAAATGAAGGGGAAGGAGATCTGTGCGCATGCCTGGATTGATGATGACAGATGGGCAAAGATGCCCTGATCAAATATTTTGAAATCATATATAAATACAATGCATTCATATTTTACTGGAAGGCTGTGTGTGCACTAACAGAATAGTGGTTCTCTTTAAAGGGGACAGGAAGTAGACAGAGGAGGAATGGCCCTTTTTCTTTTCAAGCCTTTCTCTGTCTAGCCTGATGCCATGTTTTCTTCTACTCCCTCTGCTTGTATATGAGCTGCCCTTATTAAAAGAGCAGTAAGGTAAATGGAGGAGGGGAGCTGATGGGACTGCCTTTGCATCGCAGCAAGGCTCTGCAGAATTCTCCTGAGCCCGGGGAAGATGGCAACAGGCCTAGTGTGAGGCGCCACAGTTACTTATGACTTGGGGTTGCAAGAAGCAGCTGTAGTCTGGGACATTCAAAGCCTGAGACCCAGGGCTCCAGCTTCAGGAATATCCAGTCCATTTCATTTTAATAGGAAAATTATAGAATTACTCACCTGACTTTTACATAGTCATTTTTTCTTTTTTTCTTGGTTATTTTATTTATTCTGCATATCCCCTATCCCATCCCCTCCCCCTGCTTCTATGAGGGTGCTCCCCCAATAGATAAACGCAGCATTTATCTGTTGAGATATCAAGAGAGGCAGGATATGGAGAGAGTACTTAGGTCTGCACCTTAGTCAGGAGATAGAGAGAGTACTTAGGTCTGCACCTTAGTCAGGGGATGGAGAGAGTACTTAGGTCTTCACCTTAGTCAGGGGGAGTGAAGAAAGTACTTAGGTCTGCACCTTAGTCAGGATATAGAGAGAGAACTTAGATCTTCACCTTAGTCAGGGGGAGTGAAGAAAGTACTTAGGTCTGCACCTTAGTCAGGGGAGTGGAGAGAGTACTTAGGTCTGCATCTTTAGCTGTTGTGCACGTCACGCCTGTAAACTGCAAACTTGAAAAGAGGGATTTCCAGGAGGAGAGGTTCTACCTCTCTACCGTGTGTGTGATGAGAAAGCTCCATGGAGCTGTCTGTGTTCATATCATCCTGAGATGCAGCCATCATTCTATCTCACCATTGATAGATGTGACAATAACGCTGGGTCCTGATGTCCCTTTAATTGCCTTCTTGACAGAAAACAAGAACCTCCTTGGGCCACAGCTGTTTGGTTCAGCGAGTTATTAAAATATATTCCAACATAAAATGGAAAAAAACAACAGTTTCCTGGAAATGCAAGGGACATGGTCATTACTACTGTGCAAAGGCAGTGGCTGTCCCTGTAGGCTTTGCAGCATTTCACACCTTCAAGTGGCCCAGAGGGATGTGAAACACCCACTATTTCAAAACCACAGGGCTGGGCATTATGTAACTGCTTGACTATTAAGGAGTTTCTTTGTTAACGTGTGTCTGTGCAGGCACACACTCCATGTACACACATGGAGGCCAGGGGTCCAGGTCATGGCATCTTCATCTATCACTCTAACCTTACTTATTGAGGCAAGGTTTCTTAGTGTGCTGGTTACTGTTGTTTGTTTTGCCAATTTAACACAAGCTAGAGTCATCTGGGAAGAGAGAACCTCACTTGAGAAAATGCCTCCATCAGATCGGCCTATAGGTCTTCTGTGAATTTTCTTGATTAGTGATTGATGAGGAAGGGCCCAGACCACTCTGGGTATTACCACCCCTAGGCAAATGGTCCTGGATTGTGTCAGAAAGCAGTGTAGGTGAGCTAGAAAGCAACATTCCCCCATAACCCCTGCCTCAGTTTCTGCCTTTAGTTCCTGCCTTGGTTTCCCAATGATCGATGATAGCCTGTAAAATGAACCAATCCTTTCCTTCCTGAGTTGGCGCTTCATGACAGCAATGAAGAAAAAAAATCAGAAAATTGGTTCATTCCTGTATTTTTGCATTTGTAGCAGAACCCTTTCCCCCATAGCAGCTGTTGAATTGGATTTTCTATATCCATCTCTCCCTGAACAAATGTCTCTACTGTTAGTGAAAGGATAATTCCCAACTATTGTTTCCTTATTATGTTCTAGGAAATGACACCGCAATGCTTGGGATGTGCTCTTGTCTGTGCTGAAATGAGGATTATTCTGATTAGAGACATTAATTAGTCATGCATAAGCCATTCGAATAGCACGGAAAAGGAGCCTCTACGGGGAGTACAGGGACTTGAGTCACAGTCTGGAAGGAGAAATGATAAAGGAGACAAAGCATTTACATCCCTGTGGTTATACAAAGATCTCTTTATACGTAGAAATTGAGAAAATGGGATCAGAATCGAAAAGGCTTGTTTTTATCTGATCGTAATAAGGGTTTAAGTGGATGGATGGATAGATGAGTGGGTAAGAGCTGGACAGATGGGACGACAGGTGGAGGTGTGGACAGTCGGACAGGGCGGTTTGATGGAAGGGTGGGAATCTGTTTAGGGTTGGAAAAATAACAGGAACATGTAGGCGGGCAAGTGGATTCAAACAAAAGGATCACCTGGCTTTTGCCACTAAACCACTGGGGGATCTCATCTTCTGGCCATGCAGCTGCCTGGGATAATTGATTTTATATGTCAGCTTTACGGGGCTAAGCATTTCTGGATGTGTTCATGAAGGTGCTGCAGAAAGAGACTGGCATTTGAATGAGCAGATTCTGGATATGCTTTACCAATCTGGCTAGTTCAAATGGTCTCTCTCTCCAGAATAGCATTGTCCAGCCCAGGCTGAACTCCAACACACACTCTCCTGCCTCAGCGTTTTTGAGGGATGGGGTTATAGCTGTACCTTTCCCTCACCTCTGTTCTGTTATGCTTTGAGATTGGGGCATCCATGCATTCCTGTCCTGTCTTTGGACCCCAGAGCACTTTGTTCTTCAGACTTTAGGCTCTGGGATGGCCCTGGTTCTTGAGGTTCTGATCTTGGACTGATTTATACACTTGGCTTTCTTGGTTCTTCAGCTTGCAAGAGGGTGAATGTGGGACTTCTCAGCCTCCAAAATTGCATGAGCTGGTTTATATAATCAATTTTCTTTTGTCTGTCTGTGTTCTCATGGATTTTACATGTGTTACTATTTGTCAAAATTTCCTTGTTTATAGCATATAGCCTGTAGCACTATTATGAACACTAGGTATATCTGTGTGAAGTCACATTTATTTGCTCAAAACACTCCAAATACCAACCAAACTTGTTAGAGGGCCATTCTAATGTGTAGCAGAACATTACAAAAATGATCACAAAATCATTGGTATATAGAGTCATCAAAGGAGAAACCAATACAGGTTGTGTTAGCTGACAAACAATGTTGTGTTGTTTTTTTTTTAAACTGGCATTTGTAGCACACATTGAATTTTGAGATTAGTTATGTGCTATTTTATCTCCTCATTGTAAACAACTATTTATATTTTGGGGGCCAGGGGGATTGTTTCTATGAGATAGGGTCTTACTTTGTAATCTGGGCTGACCTGGAACTCACTTTGGAACCGAGGCTGGCCTCACATTCCTGGCTTACCTCTTGCCTCAGCCTCCTGAGTTGTTGGGATTATGGGGATGAACCACTATGTCTAGCTGCCTTTATATTAATTTTATGTTTACAAACTTTTCCTCAAAGAGGGTACCCAAAAGTGTTAATATATCAAGACTTGCAAAGCCCAGGTTTATCTGAGGTTATCGTGTAAACCTTGTGTTCTAGGGCCCCTTTCTGCTTTTCACAGACACATCCCAGCCCTGACTCATCTGGGCCATCTGTGCTGACTATGCCCCTGCAGGTAGCAAAGATGAGCTTGGTGCAGTTAGATTACGGAGGTAACTGATAATCAAATCAAGGCTCCCGAGGAATGGAGGCTGCTGCTGGGTCTTTTGGGTGGTCTAAGGTATCTTTATAAGGATGAGAGGGAGTGAGGGGGTCAAAGCAGAAACAGCAGTTTGTCTCCACAGAGAGAAATAGAGAGTGGAGAGTACCATACTGCTGCTATTGAAACCAAAGGATGAGGGCATGAGCCAAGAAGTACAGGAGCCTTTGGAAACTAGAAAACCAGGCTGGCAGATGGCTCAGTGGGTAAAGACTTGATAAGATACAGAACCACCTGGGAAATGAGGTTTTGGGTGTGCCTGTGGGGGTTACCTTGATTAGGTTAGTGCTGAGATAGGAAGAGTTACCTGCAGTGGGTGGCACAATTTGCTGAGTTGGGATGGTGGATGATGTGTAAAGAGGAGAAAGCCAGCTGAGTACCAGCCTTCACCTCTCTTTGTCTTGACTGAAATGTAGCATAGTCAACTGCCTCATATCCTTGAATGGTGAGCCAAAATACACCTTTTCTCCCATAAGTTATTGGTTTGGGGGGAAGGGTGTTGCTTGCTTTTCTGGGTGTTTTATCATAACAGCAAGTAAGTAGCTATTATCCCTATCTAGTCTATTTGCTGGGCCTGTATCACTAGCATCTCCTGCCTACAAGGGCCCACTCTGAGAACCCCACTCTCAAGGGTTATATTACATGTGTACTCTCTGAGGTATGAAGGCAGAAATTAGAGGAACCAGACTTCAGAGAGATCCTGGAAGCTAATTGGGGTCCATCACCGTTCTCAGCCATTCACCACCCACCCCCTCACTCTGGCCTTCAACAACCATGGAAACAATGGATTCTTTCTGTGTTAGTTATCTCCGTGAGTTTCTTCTCAGCCTGTAATTTTCACATCCTCATGGCTTCTGTTAACAGAGTGGCTACTGATGCATGGTTTCTGCCACCCTCTCTTCACCGTCCCTGTCTTGCAGAGAGGTGTGAGAATTGGCCTTATGTTCATCAGTGTTGCTCTCCAAAGCTGCCCTGTGTTCTACTTTTACAGGTCTGCAGTGTAAACTGCTCCTGGGTCCCATCAGCACATCCATCACAGAGGCTCAGAACGGAACATTCACCTTGGGAGTCAGAGGTACATAGAGTCATTTCCTTGGTGAAGGAGAATTCACCTTGATTAGTTACCATGGGTTTGGTGAAATTAGCGTTCTAAAACAATCGCTTGTATTCCTTCATCTGTTACGTGGTTATAGACTTTAGTGGAGTAAACAGAGGAGGGAGAAAGTAAAATATGAAAGAGAGAAATTAAGCTGACTGCTAATCTTTTAGCAGAATTAAACAGAGATGCCTCTGAGGTATTTCTGAGCAGCTTTACAGAAAATAGCTAAATAATTAATTCATTTTATATATCCTCGCGAGGCAGCGAATTCCGAACCTCTATAAAATGTGTAGAATTTGTTAGTGAGTTTCTCAGCAAAGTTACAAAACAAAGAGATGCCCAGGTAGCATCAGGTTCTATAAAACACTCTGGCCCATTACTTTGGGGTAAAATTGGCCGACTTCCTGGTGATGGGGACGGGCTAAGTGGAGGAAGGGGTTGCTGGTTACAGTCCTTGCTCCCCTTTCTCGGGAGAAAAAAATTCCGCTTTATGGATTGGTAGAGCTGTTTTGAGCTATGAACCTGAAAACTTGGTACTAGAAGCTTGGGACTTCCATCAGGAGGTGAGAAGAATCATCAAAGGAATGTGGGTGAAGGTTGAAACCACTGATTCAGGACAGTCATTTCAACAGCAGCAGTGCTTTCGAACCCTCTGTGTCCCACTGCAAGGCTGTGAGCTTCGGCAGTGTGGTAGTCAGTCTGTCTCGCTCCCAGTCCCTAGGAACTCAAATTTTTTAATTACATTTTTTAATATTTTGATATTATAATATAATCACATAATTTTCCCCTTCCCTTTTCTCCTTCCAAACACTTCCGTGTACTGTGTGTGCACACATACATGAACGCATGTGTTCCTAAATACATAAGGGCCATCTTTTCAGTGTACATAATATTACTTGTATGTGCGTGTTTTCAGGGCTGGCAATTTAGTATTGGATAACCAGTCGGTGTGCTCTTCTGCAGGGAAGACTATTTCTCCTGATCTCAACAATCGTTGACTTCTTGCAGTTCTTTGTCTAGGTTGAGGATTCTTGGGCTTTCCCTGATCTACATTAGCATGTCTGTTGATGTCATCCTTGTTTAGGTCATGTTTAGGCAGCCGTGCTAGTAAAATTTCATGGGTATAGCTTCTGAAATTTTTTGGAAACATAATCTCACAGTGAACTTTGGTTTCTCTGGCTCATAGAATCTTTCTGCCTGTCTTCTGCAGTGATTCCTGAGCCCTAGGGGCAGGAGCTGTGTTGTAGATTTATCAGTTGGTGCTGGGCTCCCACATTTTGATTGGCTGTGATTTTTTGTATTGGTGTCCATGTGTTGCAAAGATAAGTTTCCTTGATAAGGGCAAGAACTACACTTACCTGTGGGTATAATGACAAATATTTATAATGTAGTTAAGGATTATGTTCACTTAATAAAGTGGTGGTTGTGGGTTCTCCTTCAAAATCTGTGACTTTCACTAGCCCTGAGAGACCCCCATTTCAAATTGGACAACACCAGCATACTGCATGTCTTGAGAAGTACCCAGGAAACAAACTGTAATGGAGATTATCAGAGGGGACTTCCTATTGTATTTAATCCAAAACCTAGATGTAAGTTGGGTAGACGTGAGACAGGGATATCTCCAGCAGAGGGAAGAGTTCTGTGCCTTTTGGAAGCTAGGAAGGAATCTGGGTTATATGAGAATTGTCTGGGAGGGCAGGATATTGTGAAGGGAAGACATTCCATCTCAGGTTCTGTGGCTAGGGGACTCTGCACTTAATGGGGAAAAAAGACAGATGGAATAAAGGGAGTATATATCAAATTAATATTCTATGCAGCTGAGAGTTCACAGAGAAGAACAAAAGCTCAAGGAAGCAGACTTGGAAGCTACAATACTATGTTAACAAAGGAACAGTATCTGGGCTTCGAGGGAACCAAAACAGTAGGAAATTGGCTATGAACTCTGTGAGAGAAGTTAGCATAAAAGGGTTATTTTAGTAAGACTTGTCTATGTTGACCATCTCTCAGTCTCTCATGATAAGAGTCACTCTCTTTCTCCTAGTGTGGGTGGGGTGTCACCTTCACAAAAGGCAATCGATGGCTTGCTTTGAGGTAAAACAGGGAGAGGAGAGTGTACACTCTCTCTGCCGACTCTCAAGTGAATTCGAGAGAAAAAAACTTTTCACCAAAGTGCAATCACCTGATCCCCCTCAAGAGTCACAGATGGCAAGAGGCAGCGATGGTGGGGACTGGACTGCGGAGCTCATGAGGACAGCGTTCTAACAGAAATTCATTGAATGTACACTCAAGCCCTGAATAACAACAAAGACAATGACAGACAAAAAAACCCTAAAACCAAACCAAAAAATAAAAAAATTAAAACCAAAACCGAATAATTGATGTTTTATGGGCAGCAGAATGATGCAGTGTCTTTTTCACATTAAAAAAAAATCCCCAGATGGGCGACACCTAAAATGTGTACTCACATTTCTATGGGGCTCAGACGCTTACTGAAGTGAAGCCGAAAATCTCTGCTTCATCTTGGTGCTGCTGCTTTCCTTTTGTGTGATCTGCTGGGCAGGTCACCATATCTATGAGACACATGAAGGGCCAGGACCACACCAGGACACCCAGGGAGAAGTGACCTCTTAGTTAGTCAAGACACTGTTATATGATCAGAACTATAAAATCCAACCAACTAAAGCTGATTCACCCTGCACATACATGGGGCTCACCTATTCCAGAATCTTTGAAAGCAAGCAACCTCTTGAACCATCCAGCATCCTCCAGAGGGAAAGGGGCACTCTGATGCAGATTACCTTGAATCCCAATCACCAGGTACTGCCATGGCATTGTAGAGAGGACTGGGGCTCTGGGAGAGAAAAAGGTGAACAAAAAGATAAATAAATAATCACAGCTTCACATCAGCTACGGTGGAAGGCAAAGCCGGGCACGGGGCAGGGCAAGTCTCTGGATGCTGCAGGCAGGGAGGCTTCCTTGATTAAGAGCCTTGTAAGCCATGTGGCAGAGTAGGCACAAGCTCTGAGAAAACCTGTGGAGAAGGGATGTTTTAGGCAGAGAAATCAGCAAGAGACTTGGTGTTCTGATGTTGAATTAGCAGAATCAACTTCAGAACCACTTTGGTTTCCTAGCCGGTTGCATGGGACAATTCAATGTCCTTTCCAGTACCCATCTGTAAGAGAAGCCAATTTAAAAACTAGAAATTTCTTTCATTTATCTAATGAAAATTATATTGTCAAACTAATTGCACATCAGGACAAAGGTTGGGAAAACACCTAATTTGGATTTTTAGAAAGCATGCATTAGTGGGGTGGAACTGAATGTCATCACTGTTTTCCTGGTCATATTTACCAGATTGCAAAAGGCTCCCAAGGAAATTGCCCTCCCCAGGAGGAATGATGCATCTGCCTATTTTCCTCATGAAATTGATAATACTAGGGCGATCTTATTCATAAGACGTGTTCCAAACTTGAAGGAGGAGGTTGCCGTGGCAACTGATGTAAACAGACAACGGGAATCACGGAATGAGCAGCTGCCTGGAACACTCCTCTCACCTGGGCTGCCTCTGCATCCAGAAACGGTTGCCTTACTGGGATTACATAAGAGCTCAAGTCTGCATTCGAACCCCACACAGGTCCAATCTGAAGCCTGTCATTGTCATCATTTAACCGTGGGACAGCTCACCCATGGCTTCCCTCCTGAGTCTCCTTACAACAGCATTTGTCAGCAACATCATAGACCTGGCCAGTGGGCCAGGGGACTTGCATGATGGTAGAAGTGGTTCTCCAGGTGGGAACCTAAAAAAAAAGTTTCTAAAACCACGACAATTGAAGAGCCAGGTGTGAATGGGGCTCAGGGCTGGAGTAATACCGTAGATAGCTGTGAACAATGATCTGTTTGTTAGTACCTCACAACCATTTGCTTGTAGGCAGGGTGTTTTCATAACTTGTTCAGTAGATTCTTAATAATGGAGGATATCTTAGGATCTATCTTGCTTGGGATCTATCTATCCTGAACTCACAGCTTAACCCACATTGTCAACTAAATGGTGAAGGTAGGGCAGTAGCAATGGATAGAAGAAACAATAGATTTCAAGGCCACAAGTGAGTCACATATCCTTCTGTGAGCCTGCTTCATTTAAAGAGTGGGCATCATGCTTGTAGAGTTATGTGGCTTGGTGTCCATGGAAGGGCTAGGGAGCGGCTAACACAAATGAGTTCTCTGGAAGGAGACCTGTAGCCTGGGACAGGTCACAGGAGGGAGGATGGAGCCCCATCAGGACCAGATCACACTGGCATTAGGGATATGGTGCTCATTTGAGCTTTCCCTTAAAAAAATAGGGAACCTCAGTAGGATAGGGGCTCCTACTGTCCTAGTGAAAGGACAGGCTGAGCTTTGTCTCTTTGGAGGCACCTTCTGGCTGCAGCCTGGAGTGAGAAGAATTGTTGGTGAGCTTTGGCTATGATAAGTCATGACTGTGACCTGATTGGGGAGAGAGGCTAGGAAGGAGGGCAGCAGAAACCCCAGAGACTTCTCAAGAGGTGCAATTAGCAGGCTTCATGCTAATTGGCTGCAGTGAGGTATGCAGAGGAGTCCAGGGATACCCTGGTTTGTGGCTCATGTGGCTGTCTGGAGAAAGTGGTCCTCATCTAAAGTACTGAATAAAACAAAAGGGAAGGAATCTGTGGTCAAGATGCACTTTGGCTTTGGACATGGAGATAAGGTGTCTGTGGCTAATCCAAGTTGATGTCCAGGAGTCCCAGCAGCGAAGACCTGAGAGACCAAGTACTTCTCTGAATCTGGACCCTGGCTTGAGATTTAGTCACTGTAACTAATCTCACCATTTCTGACTTTCCAGACCCTAGCTGGTTGCTTTCACTCAGAAGTGTGTAGAAAATGGATGGATCTAGACCTGCCATGGTGTAGGAGTGGATAACTAACACATGGCCAGGATGTAGCCAGGGCTGAAGTGAACCCTTGGTGGCACAGACCTGTAGTCCCAGCTACTCAGGAGGTAGATGCAGGAAGATCACAAATTCAAGGCCTTCCTGGGCTACAGATTTTTAAAAAATAATCACACTGGGCAAGTCATTGAGACCCTGTCTTCAAAATTAGTGAGTAAATAGATAGATTAAATATGTTGATTTAGCTCTACCTATCTAGCATGCATGAGGCCTTAGGTTCAGTCCTTATATACAGACACACAGACAGACAGACAGACACACAGACACACAGACCCACAAAGACATACACACACAGGAACACATAGACATACATAGACACATACATACATACATACATACATACAGACACACAGACACACACACACACATACACATACACACTGGCCATGTTCCATGCGGCCAGCTGAGTAGTAGTTGGTGTAACTTTATGCAGGATGGCGGGGTCAGGCCCTCTTGAAGAGGAGACAACCCAAATGCAATCAAAAAGATGAAGGACTCTGGGCAAGTCACACATCCTGGAGCTTTGGGTTTAGCACCTACCGACAGTGGCTTTCTTACAGACTGAATACTTTGTCCCAGGGAAAGCTCAATTCTGCACATAGGCATTGCTGTCGACCAACACCTCAGGAACTCTCCCTGCTTTGACCTGGTGTACCTCGGTGTTCCCAAGGGGAGACATTTTCTTATTCCCCAGGAATTCTCTTACAATCAGGAATCCTGTCCTGGAGGAAGATGAGCCTCATTCACACACTGTGGGCATGGCTGGTAAGGGGTGAGGGGGGAGGGGGGAGAGGCCGGATGATGGGGATGGAGTGAAAGGCTGTGGCTTCGGTAGCACCGTGTGCCTTAGCCACTAGAGGGCTCATGGCTCACAGACTTCAAGTCCTACGAATACATCTTCCATATTCACTCTTAACACTGTTGCACTGAATGAAGCCTGGTCCTGTAACGTTCAAAGTTGCTACTTAATTATGCACCATCATCAGACAATGACAAACCCTTCAATAATAGCTAAATATTAACTTTATAAATGTTTAAGTGTCTTGTTCATACAAAACTATTCACACACAGATAATAAATCAAATTATTGACTTCATAATGTTGGGTGGATGTTTTGCCTCTGAAATTAAATTTCTCCATTAAAAAACGTTCCTTTGTCACCAGCCTCCATTGGCTACTGGGCTCAGGTTCTGCCCTCACAACATGCTTGTTTCTGCCTTGACTTCTGTTGCTCCGGTCGTGAAGCACCCAACGTGTACATAGATAGCATCCTGGACTCTTCAAGGTCCAGCCATAAGTAAGGAAGAAGATGGACCCACAATAGCAGCGGAGCTTGTCCAAGTGGATTGCTGAGCAGGGGCATTCACACAGCTGTCTTTCAGGGTAAGGAAGTGTATAGGCAAGGCCATTTGGATTCAAGACCAGCCTTTCTCAGATGGAAAACAAACTCCACAGGCTCAGTGAGTCTTGCTGATACAAAGTCAGAAGGAGGGCATCAACTTCCCTCCTGTGGAGCGTACTTTCTTATGACCCTTCTTCTGTGGTCTGTCACTCAAAGAGCAGTGTGTCCTCATTGCCACATTACATGGCGTTGGCTCCAGCCTCCTGATTCTGTAGATAGTAGCTTATTCTCACTGGCAGTGGCTCATCTATCACTTGTAACAAGGACCTTGTCACCAGAATGGCACGGGGACTTCAAGGTCCTCTTGAGAGAGGGAGCTGTTTTTACAAGGATAACAACGCTGTCCTAATACCCAATGAAGTGGACTTTGAAAGTAGGCATCATTAAAGGTACAGTATCTAATATGTTTATTTGTGTGTGTTCAACATGTGATCAGATGTATGTGCACATGCGTGTGGAGGTCAGGGATCAACACTGAGGGTACTCCCCTGGAGCCATCCACCCAATGTTTTGAGATCAGTTCTCTCACTGGGGCTCTGCATTCGCTGATTTAGTTAGGGTGGCTTGCTAGCTACAGGGCTCCCCACTTCCCCAGCACCGAGAATACAAGCATGTTCCCCGATGTCCAGCTTTTTACTTCTGTTCTGGGGATTGAACTTAGTCCTCATGCTTGCATGACAACCCTGTCACTGCTGACCCAGATCCCTATGCTCTGTATTTTTTTCCTCTTGGACACCTTACCAGCTGCTTCAGTTCTGCACACAGTCTTATCAATCTTTCTTTTGTTGGAGGGGATCTGACTGGAGGGCCATCTCTACACTTCTGGGATCTTACAGGGAGGAATGTGGACGTTACAGGTTTTAACAGTAGGCTGCCTACTGGGAAGAAAAGTTGGGGCAGGAAGCCACTTATTTTGAAGAAGATTGATTCTGTTACACCCGTGCCTGGCTACCCACCAAGTTGGTGAGTTCCTTTTCTCTCTTAGCCTGCCAACCTCTGACTCATAAACAAATGGGAAACAGTTACATATTTATTAAGTACTTAACTACTTATCAGATGCTATGGGGTGGATAACGGCAATAGTAATAATTCTAGGGACAAGTGTTATCTTGAGCACTGATCGCATTCCATGTGCGGCTGGCGTCCTGAATGCATCTTTTCAGTTAACTCCATCAACACCATCCATGTATCTCAGGCCTGTGCCACTGCTGAACATATGTCAGTATGTATGTACAAGTAATAGTATTACACACAAGAAAACGATTTCCTGTTGGTAGATGGCTTGCCTATGGTCACATAGACAGCAAACCATAGAGCCACAGTTGAGTCCAGATATACTCTCAAAAATCTTTCTCAAGACAAGGATACTATATAGAATTTGTTTTTACTGTGATGTGTAGTGGATTGGCCCCTTTTATTCAGGGCTGGGTTCCTCAAAGTCAGAGGCTGGTAAAGCACAGTGTTCTGGGCCCCATAGCTTAACACCTGCTTGTGTAGATTATGGTGGCTCAGAATTTTCATTTCTAACAAGAGTGAAGTCTCTGCTGCTCCAGAGGCCATGGTGTGAGAACCACCATCCTAGACAGATGGTAACTACTGACTGTGTGTTGATGGGAGACTTTAACCACAAGGATGTGTCTTATTTTAGATCTAGCTTAAGTCTGCTCATGTGACTAGGGCTAAGATGTTAGTTCTCACAGATACTATCTTTCAGCAGACCAGCAGCAGACCAGCTTATCTAGACGAGGTTCAAGTGTGAGAAGCAAACTGCCCTCTGTTACTTAAAAGTGCATAGCAGTGACTCACCAGTATGTTCTCTGCCTCATGCAGGACACAATGGCTCCCAGTTGTGACACTGGGCCACGAAGCCAGGCAGCTACTCACCTCACACTTCTCTCTTGGTTCCAGTGATGTCAGTAGGAAAACTTCTGTTTTGTGTTTGCTTTCTTTCACACCCCAAAAAAAGCCATTGCTCATCTTCCGAGAGTCTTGGATAGGACACTGTAACCAAAATGTAAGAGAGGGCTGCTTTACTGATGTGTTTTATTTTGCCATTAATACACAGCATTAACACAATAACAGATTGGGAGGAGGATGTGAGTAGATCTGGAAGGAGTTGGAGATGGGGAGGAGGGGTGGATATGATCAAAATATATTACACACATATATAAAATGTTCAAAGAGTAAGTAAAACTGTATTAGAAAAAATAGTCTCTTCATCAGTGTTATTATACAATTAAGTGAGTCAGTATTTATGAATCCATTAGAAGAGGATTTAGAACATAAAAAATGACATATAAGTATTTATGAATAAATCATGGTTCACTGAAGCATGGAATACATTGTCTAAAAGCAACTAAAGAGCAGGGAGAATGTTTTGGCTTCCTAAGGATGCCCCTGCCCTCCGGGTCCATGAAGGCACACCCCAGACTCCTTGACTTGGACTCTGATAGAGTTTGGTTTGTCTGTTTGTTTTTTAACAAGATCTTGTGTAGATCATTCTGCCCTCAAACTTGCTATGTAGCTGAGAATGGTCTTAGGTTTCTGTTCCCTCTTGTCTTTACCTCCCAAGTGCTGTAATTGTAGGCTTGTACCCCCATACATGTCTTACTTGTGCAGAGGCTGGGGATCAAACGTAGGGATTTGTGCATTCCAAGCAAGTACTCTACCAACTGAGCTATAGCCCAGGCCATGTGGTTCAGAGTCAGCATTCAAGACTAAGATCCATTTCCCCTGTCTGCTCCAGCTACCCTGATGTAGCCACAGAAAGGCAGTGGATAGACAGCTCTGGGCAGGCAGCCAGAGTAGAAGCAGGCATGGAAACTGAGGGACTAGTCAAGTGCCAACACCAGACTGGTCATTGCCTTCCCATCTTCATCCACTGGGCATCAACAGGGGAACAGTAGTCCTCTGTCATCCTGAAGCCATCACTGGGCAGGGACTATCTAAGGAAGTGGGCAATGGGGATGCTGAAGTACTAAAGCAGGTGCCATGGGTCACCAAGGACCCATGGAGGGTCACCAGGGAGGGGATGGGGAGTTGTGGATTCAGTTGGGAATTGTGCCCATGTCTTTATTCTTAATGAACCAACCCTGCCGACCTGAAACGAACTTCATCTTAACCCCCCCCATCTTGTTCCACCAGGCCTCTCTTCTGTGACCATGAATCTTATTTAGTCCAGAGCAGCCCTAGAGTCTGTGTTCCCAGAGACGATGACTCAGGAGGACATCCGCATCTTTAATAAGTGCATTAGCGCGACCCTGAGCAGGGAGCCTGTGGAACGCACTTTCAGAAACCCTGTGTCCCTTCTTCTAGAATGGAGGTGACCTCACTCTTCACTGAGGATCCTGTCTGCTGCTCTTTATTGCCATGGAAGTCCCTTTTGAAAAGAAGAGTGGAAAATACCACCAGCTGGATACAAATGACAGTATTCCAACCAAGAATGAGTTCACAGAGATGTGCTTTCCCCGTCTTCTGAACTTCCCTTCTTTGTGTACCATGAAAAGGTGTCCAAATTGCTCTTAGGTGATCCTTAGGTGTGCCTAAAGTCAGTCTCTCTCTCTCCCTCCCCCCCCTCTCTCTCCAGGGAGTGTGAGACATGGCTCAGCAGCCAAGAGCTCTTGATGCTTTTCCAGAGGATCTGAGTTCAGTTCCCAGCATCCATGTTGGGTGGCTCACACAGTCATTTAAAACTCTAACTTTGAGGGATCTGACACCCACTTCTAGCCATCTAAAGCACCTACATGGCATAGGGTGGCATAGATGCACACACACACACACATACACACACACACACACAGACAGACACACACAAATAAAAATAAAGTGAATCTTTTTAAAAAGTTCATCCTGATACAAACTCCTTTGCCACATTTTAAAAATAGGAAGCCTGAAGTATTCTGTCGTTACAACCCAGTATTTGTCTAGCATCCCCTACCCCAACCTAATTACCTCCTGTGGGAAGTCTATTCTGTGTGACTTTCGACTCAGCCTAATCAATAACACTGTGTAAGCCACAGAAACTAGGAAGAAGAGAGTGGCCAGATGCCAGCTAGCATAATATAGTCCATGGTGTGAGTTTTGCAAGGTGCTGGGACTCACAGGCTGGTACTGTAAAGACAGAAAAATTGAAATTCTTGCAGCAGGGGAGTTTTCTTACAGCGCCGAAACATATAAAACAATGGCTTACCATGTCTGCCATTTTTAAGTGTGCAACTCCACAGTGTTGCTTGCTTATTGTCATTGTGTGCTTCCTGGATGCTTTCACCCTCCCTAACAGACCGCCATGGCCCAGTAAGCACTGATGCCCCACCTGCAGCCCTGCCGATCTCTACTGTGCTCTTTGTGTGTTTGTGTCTTCTACGTACCTCTTAGAAGTGGATTTCTAAGTGAGTGTCTTTTGCGATGGCCTCATTTCCTTTAGCATAAGGGAATCCTCATGACTAGTCTCTATTGTAGCTTGTATCAGAATCTCTTTTCTTTTAAAGTAATTTTCTACTATATATCTGTGTATATACATTATATATATGCACATTCATATTATATATACATATATATACACACATACACACACACATACCTGCAGTTTTGTTCACCCACTCATCTGACCTGGCCTTGGGTTATTTCTATCTTTTGGCTGCTATGAATATGGTTACTGTGAGCATGAGTGCAAGTGTATGTTTAGTCACACCAAGCAATGACCCCTTTCCCACTGTTCACTGCCAAGTCTGGCTGATGTTCTAGAGCTCTCGGTGGCTGTGGCTGTGGCGTGCCTTGAATGACACTCGACAGGAGATGCGCTGAGCAGATGTCTACACACCCAGCATCTCTGGCTGAGGGCTTCATAGCTTCTCTCAAGGCTGAATTTTCCTCATGTTCTTCGTTGGAAGAAGGACTCATATTTTCCCCCACTCCACTGAGATGTCACTTTATAGATGTTTTGTTACTACTGTTTACTTGAGTAAGACCTAAGCTTTGGACTGTCTGGAGCCATGGACATTTTGGCTCCTGCTGCAGTCATGGACAGAGGGCATTTTTATGACTCTCGGGCTCTGCGTGTGTCTCGCATTTGTTTACAGTCTATGATCACAGGGTTCACAAAGCCCAGCTGAATGGAGGCAAGCTCCTGGTGAATTTTGTTTGATATTCAAGAGAAAGACATACTCTGCTTATTAATTGTCTGACAGACTAATTATTCTATAGATAGAGTTGCTGGGTAAAGATGCCTGAACCATGGAAGCAGAGCCTGTTCTGTGCGGCTGGTAGGAATCCCCCCTCCCTCTACCAATGCCAACTGTCTGGACGTAAGAAAGCAGATGAGCATGGTGCTATCGATTCCTCCCTTTGCAAGGCTATTTGAAGGGAACTGTTCTCTATCTATTCCTTCCCAAGGATGGGCTTATAAAGTTGTAGACCTCTCTGTTAGAGGGCTGTGTGGCCAGAGCAGAGAGCACAAGCTTTAGATGTTTGTTTGTGGTTCTGGTCCCTGTAGATACAGTCATACCTGGGCCTCTTTCTCATCTTTAAAGGTGGCAGAGAGATGCCCTCCCAGGCAGGACTTCCCACGGGGGCTACTTTTGAATTCAGGTTTTGAAAAGGGCTTTGAAGTGAAAAGGAGCTATCCTCTCTTCATGTTGAGTCTTCTCCTAATTCAACCTGGTCTTTCAGTCTCTACCTAAAACCAGCCTTCCCTCTCCTGGTGATTCTGGGAGGGGATAAGGCTGGAATGCTGAGCAGTGCAGTCTCATCAGTCGCTTGCACTCAGCAGGATAGCCTTCCTCTAAGACAACCCCTTCCCACCCATCCCCCTCCAGTCATTTCTCTTCTCTGGTTCTGAGGCTAATCTAGCAAATTTGAGCATCTGTAATGAGGAGCAGAAAGTCTCATTGACTCAGCTCAGTCAGGGAATGGGGTCAGCCTGATGCCTGAAATTCTTCCTTCTGAAGGGCAAACCTCTGTACTCTTGCAGTTCCTGCTGATGTCTCTCAGAGAGCACCCAGCTTCCCGGGGACTTTTTCAAGGAGGAGGTGCCTCTTGTTCCAAGTCTCTCACTTGGTGATACAGTGGAAGGGGAGGCTCTGGACCTGCAAGCTGAGATGCAGCTATGCTTTAGGCAATTTTTGCTTCTAATCTGCTGTGAGGTAGAAAAATTAAGTAACCAGTGGGCATGATACTTGAGAGATAATGCAACAGAATGTGTTGTGCTGACCGAGAAAGGCTGAGACTAAGACTTGGAAACCAAATAACCCCCAGAATCCAATGGCGAACCTAGAGTTCATTGCGGAACACCACGAGTCAGGTATTTAACCTCATTAAGCCTTAGTTTCCTGATCTGTACAAGGAAGGTAAAGAGAGAGCCAAGGAGAGGGCTCAGTCAGAAAAACACTTGTCACGTAAACAAGAAAAATTGAGTTTTTTTTTCAGCACCCACAAAAGAGCAAGACATGGTAGTACGTGCCTGTAACCCCTACTTAGGGGAAGTTGAGACTAAAGATTCTGGGGCTTGCTGGACAGTTACGCTTGCCACATCAATGAATTCCAGGTCCAGTTGGAGACCTTGTCTCAAAAAGCAGTAGAGAGTACTAGAGGAAGATAACTGGTATTGACCTCTGGCCTACAGACAAACAGACAGACAGACAGACAGACAGACACAGAGAGAGAGAGAGAGAGAGAGAGAGAGAGAGAGAGAGAGGGAGAGAGAGAGAGCTAGAAATAGATAGATATAGATAGATAGATAGATAGATAGATAGATAGATAGATAGATAGAAATAATTCTTCATGAGTAGTTAGAATCCCCCCACCCCCAGGCAATGCAGGAAGGTTTGTGCACTAAGTTGCCACCAATGGAGACAGGGGGAGTGTGCTGGACTCTTTGTACCTGCACATCCCTACCCATGTCTTATAGTACTGTCCCCTCCCCCACTCCTCAGTATCCCTTTTTTTTTTTTTTTTTCCTGGCAGGCTCTTAGTTGCTGCCTGCAAGTATCTTCACCTCCCTGCCAGGGCTTTTTCTGGCCTCATCACATGCTTGGGCAGAGCTCCAGGAAAGCCAGATGTACTCAGTATTATATCCTTGCCCCCCATTCCCAGAGTGGCTCTGGAACCAGATGTTGTTGGATACAAACACTGGTCTCAAGTGAATCTGGGGGGAAGGTGAAGGCCACTCAGAGGCATTGTCTACTCCAGTGGCCCTAGGATGCTGAGTCTCAACTGCCAACAGGGCCTGCCTGGACTGTTCCCTCGTCTGTCTTGTTTCCCTGTCTCCTACAGGGCTGTCTGGTATCACTTCCGAAATGACTACAAGTGCTTATACTCATGTCTTAGGACCAGCCTCTGTAGAAATCCAAACTAAGACATTACCATGGCCTTTTCTTTGCTGTCTCCCCTTTATTTCTACATTCTCTCTGGATCAAAAATGCTAAAATTTAGAGAGGGACCCAAGGGCCCACTCTGATTAAAGTCTTGGTCACTAGTGTGAAGTTGTCATCTATGGAACTTTAAAAGGCACATCCTAGCGGGAGTTCTTTGAGAGATATGTCTTTGCAGAAGATCATGGTCCTTCTCACTGATGCTGTTGTCCTTAGCTACATGTCCATCACAGTGTGCTGACACCCACCATTTTCATGGGAGGCTAAACCAGTAAGGCCACTCAGCCTTAGAGTTTGAACCTCGAAAACCATGAGCCATATCAAACTTTTTTTCTATATAAAATTAATTGCTTCAGGTATTCTGTTGAAGTAATGCAGAACTGATTAATAAAACATAGAACAGAAAAATAATGCTTTTCCACAGAATACTGACAATGGATTTTTAAATATCTTGCTTTGCAAACACAGTATATTTCGATCAAACTATTCTAGAAACATGAGATAGTAATTGCTTGCAGAATGAGTCACTTATGAAGCTAATAACCACCTCCCTTCCACATATCTCTGGCAGGCAGGAAGCAGCAGAGCCGTTTGAGAGGACTGAATCGTGCCTCCAACACTGGGCATTATTCTGATGGGCCAGCTGCACATTTTACTTGGCAAAGTGTCCAAACTTGTCACTACACAGCTGACAGGTTCAAAGTGACAAGGACATGCACTGGACTAACACTGTTGTCCTCCTGCATGCATTTGATGCAAAGAGATATGCAGAGGCTGGAACATTAAAATGACCTGCATAGAGTGCATGACTTCTGATCATTGTCACCTTCATGCAGATGCCAGACCCATGCAGGAGCAGAAAGTGGCAATCTCCTCTGACATTTATACAGCTCAGCCTACGTGGGTGCACAGGTTCACTTACTGTGGATCCCTGATGCACTGAGGGCTGTTATGCTACCTAACAAAGAGCCTGCTCCTTCTTTCAATATTGTTCACAGCCATTTAAGACTCTACACACTAATTTGAAACCATCATTTCTAGTATGCAGCCTGCAGGAAGGCCAGCCCCTTTTTCCTTCAATATTCCTGCTCCAGAAGAAATAGACAGACACAGGCAAAGCCAAACAGCAGAAGACAATCACCAAAGCAGCTTTGTGGAGAAGCTTGTCCTGATTAGCTTGTCACCTGAAAAAAAAAAGTCTCAATTGATTGAGGGTTTGTCTATATCAGATTGGCCTGCGGGCATGCTTTGGGGTGGGGGATGATTTGATTATTAATTGATGTAGAAGGGCCAGTCCCACTGTGAGCGGTACCATTCCCTGGGCAGGTGGACCTAGGCTGCATAAGAAATCCAGCTAAGCCGGGCAGTGGTGGCGCACGCCTTTAATCCCAGCACTTGAGAGGCAGAGGCAGGCGGATTTCTGAGTTCAAGGCCGGCCTGGTCTACAGAGTGAGTTCCAGGACAGCCAGGGCTACACAGAGAAACCCTGTTTCCAAAAAAAAACAAACCAACCAACCAACAACAACAAAACAAAAACAAAAACCAAAAAAAGAAATCCAGCTAAGCACAAGCCTAAGAGAGCGAGCCAGCAAGCCACATACATTCCTTGACAGTTTCTACTTCAAATTTTTGCTTGAGTTTTTGCTTGACTTTCCTTGGTGATGGGCTGTGACCTGGAAGTATAAGCCAAATAAATCTTTTCCTCCCCTAAGTTGCTTTTGGTCAGAGTGTTTTATCACAGCAACAAAAAAATCAAACTAGACCAGAGACTTACAACCAATCGATCCCACCCTGGCAATACAATTATTTCCAAAAGAAAAACCTGCTCTCTGTTCCCTCAGTGCTGGCCAGTTGTCACATACTGTGCGCCCACCACTTACATACCTCACCTCACTGGGTACCCTGAGTGCTCTGCAGGGCAGGCGTCAATCTGTTCCATCGAAACCAAAGCACAGGGAGGTTAGGCCACTTGTCCGAGGTCACTTGATAGAGAAGGGGCAGAGACATCGTTTGAACCAATGTCTACTGATGCCGAAGACCACATCAAAACCAAAGCCTTAATGGAAATAAAGATGAGCAAAGCAGAAGCTGCTTTGGCTGCTGCACCTCATTACCTGCTTCTAGGGGCACAGAGAGAAAGGCTGAAAGTGCAGACTTCCCTCTGGGAATGTGGCATCTCTCTGCCTACATGCAGCTCATGGGACTCTGATTGTGCTGAGCAGTGTGCCGCCTCCTGCCCTTATTGGTGTATCAAGCCATTCCATGCCTGGAATATTCAGCATCTATCTCCCACAGCTTCCCCCCCAAGTTGTCCGTTATTACCAGTCTTTGGAACTTCGTGGTACAAATAACAAAAATAAGCTTGTGAGAGGGGCAGGCATTTACTGAAAACCCTGTGAATTGGGCCAGGGATTTGCGTTTCCTTCTTGGTTTAGATTCGTACAGTGAAGGAATGGATTGCTCTCTCATGCTCCTAGTGGCTTCCCTACAACTACAATGACAACAACAACAACGACAACAACAACAACGACAACAACGACAACGACAACAACAACAACAACAACGATGACAACAACAACATGTGAAACAGAGAACCTGAGGCCAGGAAAGGTTGTGTTGCATGTCTGATGTTCCACGGTGGCAGAGTAAGGGTTTGAACTCAAGTCAGCAGCCTCCTGCCTGACCCCTGAGTGTTTCATGTGGTTGTCATGGATTTGGGAGCTAAGAAGCCTGAGCTGACCTCCAGGGGGAGTAGCAATGTCTGGGCAGTGTTTATCCTGGTCAGCCCCTGAGGGGCGGAGAATTGGCTGTAGATTTAAGAGTGTCCCCATCTACTGTCAGAAGGTGGACATAAATGTGACCTCACCCAGGAACATAGCTGGATTCTTCTAATAAGCATATTAAGAATCCTGTTCTACTGGCCTCTGACCACTTCCTCTAGGTTCTACTGAGTGAGTGGGATTTCAGGCAATTGGTCTAATATTCTGGGATCATTGGGAGGCTTTAGTCATAGCAGGGGTTTTGGGGGGCACAGTTCTAGAAGTGGGGTGCTGAATTGAGCATGCATGATAGAGGTGGGGCTCAATATCAATATATGAAAGTTGATATGAAGGTTTTGGGGTCTACACCTGCTTATAGTTCATCAGTCTTACGTTTGTGAAACTAATTTCATCCCATCTGGACTTGCCTTCCTCATCATGGCAGCTGGGGGTAAGGCCTTTGTGTTGTGTTGCTGCTGCCTAGGCTTCATCAATAAAAGAACAGCCCTGGAATCCTGGGCTCCTGGTGTGAGGCAATGTGGAGTGGAGACTCCCCTGTGATTATAGTGCTACCCAGCATGCTTAGTCTGCAGCGGACCAAGTAGGCCAATGAATTCACACATAGACATTACTTGGGGCTGGAGGTAAAGAAACAAGTTCAAAGACACCAGGAGGAAACAGTGAGCCATGGAAAGTATGTTGAATTGATCTGGGGCACCCCACAATCCAAGTCGCCTGCGTTCTTCGACAGCTCAGTGTCATGAAGAGGGAGCAAGGATTACAAAGAGCTGAAGAGCCATGGCAACTAGATGACTCGTGCCCGGTGCTATTCTATGTGGGTTGTGTGATGTGTTTGGAGATGCTTGATGACTGGTGGATGTTGGGGAATGCTTTGGAGTCACTGCTAAGTTTTGTAGAATTTATAATGCTATCATAGTTATCATGTAGGAAAATGTCCTTAGGCCACCCATTCTGAAGGTGTTGGGGTGAAGCATTCGAATGTTTTTAAATATTTTCAAGTGATACAGGAAAGAATTGTATATAGACATAAACACACACATACATCTTGATCTCTCTCTTCCCTTTTCTCTCTCTTGCCCTACCTACCTATCTCTATAAAGGCAGGGGAATAGAACACAAGTGGTAAATGCTAATACTCAGGAATCCCAGCTGAGGCTATATGGATGTTCCTTGTGCTATTCTGATGATTTAAATATTAAATTAAAGTCATGGGGAAGACCTAGATGATTTGAACCACACATAAATTACTAAAGACCTGGTTAGGGTATGCTCCTCATCTATTTCTGTGAGTAACCAGATGCTGATCCAGCCAGATATAACTTCTCCCAGAATCCCTTGCTTTAGAGATGGCTGTTAGTGACTAAAGGGCTTGTTGGTTGCTTTCTCTAGTGGCTCTACCGACTTGTTCTTTTTCCCTCCCTTGGATGTTGTTGGCGCGGACTGAGTTTACCACATCCTGCATGGAGTGCAGGTGCCATTGGTATTTTGGACCCCATGATGACATGAAAGGAGAGGGGTGTTTTCTTATTACTTAGACAAAGGGTGGAAGAGGGGAGGCACAGCACCTACGCTCATTAGCACCCTTTGCATGGGGAAGGGGGAAACATCTTGTGAATATCACTCATTACTCAAGTGTCAGAACATCTTGCGTCCTGGAATGTTACGAAACAGACCTGTGAATTAGATAAGCACATGAGCCTCAAGGAAGATGGGGAAGGGACCAGTTCTGTCCTAGTGACATCATTATCTCCTATTATCCTCCTTGGACAAATTCCACACTTATGGAAGATGAGAGGGCAAGGATGGAGGGAGTTTCTCAGAAAGGGGTCACATAGTTTCTCATAGAAACCAGGAATTCAGGTCTCATATAATATGATGCTATTGGCTTTAGACACAGATGAGCTCTGGACCTCATATGCATCAACATGGCCTGGTGTTTCCAAATTATCCCTGTTCTCCATATTAACTCTCAGAATTTAAAGGTTTAAAGATGCCTGCTTTAGTCCTCCATCATCTGGAGTCTAAGTCTAAATAAAAAGGAGAAATCTTTTCTCAGCAGCAAGTTATGTAGTCTATCACTGGCTCTCACTGAGGCATGTATTTATCTCTGGACCAGTCACCTTGGCCTTTATTGCTCAAGTCTGAAATAAATACATTCTTCTGAGCCTATAGGAAGGCCAGCTTCGCTGGAGTGTTTATCTTGATTAACCATTGATGAGGGAGGGATTCCTGGCCCAGGGTTCAGGAATGGCTGATACATGGCTCCTGACACTGCAGATAAGATTAGTGTGGTTCACTAATCCGATCTGCTCACAGCCTGGGGAAGATGGTAGCGCATGCAAGGGGTGATAGGAGGCAGACTCCATAGCATCAAGAGAGTAGGAAGATGTGTTTGACTTGTTTGAATAATTATTCCAGCAGCCAGAGCTTTGAAGCCCAACACTCTGGTGTGCATATCCTGTGCCTGGTGCCTCTGCTGTGAATATTCCCTATCTCAATTAAAAGACAAATGCCCACATACATGTCTGCAAGCCAATCTAGATATTCATTAAAACTTTTCCTAATGTGATTCTAGGTTGTGTCAAGTTGATAGTTAAAACTAACCAGCTACGGGAAGGGGCACATGAAACCTCCAGACACTGGAAAATATCTGAGATATATGTTTCTTTTTGCTTCTAAGATATGGTGCCTATGCTGTTCACCTGGCATATAAAGAAACCTTATATTGAGGTCATTCGAGATCCTCCTGGCTTCCCTGATGTCGAGGCAGCATGTGACCTTGGGCTGTAGTTTGCTTCCATATTTCAGAGTGGTTCCCAAAAGAAAACATGAAAGTCAAATTGATGCTAGATTGAAAAGCAATAAATGTCCACTCTCCTTTAGTCAAGTGGCTTCAAGAACGTTGCCACTAATGACTGACTATGAAACCCCAACTCTTCTGTTTGTCTGGAGTGTCCATCTCTGTGCTGACATTGTCTTGTGCTCTCATATAGATATCACTAAGAAAATGCGAACGGTATAGGATGAAGTCCTATGGATACTTGTCCTGGAAGGAGGGACTTTTCTTCTGGTAAGAAAGCCACAATTATAGGCAATGTTTCCAGACACTTCAGAGATACCCTGGCTGGAAGTAGGGCCCTGTTCTAGGCCACTTGCTCATCAGTCAGAGTGTGTAGGTGTCTGATTCAGTAGAGTCTTTTGGGGAGTGGGTCAGGCCCAATCCCAGGTCTAATCATGGAAGTCTGCATTAAATGTGTCCCCCTCTGCCATTTCCAATAAGGTAGCATTGCACATACCAGTTGCAGCCATTAGAAAAGCACCAGTTCATGCATGCAAGGGTCATTGCTGGAACTACCACTGTTCAAAATGTAATGGGGTCAGAGGCAATTTGATTTGATAACTAAGCAGAGTCTTGACTTTTGTATTATGCTTATGTATTAAGACTAAGAACTTAGCAATAAAATAAACATGTATCTCAGATATTTTCCAACTTTGGGGGGTTTCATTATGGCCCCCTGTGTTGGTTGTTTTCAACTATCAACTTGACACAACCTAAATCACTTGGGAAGAGTGTCTTAATGAGTAATCACCTAGATTGGCCTGTGGGCATGTCTGTGGGTGTTTGTCTTGATTGTTAATTGAGATAGGGAGATGCACCCTGAATATGGCTAGGCACTGGATTATATAAGAATGGAAGAGGGCAACTTAACATTAGCAATAAGCAAGCAAGCAAGGAAGGAACAAGCATTATTATCTCTGCTCTTGGTAGGATAAGACTAGCTATTTGAGTTCCTGCCTTGACTTCTCCAATAGCTAGTGACCTGGAATTAGAAGCAATAAATCATTTCCTCCTATATGCTGCCTCTTGTCAGCTATTTGTCATAGCACAGAAATGAAGCCATAAAAGAACCCTCAACCTTAAATACACACAGTGTTTACAGATTTCTGTAACATTGGGAGTCTACTTGGATAGTTGGTTGAGTAACAGGTCGTAGGGGGCTATATTTATTCACCAGAGGGAGGCAGTGCTAGGTGTCCTGGCTTCAGACTGCATGCCTACAGAGCAGTAGCTTAGAAGTCTAGGGTGCACGTATATCCACCACTGCTCTAAAACAAATGTAACAACTAGAAAAGACATTGTGAATATTTTAGAAAGTTCATTGGTGTTGGCGATCACAGAGCAGAACCTAAAATAGATGGCTGGAAAATGCATTTTCAAAAAAACCCAATTGTTACTCAAAGACGAACTGTTAGTCTTCACTACGGTGTCCAGACAATTCTAATGTAAGAATACGGTCTTTTGGACCAACAACACTAGAATAATTGAATATCCTTATGAAAAATAGAACCTTAGTCACCATGAAAAAGTCAATTTAGGTACCACATAGATCCAAACAGAAGAGTCAGCATGATAACATTTCTAGAAGAAAATGTAAGAGAACTGAGTGTGGAGTAGGCAAATATGTCTCTGGACATCCAGTGACAATCTTGAGAGTGAAAATTGAAAAATTTGGCTTTATCATAATTAAAAATGTGCCCTTCCAAAGGCTTTGTTTAGAAAATGAAAAGTTGAGCTAAAGAAGACATATGCAATTTATAAAACTAACAAAGAACATATTCAGGTTATATTATAAATTCCTTCAAACCAATAATAAAAAGCAAAAGCTCAATTAAAAAAATGGCTGAAAGATATTAATAGACTCCTCATACCCATTTAGAAAAAGGAAAATAGTGAAAATCCACACAAAAAGACACTTAATACCCTCAGCCAGCAGAGAGATGCAAACCCAAACTGCACTGGATTGTCCCTCAAGAGGTAGCTGCTGACAGGACCAAGAGACAGAGCCTGGCTTCTGACTCTGCGCAGATTCCCTGGGAACAGAATTAGCTGTGTGCTAAACACAAGGCTGCTCACCATTTTTGTCTTGCATGGACGTTGCAGAACGCTGTTGTGTGCTACAGCATGGGGAAAGAGGAGCCTGTTGGTAGCTCCCACACAGAGATTTCTCCGTGGATGAACATGAAGTGGTACCCTGATGGTCCACACGGCTGATTTGATGGTACTGGACAAAATCTTACTGGAAAAGAAAGATGCCGGGTGTTTCTAAGAAATAACAATTATTAATTTACCTGTTCATGCATTTTCCCCTTTGGTGGCCTAACATCCCTCTGGAGCTATGAAGGAGTTAATTCACTTTCTGCGTGTCTCCACTCTGCTCCTGTGCTAGAATTGCCTTTTATCACATGGAATTCTGCTTTAAGCACAGTGTGACAAGTCTGGTGCTAGGTTCTCATTGGTCTTCTGAACATTACTGCTGGGAAGTAGGCAGAGCGAAGGCTAGAGAGCACTTAGCTTGGAAGAGAGAGGCTCCTCTCCCTTTCCCTTCCCCTCCCCACCTTAGCTGTAATTAAAGGTCTACCGTGTAGAACAGACATTGCATTTATTCTGTGCCATCCCCAAAGCATAATTCAGACCCATGGAGCTCAGCTTCAGGCAAATCTGTTTCGACTCAAACGATAGATCTCTCCTGAAACAGAACAAGCCTCAGATGTCCCTAGAGGTGTCAAGTGGACAGACACTTGCTGGGAGATAATTCATGGACCAGCTTAAACTTGATGACCCACTTACTTGAAATTCCTCTTGGATCCTTGCTGTTTTAGGCGTGCCAAGCAGCCCTGAAAGGCAGGGTTTGAGGGAGCTTGTAGGTAAGGCTGGCTGTGCTGGCTGCCTGTTGCTGGATCTACTCTGAGACCAGTGAGACAGGCACTGCTCAGACAGGGAGGGGAACTTTTGGGAGTGAAATTATAAGAGTTGTAGCTCTTGGTCTTGGAAGGTGGATTGGGGCTTGGTGATGAGCTCTGAGGGCTTTACTGGGTTCATCGTGTTGGGCAATTCTGCTGAATGCTGTAAGAAAATCAACATAGCAGAAGCTTGACTGTAGAGTGGGCAGGCAGATTTTCTTGGTGTGTCTGTAAGCTCAGTAGGAAAGCCTCACTCAGTGTCACTTGGAAGATGCATGGAGCCAGTCACAGGACAGCTGTGTTTCACAAGTGTCCAGTTCTGGGGTTGGTTGGTCTGTTTGTTTTTTAAAGATCAGCATCATACTTTACAGCTCCAGTGGCCAGGAATACATCAATGATTCGTCATTTCATTTCTCACAGCAGAGAATGGGTGGGGCTGTGAGCAGCCCAGACCCAGGCTTCTTCCTTCTTTAGAGTACTCCACCTTCCACAGTAGGCTTCTGAAGTCCCAGCAGGGCTGTCAGGACTGGCCTTGCTTACACCAGTGGCTTTCTATACTCTGCCTTTGCTCCCTGTTTCTGTGGGCTCATTCATCTGATTGTGCAGCGACATGGTTCTTCTGGAGTTCTCTACCTGCTTGGCAGATGTTCACAGCTGGACAGTTGTGAGAGCCAGCTGTGTACAAACAATGGAGGTGGCTGCCTGCTTTGTGGGATCCAAAGCACCGTGGGTATGAGGGTATCCGCTGTAGCCCTCTTCAGAAGAGACAGAGCAGGTCTGCCCTTCAAGAGGGACCTGGCTCAGATAAGCGTGCGCACGTGTGTGTGTGTGTGTGTGTGTGTGTGTGTGTGTGTGTGTGTGTGTGTGTGTGTGTGAGAGAGAGAGAGAGAGAGAGAGAGAGAGAGAGAGAGAACATCAAGAATACCAAGAAACCATGTTACAAGTTTATATAATGAATGTGACTAGTGCTTTCTTTCAACAGTCTTGGAAATGTGACAAAAGAAATCATTAGGGTAGATGACAAGGTGCTGAGGGCCAAAGTGACAGGAACTGGACAGCGGAAGACAAGCATTGGGAAAACCATCCCAGCTTTGCTTCTGTCTGCCCTAAAGTCAGTGCTGACAAAGGCAGACACAGGGAGCCTATCATGGGGCACCCAGATCACATCTGTTTACTAGGTATCACTGGTTGGCTAGAGCATAAGGAGATACCTAGTTGTCTCCAGTCTGCGCAGTCATGGCACAGAAGGCTGTTCATCACCTCATCAAACATACAGTGTACTCCAAGGTATTGTCCCTGTCTGTGGGCTCACCTTGGCTCCATTCACAGTTAGGGACTTTGGGATGAAGCAAGAGCCCAGGCCTGGGACAAGCAGTCCATCATGATTTTCTGGCCATGGTGATTGGTTCAGGGTTTGAAGCAAGAATGACATTCAGCAGCGTCACTTTTGTTGGGAGTCATGGTATCAAGGCAGGACTCTTACTCCCAAACTGATCCTGACTAATAGAATTCTTGGACTATCAAAACTCCAAATAAGTCCCTACAGGACAGACATAGTGGAAAGGTGAAAAAAAAAATTGAGTTCTGATGATGTTCTTTGCACCCTGAATAAAATGGAACCTGAAGCCCATAGGACCATGGGCCTTTCAGTAAGTTTTTTCTTAAATAAATTTAGATGGGAATACCTGTTGCTTGCTATAAGGCTGCTCTGACCACAGTGGCTGTGTGCAGCAATGGGGCTATCCGAATGACCGTACCAATAGAGGCTGCAGGATAGTGAGCTCCCTCAAGGCAGGGCTTTCAATGGAGCTGTCTGAAGGGTAGACAAGCTCTCTCAATAGGAGTGGCCTTTCCCAGTCTTCACAGAATGTCTCAGTTGACAAGACATAGCATTCATTCAAGCATCAAATGAGGACTGGGGCTTGGATCAGGATCCCCTTTAAAGCTCTGTCCTTCAGAGTCACCCCCCTTATGTAAAATAGACTTTCTCACATAATATATTTTGATTATGGGTTTGCCTTCCTCTACTCCTCCCAGTCTCTTCCCCCCTTCCCTCCCATTTGGATCCACCCTCTTTCTGTCTCTCATTAGCAAATAAACAAGCTACTAAGACATAGCAAAAAAATGAAATATAATGTGATAAAACAAAAACTAACACACCAGAATTGTACAAAACAAAGAGCAGGAAAATAGCCCAAGTGAAGGCATAAGAAACCAGAGGCCTACTAGTTCACACTCTCAGGAGCCCATCAACACACTAACCTGGAAGCCATAATATATATATTATATATGTAATATATATTATATATAATATATATGTATCATATAACACACACACCCACCCACACACACACACACACACACACACACACACACACACACACACACACACACACATGCATCAAGGACCTGATCCAGACCAGTGCAGGTCCTGTGCAGGTCCTGTGCAGGCCCTGTGCATGCTGCCTGAGTCTCTGTGAGTTCACATGTGCTTTGAGCAGGTTGAATTAGAGGCCTTGTTTTCATGGTGTCCTCCGTCTCCTCTGGCTTTTACACTTTATTTTTGTTTCTTATTCCCCAAGGTTCTCTGAGGGGAAGGATTTGATGGAGACATCCTGTTTAGGGCTGAGTGTTCCAAGGTCTCTCACTCTCAGCATTATGTCTGGCTGTGGGTCTTCACACTTGTTCTGCTGAAGGAGAAAGCTTCTCTGATGATGGCTGAGCAAGGCACTGTATCAGTATAGCAGAATAGCATTAGGAATCATTTTATCGTTACATTTTTCTTCTCTCTCTCTCTCATTTTAAAGAACAGTAGTATTTGGTCTTACCCTAGGTCCCTGTTTTTGGTCACCCAGGCAGTGCCAGGTATGGATTCCATCTCCTGGAATTGGCCTTAAGTCTAATCAGACATTGGTTGGTTACTCCCACAAGCTTTGTGCCAGCAGTGCACTAGCAGATCTTGCAGGCAGGACATCAATATAGATCAAGGGATTTGTGACTGGCTTGGTGTTTACATTACTCTTTTGGTTCAAAGTCACTTCTTAATGACTACAGCAATGAAGTCACACACCCTTTCAGATTCTCTCTCCAGGTAACTCTCTTGCAAATAAGAAATGAAAGCCATAATGCTTATCCTGACATAGCAGTGGCACATGCCTGTAAGCTTTGGAAGGCAGATGCAGGAAGGTCAGAAGTTCAAGGCCAATGCAAGCTACACAGAGATTTCCAGGTCAGTGTGAGCTAAGTGAGATGGTGCCTCAAACAGACAACAAATATAAATATAAGTATAAGACTCACAATTTAGTCTCTGCTACAGACCCTGAGGAGCAGGACTGCCACAAGGAGGTCCCTACCACCCACCTAACCTTGTCTCACTTCTCAGTGATATTGGTGGAACCCCTCTTCTCCAGGGCAGAAGTGGACTCTGAGTCCTAGCATCCAGCACCCCACTTTGCACAGCTGCCTAGTTGATGCTTACAGTTAAGTGATGTCTCAACATGCATTCTTGTTATCGCTCCACCCAGAACACAGTTACCCAGCAGCCTCAGCTGTAGGCCACCAGACTTCACCATGGGTTTCTGGTACTACTTTGTCAAACTGGGGGAAGAGAATTGTCTTCATAGAAATTGCTAGGCCCCAGTCACAGAATACAGAGTCACTTCCTCCTCCTTCCACATCTTTCCTGATCTCCCTGAACATGATATGACATGTGCCTGACGATCTACACAGTCCCTTGTGCAGCGTTCACTCAGCATTCACCAAGCACTATGTCACACTAAAGTATTCCACGGACAAAGAATATACTGCTCCTGTATCTTCAGTTGCTGGGATGGAGTCCCTTCCGCACAGCCTGGATCCCTCCTCCCTGAGGCGCCTGGGCTCAGCTGTCTAAGGACGGCACGTGCAGTTGGCAACAGGGTCTGCTTTCCTCCCAAAGCCTGCTTTCTACCTACTCCTACTCGGGTCCAAGCCAGAAATCTAGATCCTGAGCACAAGAAGACAACTTCTAATTCATCCCTGCTCACAAAATCTTGTGAGATCTTTCCTAAATTCCAAGAAAGGTCCAAGTTCCCCAGAGACAACCCTACAAGTATGAATAATAACTTCTACAGGCGATGGAAATGCAAAGCCAAGACCAAGTCGGTCCCAGGCTTGTGGTCGGCACCCCTAGGCCACCATTTCTTTATATTTGAATGTCTGTCTGAGTACTGAGGCCAGCGCTCCTGCTTCTACTTGTGTAGGCAGGGATGCTTAGAGAGCTGTTGTTCACATCCACAGCACAGCAGACCAAAAGCACTGAGGGAGTTGGGAGGTTGATGGAGGAAAGGAGAGACAGGGTCCCCAGAGACTACATAGCAATGGTGGCATAAAGGGGCAGTGACCAAGTTCACTTTTGCCCTGAGTCTGTGTCAGGGTTTTTGTATGCCAGTCTGGCACCTTCGGAGAGAAAGCAAAGATTGGTGCCAATCTCCTGGGAACTTTCTAGAATCAGGGGTGGGAAAAGAAAGAATCTGAGGTTGGTAAGGTATAAGGGAGCCAGAAAGCAGGAAGGAAGAAGCGCTCCCAGGTGGAGCCAGAGGATGCCAGGGCTGTCCTGAGTGTGAGAGAATCCCCAAAGCGCCCATCTACTTCATGCTCATGTGCCTGTGTGTGAAGAAAGAGCAGAGAGCCAGAGAAGGAGTCACGGGCTGGAGAGGAGGTGCGCAGCGGCCGCCGGCTGAGCGTGCTGCGGGGCGCAGAGCCCAGGGGCCGCCCAGTAGCCGGGAAGCCGCGCAGCGCAAGAGGAGGGAGGCGGCGGCGACGACAGCGGGGCATCCCCAGGCTTCCCCTCCTGGGTCCTGGATGCCGGGCGCGAGCCCAGAACACAGAAACGGTACCGATTGCAAGTGTGCAGGGAGTTCCTGACGCGCCCCCGATCAGCGTGATCGAGAGTGGACTCGAAGAGGCCGGTGCGGTGTCTGGGTGTCCGGGAGCCCAGAGCGGGAGGCTGGGGTTGAGCCCTCCCCGCCGCCCCCACCCCGCGTCCGCCTCCCGCCCCCGCCCGCGGCCTGCAGCGCGCCTCCCTCACCGCCCAGGCTCCGGAGAGCAGCTCGGGCCGAGCAGTGGGAGCCACTGACAGCGCCAGCTGCCGCGGCGGGAGCTACTCGGCTACACCATGCGTGAGCTGGCCATTGAGATCGGGGTGCGAGCCCTGCTCTTCGGGGTCTTCGTGTAAGTAGTGGAAAGGGGACCTAAAGACTCAGCCTCTGGGAGCCCCAACTTTGTTTGCGCTGCTGTGTCTCTCTGGGGCCTGGGTTCGAGGGTCCCTCCTTGATTGGTGCTGGGGATGTTCCCTATGGGTTCAAAAGAAACCCTCTCCTCCTTTTCTTGGGACCCTTAGTGCACAGTAATCCTAGCATGCCCGGGACTGGGACCTGTTTCCGTTGTAGCTCCTAGTCTGGAAGCAAGTCCGGCGACTCTAGCTCCTGTGCCCCAAGTATGAACCTTTCACCAGCCCTGCACACCTGTCCCTGGAATTTAGGTTGCTCTTTAAGACCAGGACCAGCAGCCTGGCTTGTGCCCTAGGGAAGTTTCTCTCTCCTGTGATCTTTTGAAGCTGATGTTGGCAGCTTTTGCTCTTGGCTCCATCTCCCGCCACCCCATGCTGTGCCCCAGCAGCCAGGGTCAGCCTAGGTCTCCTTGTATGTCCCTGGCTCCTGAACTGACAACAGCCCTACAAAGCATCAGTTACTTCTCTGGCTGGAAAACTGTTGCCATGGAGGGTTGGGCAGGTCAGGATCTGCAGCAGGCTGCGGGGGGGGGGGGGGGGGGGAGACTGGGAACACCAGGAGCTCTTTTTATATGTGAGGGGCAGACGCTCTTTGGGGACAGCAGTGAAGTGTTCAGGTGACACCTAGGAAGAGTCATTTCCAAAAAAAGGAGGGAGCCTGGTGCCATTCCTTCAGAGACATCTGTGCTTAGGCACCGGGGACCACCTCTCACTGGCTCTAAGGCCCACCACAGGGAGCTTTCTCAGCTCTCTAGTCTCTCTAGTCTCTCTAGTTCAAGCCCACAAGCAGCCTTAAGTGCCTGTTACCAAGGCTGACACATCTGCACTTTTACCCCCAGTAGTAGGTCAGGTTTTCTCTGTCCTACCCATGGCTGGCTGACACATTTTAAATATTAAAGTTGCATGGACTTTCTCTATTTGCTGGAGTCTTGGGATGTGTGTGTGTGTGTGTGTGTCCCCCATCAAGGCAATCAGGAAGCACCCCCCCCATAAATTTCTGCCCCAACCATGGCAGGAGGTAGGTGTGTGTATCCAAGACTACTTCTGTACTTTGGGATAGATGCATGGAAAGTAATTCTTTTTAAATTTTATTTATTTTGTGTGTGTGTGTGTGTGTGTGTGTGTGTATGTGTGTGTGTGTGTGTGTGTGTGCACATGCGTTTAAATTAGGGATTACATTCATCCCGAGTATTCATTCACACCATTAGAAAAGACTAGGAGCTCCCCAGATGCGGGCCACCCCCTCCCCCTTCTGACTGAACACTAGTGTTATTCACTGGGAACAGGGAGAAGGAACTTCAGTTGGATCTTGATGCATTTGAAAAGAATCAAGCCTTTCCCTTTCTCTCTCTGTCTTTCTACCTTTGAAGTATAAACATTCCAAGGAGTGGCTGCCGGGATTGCACGGGGGCAGTTTTGGGTTGGCAGATAGGCTAAAACCCCACTCAGTGATTAGGTGTTAAAGATGATGGGCTGATGGTGAGTACATGGTAGAATCTAACGTTGGGAGAATGTCTGCGCAAAAATCATGCAGGAATAGGTGAAATAGGCTTGAAGGCTCTCTGCTTGAATTGCCTCTGGGAACATTGATTTTAAAAGGGTCTTACCACATGCACAATATTTATGTTTTAACATTTCCTTTCAAACATTCTTCTAAACACCTATGAGACGTTTACAAGTACATTGGCTCATGTAGAGAATTAAAAAACTTGGTAAATTTTGTTTATGTGTGTCTAGCTTTTTCTAAGAATGTTATATAAAAAAACAAAACAACTAATCAACCAACCAATGGAAAAAACTCATCACTTTTCAGTCTTTCCCCCAAAGTCCTTTCCTGTGTTATTTAGTGCGGGATCTGCAATCATCTGCCACCACAGGATACATATGGACATTGATTGCATTTTGGTGTGATTCTTGAGTTTCATATGAAATCGCAAATATTATCTATAAAGACCAGATTGGCACCGAAGACAAGCTGGGGGTGGCAGTTTAGGCAGATAGTAGCTTCTGGGAGAGCCTAGGAGGAGCAGGGACACAGATGACCCCTTGTTTCCTCAGATAAGCTTCTGGCGCCTTGGCAGAGGCTAGCTTTGGCGAGGAAGTTCTCTCCTTCCCCTTGGCAGCACTGTGGTGAGGAGGAGACTGAGTAAAGGCTCACTGCCATCAAGACCGTGGTCTCCGCAGCCCTGGGACATCGGGGAGATCTGTCCAGGCAAGTCGAATCTGGTCTGCCTGCCACACTGCCCAATGCAGACTGTGCAGTCATCACTCATTTGAACTTGGCATGTCTGCCCTATCTCCCAGAACCAGACGCTAGTTTTAGACTAGAGAGAGCATCCCCCCCCTTTGTTAGCTTATGCTCTAGAGCAGTGGTTTTCAACCTTTCTATTGCTGCAGTCCTTTAATTCAGTTCCTTATGTTGTGACCCCCAACTATAAAATGTTTCTTTGCTACTTCTTGACTGTGATTTTGCTACTGTTATGATTTGTAATGTAGATGTGTAACGTGCAGGATATCTGATATTTGACCCCTGTGAAAAGGTCATTCGATCTCCAAAGGGGTCACGACCCACAGGTTGAGAACTGCTGCTCTAGAGAACTCTTTTCTGGAGATATGCTTGCTTTCTGATCACCTTTCTGCCTGGAAGCAGCCATGTCCTCTCAACTGATCCACAGACTACTCCGTGTAGACTTTGAGGCCTAATGAGATGTGCCTTGGACCCATGGACATGTAAGCTCTCTCTTGCCAACTCTTAAGGAAAAGCCCTTCGGCCGGAAGTCCATTTTGATGCCCAGGATTTGTGAATTTAAACTCAGAAAACGATCTGCAGAAATCTCATCCTCAGTGCCTCTGGAACAGCCCTGCTTCAAAACTTAAACAAGCGAATGACAAGGACAAAAGAACGACAATGAACAGTAACTGCTGCGGCTGCATATCAACTTTAGCTTAACAGAGGGGGAAATTTTTACAGGAACCCCATGTGTAGGGAACTTGAAAGGGCCATTAGCAGCTTAGAGGCTCCAGTTAGTGTGCTAGGATGCTTGTGAGCCTCGAGGGCCCTATTATTCTTATCTGGGGATTGAGGCAAGTTGTCACCAAAGATTCAGCAAGTGTTTCTACAAATGCCAGCAAGATCTGGACCTTACTCAGCAGCTCTGAGCACCTGGGCACCAGCCCTGGCCACCAGGTTTGCTAGTACTGATATTCCAATAACTTTTACTATTATTGCCAAGATGGGAGCTGCCATTTGCTGAAGGAAGGCGACATGTGAGGTAGTGATGAAGGCTATCACACCTTGGGGACTGAGAGATGGCTCGGGGGGGGGGGTACAAGTACATACTGCTTTGATAAGAGAACCCAAATTCAGTGCCCAAGACCTACATTGAGCATCTCACAGACACTGTTAGGTCTAACTCCAGGGGATATAATCCCTTCTTCATGTCCCTAATGGCGCCTGCACTCCCACACGAACAAAGCATACACAGGCCACACATGATATTTGTAGGACTCCAGCCTGGGTTGGTAGCTTTGTACAAAATACTCGGTTTACTGCAAAGGAGGAATAATTAACCCAGGGAGTGAGGAGAAGGTGGGAAGAGATGCCAGGGAATGCTGCCCAGAGATGACTGTTCACCTAAGCATCCGGTGCCAGGTGTAGGAGGCAGGGCTCAAGGCTGTTCCTGCAGAATAATGGCCTGGCAGCCCTATAGGCACAATTTGGATGGAGAACAGCTCACCAGGTGTGGCTGTAGACTGTGGGTTTCATGGACAAGGTGGGGTGATAGGAAATGAGCTTAGGATAAGAATGTAAGGAGGCCCTTTAGGGGTGTGTGTGTGTGTGTGTGTGTGTGTGTGTGTGTGTGTGTGTAGGCCAGAGGTCAACCTTAGGTTTTATTACTCGGACACTGTTCACTTTTTTCCATTATTTTTTTAATTGCACCTCTTACTGGCCCAGAACTTTCCAAGTAGGCTAGGTTAGATAGCCAGTGAGTTCCAGGAATACACCTGTCTCTACCTTTCTACTGCTGGGATTAATCATGTGCCATTGTGCCCAGCTTTTGTTTGGTTGTTTGGTTGTTTGGTTAACGTAGATTCTGGTGATCAATCTCAGGACCTCACCCTTGCGAGGCAAACACCTTTCAGATAGTGTCATCTCAGCAGCCTGGCTTCGAAGGTTTGAAACAGAGCCATCTGCTCATATATTTGCCCAGTGGTGTTAAAGGACCATTCCATTGGTCAGACAGGTTTTGTTCACTTCTGTGGGCACTAGTGTGTGGCTCTGCTTCACTGCAGAGCAGCGAAGTGTGTGAGTACCTCTCTTATTTGCTCTTGTGCTGTGGTCGGTCATCTCTGCACTTGCCTGCTGCTGTTGGGTTGCCAATAGCTGTACTCTGGGGTTCTGGACACATCTCCATCTTTTTTCCTTTCCCCTTTGCTCCCCATATGATCTTGCCAAGAGCATGAGCGATGCCTTTTGACCTGACTTCCCATGGAGATTTCCCTAGAAATCTGAGTGTGCTGCATCAGTGCAGAATGAAGCTACTTTCAAAGGTATCTATCTGTTGACGACCTGTGTCAGAGTTACCCACAGTCCAGGTTAGGGCTTCATAACCTACAGACTGACATACAAGAAAAGATGGCGTCTGCATTTTGAGCAGTCACTCTTTTCATCCACTAGGCCTTAGGAATATCTAACAAGCAAGTATGGTCTCCTCTGCTTTTCTCCTTCTGGGCCATATGAAAAAATGTCATCCTTGGCCCTGCTAAGGGATTAAATGAGGCCAGGCAAGGGGCCCCAGCCCATGGTGCACTTGGTAGAGGCAGCAAGAATTTCCTTAGGGGAGAGCATGAAGCTGTCTGCCGACATATGTTGCTTTGAGGTAGGGATAGCTGCCATGGAGGCTCAAGATATTACAAGTGGAGTCTAGGACAGAAGGTAGTTCTCTGCTAACCGAGATGCGGGGATTGGCTAGTTGCGTCAGTGTTAGTCTGTTCTGTGATAGCATGCCTGTTGTAGTTGTGTTGGCATTTATAACAAGTTTCAAACGATGTATTGGAGGCAGAGTGGTATAATAGAAGACCGTGGGCTTTGGAGCTATATGGGTTCAAGTCTGAATGTTTGTCCTGTCACTAATTAGCAAACTGCTTTGGATCTCTGCACCTTAGTTACTTTAAATGGGAAGTGGAGGTAACAGTTCACTGGATTTGATTAGAGTTGGTGCTTTTAGCGCCTACAGTAGATGCAACTGTCTTCTCTCCTCGTTCTCATTAATCCTTATTCCATTATGTAGTGTCTGTGAATGGCACTGTAGTAGAGTTGTCACGACTGTGGTCTTTAGCCTTAGATTACCTGGCTTTCTCTCCTGATTTTGCCCCTTATAAGCTGGGTGAGTCTTTGGGAAAATTATTTATCCAGCTTAAAGCTCTGCATCCCCATCAGTTTAATAAAAAATGTGTGGCTACTTTCATGAAAATCAGAGTTGTGCGTATTAAGTGAGATAGTGCTTAGCTCAAGGTAAGTGTTCAAAAAGAGCTAATGCATTATTGACCTTTATTAAAATGAATCCATAATGTGAAGAGAGGCTGTAGATAGCTAATAGTATTCTTATTATAAATTATTTAGTATGGGATTCCTAGCAAAGAATAAAGTCCCTTAAGTATGTTTCGAGGGATTCCTTTTAGTCTACCCAGAGTGTCAGCTTGCTGTAAGCTCAGCAAGCCTCTACAGCTTGCTCAGGGGTCTTGCTATCTGATGAGGTTGAGAGCTCAGTTCAGTGGCTTCTTAATGGGGGCTTAACCTATGGACCCTTCCTGATAGCAATCCTAAGACGGTGGATCAAAATGTCACCAGCACAACTGTGTCAGATAACGTGTGAAAGAGAACAGTCTGTTCGTATTGCCTCCAGAGCATTGAGTTCAGTGTTCAGTTAGACCCACACCTGGGAGCTTTTGCCACCAAATACCCTCTCTGCCTTCATCTACGGATGTCAGAGTAAGTGTCCCTGAAGGTATCTTCGTGCCCTGGGAATGCTTCTTCCTGATTGGCTGACAAACAGCGCTTCTGTTTGAAATATTATTGGCCACTGTAAAATGAGATGGCCGTGCTCAGAATTCTCAGAATTGATGCTGGTTTCCCACAGGGAGATGGCAAAAAGAGATCATCAGTTTCAGAACTGACGGATATGGTTGTTTCAGTCAGTTATAAAGATGCCTTTTATGAGCCACACAAGGCTTATAAAAGCTTGGCACTTCCATTTTTCTGGGATAGTATTTGTAAATATAAAAATTATCTTTGTAATATTGCTTCTTTAAAAACGTTTGCCTTGGTGCTATGTGTTGAAGAGGTACAAACCCTGCTCATAGGCAGCTGCTTTTATTCAGCCAGGAGCTCGATTGGGTTGGGGAATTTTAGTGGCTGGGGACTAAGGATGCTGCAGGTAGATGCCACAGGGAAGCCTGGAGACAGCTTCATCACAAGCAGCCCCGTAAAAGCCGGAGGCTGGTGTTACACGGTTCCTACTGATAACGGATGCACAGAAGGCAGGATCAGACTTGGTAGGGGCATTTAGGTCGGTTTCCAGAAAGCTGGCACTCTGCTGGTCGATGCTGATTGCTTCTTTCTGCCTTGCCAGAGGGTTTTAAAGATATATTCCCATTGAAATGAGAGTTTAAGCCACGTGAAATAGTTGGTATTTGACTGTTTTGACCTACAAAACTGGAAATTTCTTTTAGAGCAATCCCAAAATAACATACACAAAGAAAAATGTCCTATTCATAAGTGTGCAGCTGCCCACAGCAGCCCCCCCCCCCACCTGCCGAGCCTACTTCCATGGCCGCCCTGATTTCTCTAGCACAAGGTTTTGACTCAACATGAATGGACTCACAGTGTGCGTGCACTTCCGTCTGACTCTTGTCTCGACATGTGACAATCCATTCGGCATTGTCGTGAGCACTAGTTTGTTCTCGCCACCACAGAGAAATCTATGTATGCCCGAAAGCCTGCCTAGTTACTCGTGTTGCTTGTTATTAATAGTTTTGACGAGTAAGCATAATGCTGTCGTGATTTTTCTTATGAACCCATTTGTAATTAAGGAGAGCTATATTTTGGGTGATTGCTCTTGTTTTTAACAAAGTGTTTGACTTCTCTTTGACCAACAGGAACTCTCAAAGCGAGATCCAATTTCTATTCCATATTACTTTCCCTCAGAGAGATGTCCAGGGAGGCCTAAAGCAACATCCCTGTAGATGGGTGGGCATCACGACACATGGTCACACAGTTAAATCCTGACTGTTAGGGATAACGATGTGATCTTACCCATGAGGAGTACTGTAAATACGAGTTGCTGTAAGGCATGATGGTCACCAAGGACAGCATATGACTGGTGTACAAGCTCATCTCTTCATTCCCCTGTTGTGTGACAAAATTTTCCCTGGAGAGATGCAGCACATATTCCACTAACCCCAGATAGTGAGCCCACGACAGACCAAAGTGCAGTTATCACCAAAGTCCCACTTGGTGAACCAATGAGTTTTACTGGGGTTACTTACAGGGATATGGATGAGAAGTGACTTACAGGAACAGAATTGACTCAATGACAGCTGCATCACCAAAGCCCACCCTAGCAAGTATGACAGCTCACCAAAGCTAGGAACCTGGAGCACAATGCACAACCTTTAGGCAGCTCAACAGACTGGAGAGTGTCCTCTCCAGGTAGCTTGGTTGGTCTAAACCTCTTCTAGGCAGCTTCTTGGCTTCTTGGAGGCAGCTGGTCTGATCTCACTCTTTCTCTCTCTCTTTCTTTCTTTCTTTCTTTCTTTCTTTCTTTCTTTCTTTCTTTCTTTCTTTTTCATTGCAGATTTACTTGTCTCATAATCTTTTTTTGTAGCTTAGCTCCCTCATCTGAGGGGGATTTTCAGCTTTTATTGCCTACTCTGACAGGGAGGGGCCTAGTGAATTTGGTCAACTTCAGGGATTTCCTGAAGCTATTTTGAGTCATTCACCTTCCTATTTGATATACTTCCTATAATATGGAATGTTTCAATCTTGGAGCAGACTTTTATACAACACCCCCACTTTCCATCTTTCCTGTGACTTAGTATGATATAAGCCAGTGAAAGATGCCCAGTTCCCCAATATGATAATAATTGGAAGGGTGTGACTCTCAAGATCACAGGGTGGATTTGATTTATAGATATATAGGGTGTTCTATAACAGGCTACATTCAGGTTGATTATTATTAGTTAGAAGGCTTAGGGATGAAAGAAATCACAGAGAACAATGCTGGTATGTATTTACATGTAGGTGACTTTTAACTGACTTAATGATAGACTTGGTGGCTGTAGGAAGGGAGGGTGATGGCCATGTATTAGATGGCTGAATCTTTGTAACCACTCAGGCAGGAAGTGATACTCTCATTTTACAGAGTGAAGAGCTCAATGCCTGTCATATTCAGAGAGCTCTTACAAGTCAATAAGAAAAGAGAAGTACCCCTCAATAGAAAAATAGGCAAGGGCTAAGAAGAGAGATCTGATGAAAACAGAAAGAGCATGTCTACCTTTCAGCGTGCGACTTCTGCAGCAATACAAGATATGTGTCTGCAAACAGCAAGGTGACAGTCCATGCAGGTGAGCACAGCTTTGTAGGAGCCATCTGGTGGTGAGCAGCCGCTAAGGTTAGTTATTCTAGTTAACTACCCCTTGACTTGGAAGACACCTGATAAGACAGACAAGAACAGTGTGTGTGATGTTTTCATGTGGTGATGTAATACATTCAATCTGTTCCTATACCTATGATAAAATCCCCATAAAGAGTCCCCTAATAAAAACCTTAATGATGTTTTCTTTGGGGAGGAGTGGGGTGTGCTAATAGGATTAGATAATATAGATATGTTTTTTTTCTTCATGCTACTTGTAATTCATTTTATAGTGAAGATTTATGAGTTTTATGCATAACCAATAATGAATTGGATGTTTCCTGTTACAGAACACACACACACACACACACACACACACACACACACACACACACACACACACACACAGAGAGAGAGAGAGAGAGAGAGAGAGAGAGAGAGAGAGAGAGAGAGAGAGAATAAGTTAGTTCTGAATGTGACTCTTTGGTGATTGCTACAGGATTATTTGAAGCAGAAGCGAGCCTTACACCAATCTTTTTGCATTTACACCATGTAAAACACTTTAAAGAGCTGGAAAACTAAACATCCCAATTACAGTTTATGTTGGAAGGGACGCTTGGTCAGTGTTCTATTGCTGGGAAGAGACACCATGGCCAAGGCTACTTTTTTTTTTTTTTTTTTTCTTATAAAGAAACCATTTAATTTGGGCTCCCTTACAGAGCCCAGGTGCAGAGGTTAGTCCGTTATCATCATGGCAGGAAGCATGGTGGCATGCAGGCAGACATGGTGCTGGAGAGGGAGCTGAGAGTTCTACATCTGGATCCACAGGCAGCCAGAAGAGAGAGGGCCACTGGGCCTGGCTTGGGCCTTTGCAACCTCAAAGACCAGCCCCAGTGACACAGTTCCTTCAACAAGGCCACACCTACTCTTAGAAGGTCACACTGCCTAATCCTTTCAAATACTGCCACTCAATATGAGCCTATGGGGGCCATTTTTATTCAAATTACCACATTCCATTCCCTGGCCCTATAGGCCTGTAGCCATATCATAATGCAAATTGCATTTAGTCTAACTTCAAAAGTCTCCATAATCTATCAGTCTCAATACTGTTTAAAAGTTCAAAGTTTAAAGTCTCTTCTGAGACTCAAGGCGATCTTGTAATTGTAAGCCCCTATAGAATTAAAATAAAAAATCAGATCACATACTTCTAACATAAAATTGCACAGAATATACATTGCCATTCTAAAGTAAGCCTAGTGAGGAAATGCTAGACCAAAACAAGACTGAGAATCAGCAGGGCTAACTCCAAACTTTGCCTCTCCATGTCTGATGTCAAAGCAGTCTTCAGATCTCCAACATTCAGCTTTGTTCACTGAAATTATTCTCTTGGGCTGGTTCGATGCCCAGCCTGCAGCTTTCCATGGGATGCCTCCCCTGCCGCTCTACCATCTCGAATATCTTGGTGTCTCCAATGAAGGGTAGGCTCTCCCTTTACAACCTCGTGCATCACCCTCTCTGGGACTCCATGCAGGGACACCCTGGACACATGCCAGGCCTCAGTGGCTTTCCTTAGCTATGGAGAGAGGTTCCACAACCCTTCCCTTATGTCCTGGACTCTAAAGCCAGAATCATATGGCCTAAGCTGCCAAGTTCTGCTGCTTGCTGAGGCTGGAACTTGGGCCCCTAGGTTCATTACATCTGTACCAGCTTTCTGTTATTGATGGTTTTCTTCCCTGCTTAGGTTTGCAGGAAAATTTCTCTCTACAAGTCGGAAGCTTAGCTGAGTGGGGTCACCCACCCTTGCCTTGAGGTAAACCACTCCTTTTATTCCATTTAGCATCCTGTTTCTCTTTTCCATTTTATCTCCTAGAGCACTGGACTGAGTTCCAGTACATTTTCTGGTGCTTCTTTTTTCCCTTCAGACTGCATGTTTTGTATTTTTTCCTTGTTCAGATTGCTTCTTTTCATTATAGATCTGCATAAGAATGGCCACGAATAACTGCAAGACAGAGTCAATACTAGGGAGTCTGGAAATCTCCTTTGCCAAAGCTGTTAATCCCTAACTCTTCAATCTAGCCTTAGGCAGATATTTTTTGGGCAAGGGAAGAAAACAGTCACCTTCTTCATTAAAATATCAAAAGAACATGAAATATCTCTAGGCTACTTACTAATATTCTTCTTTGAAACTTCATGAGCCAGGCCATCATAATTAATCTACACTACTCTCAGCACTGGTGTCTTTTAGGGTCCTTCTAGGGTGGCCCATAAAGGCCTGCTTAAAATGTTGAACTGCTTTCCTAATTTAAAGTCCCAAAGCCTACATTGTGCCAACAAGAAGCAGAGTTGGGCCTGCAACTGCAATGCTCTGCTCTCTGGTACCAACTTTGTTCTTGGTTATTGTTCTATTGCTGGGAAGAGACACCATGGCCAAGGCCACTTTTTATAAAGAAACCATTTAATTGAGGTTTGCTTACAGGTTCAGAGGTTTAGTCCATTATCAGCATGGCAGGAAACATGGTAGCATGCAGGCAGATACGGTGCAAGTGAAGTAGCTGAGAGTTCTACATCTGGATCCACAGGCAGCCAGAAAAGAGCCATTGGGCCAAGTTTGGGCTTTTGCAACCTCAAAGCCCACCCCGAGTGACAAACTTCCTCCACCAAGGCCATACCTATTCTAACAAGGCCACATTGCCTAATACTTTTAAATAGTGCCAGTCGGTATGAGCCAGTGGGGCCATTTTTAATTCACATCACCACAAGGGACATTGCCAGAGGTTACAAGTGAAGTTAGAGATGGACATGGCCTTCTTTGATGAATAGTGTGGTACCTTGGCCACAGAATCAGGCCTGCCCCTCGACTTAGAGTTCTGGGGGCAGGGGGAAGCCATATATTGGGGCACCAAAGTAAAAGGTGTAAAAATCTTCACCTGGAATGACTTTTGTTGCTGTGTTCCCTACACATCCGAGGAAGTATATATGCTAAATAAAATGAAACAGATCAAAACTCAAATGGTGTGCTTTGAAGACGGCTTGCAGTTAAGAATACGGAGAGGATATTGTTACTATTAACAGACTCATTCTGAAAGAATTTAAAATAGTGAGGTAAAATTTTATGATCCATATGATAGAAACACTGCATATGGGTGTCTCAGAGTCAGAGCTGTCAGGATTGTGTCTGATTTGACAAGTGCTAGACAGGATGGCACGGTGGATCTGTGGAAGGGAGCGTTTCCTCCCAAAGAAGGATGAACACTCCCGAATCTCTTCATCTGTCTACCAGGACCACTCTCTTCACTTTTGAAATTTAAACATCTTAATATTTGCTTTTATAACAACAACAACAACAATAGCACATACACACACATACAAACATACACACACACATACACATACACTCACACACACACATACACTCACACATACACATACACTCACACATACACACACACATACACTCACACACACATACACATACACTCACACATACACACACACACACACACATACACTCACACACACATACACACACATACACACACACACACACATACACTCACACATACACATACACTCACACATACACACACACATACAC
>CM052703.1:68150381-68185516 GCA_028551405.1 Uromys caudimaculatus | reverse complement strand
ACACACACACACACACACACATATGTAATACATATTGTCAGACATGTGAAAATGACTGGATTTTTGTCTAGTGCTAAATGTTAAATTGGTTTCTTTTTGTTATTTTTATCTTATTAGTATGCATGTACATTTTTTGAGAGTAGATTCTATGTGGGTGTAGGTGCCTGGTGAGGCCAGAGGAGAGCAGCTAGTCCCTTGGAGCTGGAGTAAGCTACCCAACTTATACTGGGAACTGAACTCAGGTCCTCTGCGAGAGTCCCAAGGACTCTTAACCTCCGGGCCATCTCCAGCCCCTGTGCCAGATGTGAATGTCTGAAAGTCTGGGAGGGAAAGTAGTCTTTGCTTTCATTTCTCTGTGATCCATTGAGCATTCTCTCACCTGCACACATTTTATCTTCTCGTGCTTCTCTGGGAACTCCAGATTGTTCTTCTTGACATGCAGGACATGCTCTGTGCTTTGTGGACGCTATCTATGGTTTGAACATGAAACGCCAAACGTTTCATGGCTCATGTGTCTGAGCACTTGGCCCCCAGTTGGTGCGGGAGGATATGGAACCTTCAGGCAGTGGGTCTTAGCTAGAGGAAGTGAATCTCATCTTGGCATGATGGAGGGAACAGGTGTTGAAGTTTATAGTCTCTTTTCTCTGCTTCTTGGTCATGGAGATAGGAGCAAGCAGCTGCTACACCCTCCGACCACCACGGAGCTGTCTGTCACCATGATTTCCTAGCACGGTGAGTTACACTCCCTCAAACCACAAATCAAAACAAACCTTGGCTCTCTTAAATTGCTTCTTGTCAGATATTTTGTCAAAGCAATGAGAGAAGTATCCAGGATGATAGATATTAGACTTTCATGTGTTGCAGATTTGTCTACACTTTCATGATTTGCTTTGAAATTTCTTTGTGATTTCTATTATTGCATATGAGTTTTGATTCTGCATGGGTAAATCTGCCCTTTTCCTCCTGAATAGTTTCATTCTTATTTAGAAAGTAATTTCCTATCTAAAACAGAAATACTCTTTGTAGTGTCTAGTATATTACAGTTGTTTACTATTCATTCTTCAGGGGATTGGTTATTTCTTTTAGCTCTGTGTGTGTGTGCACGTTTGTATATGTGTATATGCACACAGGTGTTTATGCACGTTGAGGATATAACATACATGGGAGGCCAGAGGTTTCATCTTAAGATCCTAGTTGCTTTCCACCTTAGCTTTGGGGATTAGATCTCTCACTGCAACTGGAGTTCAATAATCTCGTAGAGATGGCAAGGAAGCCCCAGGGACCCTGCTTTCTCCGTCTCCTCAGCACTGGGACTGCAAATGTGCATTCTTGGCTTTTTATGTGGGTGCTGAGGCGGATTACATCCTCATGTTGCACAGCAAACGCTTTACGAACAGAGCCATGTTCCTGGTCCCTCCCTCTCCTGTCAAATGGATTTTTGGTTATGAAGAGACTTTGGTTTTTCTCAGTGACATTTTTATCAGAGGCAAATATCATTTATCTGTGAGCTTGCCGTTGGATCCTATGCAGATTTTCTATTAACCTGCTGTGATTCAACTGACATTTTAATTACTGTTTTTTCTATTATTCTGATATACATGTATATATGTGTATATATCAAACACACACACACACATGCACACACACACCTCACATATAGAGAGAAAAGGGGAAAGACACATACATAGAGAAAGAGAATGAGGGAGACAGAGAGACAGAGAGACAGACAGAGAATATCTTGAGGAAATACCCCACCTGCATGGGAAGCAGGGTAGTACGATGCTTAGTGCTGTAAACTTTGGCTTCGGAATGTCCAGGCTCACAGCACTCATGTGCTATTAACTAACTGTACAAACTTGGGAAGGTTCCCTTTCTGTGTATTGGTTATCTAATAATTAATGTAGATGTAATGATGGTGTAAAAATAGCTTCGTTGTGTTGAAATCAAAGATGATAGCTTATTCCATTTATATAATTATGGTTATCATTTCTGTGTGGCCATATATAATGAATTTTAAGAGTAAATGTACATAGCTTGAACATAATGAGCAGTTTCTGTTTGTTGGGTACAAAGTCCTAAATATACTAGTGCAACTTGACTGGGCTATTCAAACCCTCACAAACTCATCCTTCCACGCACCCCTTAAATGTGAAGGTGGCTCTCTATCAGAAGAGGGTAATTAGAGCCTCTGGGTTATTTTAGTGTTGCTGTTGAGATAGTTGTTGTTTTGTCTTAGTGCTGCCAACACTCCTTGTGATTATTTTTGTGCCGTTTTATAGTTTTACACTTCTCCCCTGCTGCATTTTGAGTATGTTCCCAATGTTCTCAATAAATATGTGTTGGAAACATAATCTCCAGTGGAACAGTACTGGGAGGAGGGGCTTGATGAGAGGTGCTTAGGTGACAAAGCTGAACCCCTCGCGCCAGGAGAGAGCTTGAAGCTGTCAGGTCAATTCCCTGCTCTCATCTGCCCTCCCCATCCTGCCTTGCTTCTACCAGGGAATGATGGAGCACAGTATTGGATGGATATGCAGGAACACTTCCATTTTTATAAGTTACCTAGTTCCCAGCATTATACTGTAGAAACGTCAAATGAGCTAAGACAGTCCCAAGCTCAAGTACCTTGCTCTTAACTGAGTAGCTTACAATATTTTTGATACTATTTCTTTTCTCCATAAGTGGTTCATATGTTATAATTTCTATGTCAATGTATTTCTAGTTAATACATCACTTTTAGCTCATGATGAATTTAACCTGATGAAATTAATAAATTTTCCATGTTCTTTGTAAAATGCCTTATTTTGAAGTTTATCTAACATTAATGCATTTTTAGCATTACCTTTCTTAAGACAAATGTCTATTCGAAATGTATTTCTCTATCCTTTTAACTTCAACATACATTTGTTTTTCTCTTTCATTCTTAAAAATGTTTCTTATAAACACCATATAGATCTCTTAAAATTTTATTCATCTGGATGATCTCTGTCATTAATTAGCAATGCTAATCCATTTATAGTTAGTGCAATAATATCTGTTGCAGGTTTAAGTTGATTATCTACATTTGGTTTTCATGTATTTCATCTACCCTTTCGCCCTCTTTTTGTCAAATGCTCCATTGACTCCCTTATTTAATATTAACTTATACTACCCTAATGCCTTTTAGTAGTTTCCCTAGAGGTCAGGGTATATCTTTGAAAATCAGAACCACGGTAGGTCAGTCTCACATCATTTCATATGCAATGTAAAAACCTATGACGGCATACATTCTTTTCTTTTTTCAGCCTTTGGTAAATTATCCTAGATTTTGTTTTAAATTATAAGTTCCATAAAACATTCCAATAATTTTCCCCTTGAATTTCAAAAATTAATCTACTTGATTTTTTGGTAAATATTTGCATTTTCCCAAAGCTTTGCATTATTTCTTTCAGATTTGATTTTTCTGTCAGGGTTGTATCTTTCATGCTTGAAGAATTTCTCTTAATATTTCTTGTGTAGTTTGCTGGAAATGCATTCTGCTGGCCTTTATTTTCTTGCAGTTGTCTTTATTTTGATCTTACTTTTAAAGCTGTTTTGGCAGCTACAGACTTCAAGGTTGTCAGTTTCTTTTAGCATCTTGAGGCTGTCTTTATGTCCTCTTGTGGGCTCCATTGTTCCCGCTGTCATTGCCCCTGTCCTAAATATGGTACATCGTTACGTTTGACAGTTTCAAGACTGTTTCTCTGCACTTTGTTTTCAAGCAGGTGGACTGTGAGGTGCTTGAGTCCATCTCACTTGCATTTTGCTTGCTGGGTTCAATGAGATTCTTCAAGCTATGCCTTGCTTAAATCAAGTGAATAGTGTAAAGATGGTGGCTACCCACCCCATATTCCTTGTTTCTTCCCTTCTGGTTCTGTAGTTTGCTATTGTATCTTAAGCTTTAGATGCTCTGTTTTATTCTTGGCTTCCCACTCATGATTCGGTTTAAGGGGCTGTCTTAGGCTGACTGGTCACCATTTTCACTAATTCCTTATTTGACTGTGTCTATTCTGCCTCTGAGCCTGGGTACTGAGTGTTTTATTGCAGAAGCTCCTTTCAGTTCTAGTTTGTTTTTGTTTTGTTTTTACCTGGTTGATTTTTTAGAATCTTAGTTTCTCTGTTGAGGTTTTCTAGCTGTTCACTTGTTGGGCTCATTTTTCTTTATCTTCTTTTAACATTTAAAATAGACATCAAGACAATTTATAGCTTTGACTTTTTCCTCTTGTTACGGGTAAGATAAGACCTCTTAGCTTTCTCAAACCTTTCTCGTATCTTTCTCAGACCTTCCATTTTGTTTTCTGTGTACAGGCATGGTGACGCATGCGTTGGAGGGACTCCAGATTGTTCTTCCCCCTGAGAGTGTTGAGGTGATTCTTGTTTGCACTTGATTTGTTGGTGAATCACCTTCATCCCCAGAGCCGGAGTTCTAGGCCGTGTGAGTGTCTGCTTTGCCTTTGATCCTATGTTGTACCCTTTAATCCCAGGATATGCTTTGTCCTCTGGTCTGCCTCTTTGGGATTTCAATGGAAAGTTTCATTTGGAGAAATTTCAATTCAAGACTTATCCGGTAGCACTGGTTAGCTACTGAAATGTCTGCTGGACTCTCCAGGCTGCAGCTGTTCCTTCCCTCTGGGATCCTTAGAATGTCCTGTACATTGCAATTTCTTTGTTCCAGATGATTGGTAGGAAACGTCTATGCGTAATTTTGGACCCCTCCTGAGGCTGACCTCCTTTACAGGGAAGTGTCTTTATTACATTAGTCATTATTTCTACTCTATGCACTTTATTTTTTCATAATTTCTTTCCCTATTTTGTTTTGTTAATTACTATCTTTTGAGGCTCTTCAGCCTGGGTATGCATTTGTATTTATGCTTTCACTCTTATTAGTAGTGGTTTTCAGGAAAAGGAAAAAAAAAACAAAACCATAAAGTTGCATTAGTCTTGAACTAGATGTCTCTTTAATAACATTTTCCAGGGGGAATGGAGAGATTGCTCAGCAGTTAAGAGCACCTACTATATTACTATTGTATTGCTCAGAGAGCTGAGGTTCAGTTCCCAGCACCCACATGGTGGCTTACAACCATCTGTGACTCCAGTTCAAGGAAATTTGATGTCCTCTTCTGGCTTCTGTGCCACCAGGCTTTTGTATGGTGCACATACATACATACATACATACAGGCAGGCAAAACACTCATACACATGAAACAAAATAAATCTAAAAAAACTTTGAAGATTTTAAAATTATTCCCAAGGGTTGAGGATATAACTCAGAATTAGAACACCTGCCTGTCAGTTGCAAGGGCCTGGGTTTGATCCTGTGATGGTTTGTATATGCTTGGGCCAGGGGGTGGCACTATCCGGAGGTGTGGCCTTGTTGGAGTAGATGTGTCACTGTGGGTGTGGGCTTTAATACCCTAGTCCTGGCTGCCTGGAAGTGAGTTGAGTATTCTGCTAGCAGCCTTCAGATGAAGATGTAGAACTCTCAGCTCCTCCTGCACCATGTCTGCCTGGATGCTGCCATGTTCCTGCCTTGGTGATAATGGACTGAACCTCTGACCCTATAAGCCAGTCCCAATTAAATGTTGTCCTTTTAAGAGTTGCCTTGGTCATGGTGTCTGTTCACAGCAGTAAAACCCTAACTAAGAGAGATCCCCAAGAAAAAAATGAACATTTTGGACACAGTTCGTGTGTTTCATACACAAAATTGCCATCAGGACTTGGGGATGTGCCTCCATTGGCAGAGTACTTGTCTAGCGTGTACCAGTTCCACCTCAGTGCTACATAAACCACACAGGCTCATACAGACCTGTAATCCTAGATCTTGGGAAGCAGAGGCAGAAGGATCAGAAGTTCAGGGCTGTCTTAACTATATGACCAGTTTAAGGCCACCCTGGGCTACATAAGATGCTGCCTCAGAAACAAAACAGAACAACGACTACGAATACCATCAGTTCTCAGTTTTTATCATAAATGTATCTATGGATTTTAGATTCATAGTTCAAATGGCCTTACTTACTTACATCTAAAATTCTATGTATTTTCCAAAATTCACCCTAACCTTTACTTATCTGTGATGTTATGTCATCCCATCAGCCCCAAATGAATAAATATAATACTGCTGACCAAAATTCCTAAAATTCCTATGCTTATGCTTTTGTTTAAATAATTTAAGGACCTGGCTTGTAGATATGTTTACCTTTAATCTAGTCTGGTAGGCAAATGACAAGCTCTTCAGTAATGCGATGAGAACATACAGAGTTGGACTTTTAAATATAAACACCGTGCTTATGAAAGCCTATATGGAAGAGAAATATGTTGCCTTTCCCTTATACAAGAGGTCCTTTACTGCCTGCTAAAAGCAGCAAACAGTAGCAGGGAATGGGCTGGGAGAAGAGAGTGGCAGCATTAAATCACTCCCTGAATTCTTACTGCGTTCCTGGAGATGTGATGAGGCACTTGGCTCTCACAGATTCACAGCAGCTGACATTGCCTGCATTAGACTCATGCAAGTATAAGCTAGCCAAAATTCCAGAATAGACAAGGGAGGAGCTCACCTGGCCCCAACCCTAACTCAGCGGTTATTGGTAGGTCAGAGCTGGTGGGGAGTGTCATAGTTAGTTTCTGTTAACTGGACACAGACCCTGACATAGCTGGGAAGAGGGAACCTCGGTTTGGGAATTTCCTCATCAGACTCACCAATGGGCACGTGCAAGGCATTTCTTAACTGCTAGTTGATATAGGAGGGCCCATCCCATTGTGGGCAGCGCTGTCTCTGGGCAGGTAGACCTAGGCTATGTTAGTAAGAGCTGAGTATGACAGAAGAAGCAAGGCAGTATGCAGCATTCTTCCATGGTCTCTGCTTCAGTTCTTGCCTCAGCTCCTGGCCTGGCTTCCCTTGAGGATGGAGGGTAAGCTGTGAGCAAGGGAACCCTTCCGCTACTTTGGGTGAGCATTTGATCCCAGTGATGGGAAAGCCCACCAGGACAGGCAGGGCTGAGTGTCTCCTTTGGAGGTAAAGCTGTTGGAAGGTTCCCATGCTCCAGTGAGTGGTGCAAATTGGCAACACTAATGAACTATTAAAACACACACACACACACACACACACACACACAGAGAGAGAGAGAGAGAGAGAGAGAGAGAGAGAGAGAGAGAGAGAGAGAGAGCGCATAAAGTTAGGGAGGAAACAGGTTGTGGGAGATCTGGGAGAGGTTGGAAGGGAGAAACGGGTGGATATGATTGTATTTTATTGCACACATTATTAAATTCCCAAGGATAAATTTTTATAATAGAGGTTTTTTAGAAGAATAATTTTTGTTTAAGTCCTCAATTAACTTTGCGAGTTAGGAAAGTTTTTCCCTCACATTTTTATTTTTTGAGATTATAATTTAATTGTTTCTCCAGTCCCCCTCCTCCCTCCAAACCCTCCCAGGAGGTTTGCACTTTCTTTCTTCCTTCAGTGATGAATTCATGTCTCAAATAGGGTAACAACCTCACCCAGCCGCACACCCCCAGGAAGTGAGGTGGCCAGTGCTTGGCAAAGAAATTTGAAAGCGAGTATTCTCTACATTGGGACATTTTATATGAGGTTTGGGGGATGAAGAGGTGGACTGGCTTGAGACTTTCTGATAATGAAATGACACTGTTGACCTCAGGGGAACCATGGGCATGAAAGAGATGGACATGCTCTGAGGAGCCTTGACACTCCCAGATAGTGCTAGGACAAATTAGCTTATGCCCGGGGTCCAAGCCAGAAGAGCCCTTGGGTAAGCATCCTGCACCTTTTTATTTTCAATTTTCTTTGTATTTATTGTTATGGTTATTATTGTTGTTGTTATTATTGTTGTTGTTGTTATCATTATTATTATTATTTAAACAGGGGGATTTTCCAGAAGTGTTCAGTGGTAGGGCCTCTCCCCACCTTTCCTCCTTCACTCCAGAAACTCAAAGCTCTGCAGTATGGGCTTGTCCTCCCCTCCCCACTTGTTTATAATAAATTTTTTTGTATGTATGTATGTATGTATGTATGTATGTATGTATGTATGTATGTATCTATGTATGTATGGTATGCGTACATTCACCTTTCATGCTTGCGTGTCCGTGGAGGTTCATGTATGTGTGGTGCACATGTGTGTGGAGACCCATGGTTATAGAGCTCCATTCTCTGTTCCCTTACTTTACTACACTGAGTCAGGGCCTACTGCAGTCTGGAGCTCACTGTGACTTTGACTAGGCTCTGAAGATTTCTGCCTCTGTGCCAGGCCAGCACAGCCACCCTGCCCTTTCATAGGTTCTAGGGATTCGAACTCTGGTCCCCACACTTGTGTGGCAAGCACTCTGCCTGCTGAGCCACCTGCCTAGCTTCTTTCCTCTCTTTCTTAGGATAATCTGAATGCAGCTGTGTTTCTGGACAGATTCTAGGGAAGCATCTTGGGAGAGCTTCTTTTCATTAAAACCAGATCTCTCCCTAAAGAGATCAACACAGTCTTCATACTTCCATAGAGTACACAAGAACTGAGTCACAGTCCATAGGACAAAATGGGGAATGAGTGGGCCACGCCCTTAGGATGCTGTTTTTCCACTTCCTGGTCTCCCTGCTGTGAGCTTTCCCATGGGCCTTTCCTTGGAAAATGGATGAAGCGCAAGGTTCACTGGGGGAGGCACTTCTTTTTGTTGGGGGCGGGGGATACAAAGGCCAGCTTGAAAGCCCACTTCCTCACTTAAGCTAATATCCACGGCTTCACCTTTCCTGCACCACAGAGCTGACTGAACTCACTGTGTCAGATACTGTATGAGGCCCTGGAATCACTTCTCCAGGTTGTGTCGTGGGTAGACAGCAGGGTCTTGAGATCCTAGGTTGTAGTAAGGCCAACCTTACTTGCTTGGGAAATTACATGGGGTACTTGCTGGAGCAATGATGGGCTAAACGTAGAACTGGAGACTTAGGAGGGGAAACTGGGCAGAGCAGAGTGAGAAGAGAGTTGTGGGTATCAGGAAGAGCCTGGTTTGCGGTTAGCTGTGCTCTTGTCTGTGTAGCCCCAGCTGTGGCTACTGTCACCTGGTCTGTGGCTACTGCCACCTGGTCTGTGGCCACTGCCACCTGGTCTGCTCTTTAGGTTCTCTCCCAGGTGTCATAGCATACTGTTGCTCCTCTCCTTCTTCCCCTTCTTCCCCTTCCCCTTCGCTTCTTCCTACTTCCTCCTCTTTCCCTATTCCTCTTCCTCCCCCTCCCCCTTTTTCTTTTCCACCACACTCCTTCCCCTTCCTCCTTTCCCTTCTTTCTCTGTCTCATCTTCCTCCTCTTCCTCCTCCCCCTAGCCCTTCCTCAGGTGAGGCTCTTAAGTGTAATTAAACGATCCATTCGCCATGGCAGGGTCTCACACCAGTGATGTCTCACCAGTGAGATGCTAAACCTTAGGGAGGGCTAATCACTTCCCTGTGCTCATTCATCAGTGGGCTTCCCATTCTAAAATCCTTCTGTGGCCATGGCTCTGTTGCTGCAGGTGGAAGGAGTACTTTCTCTTGAGTCTCCAACACTTTGGCCTCTAAGGACCTGAGCCAGAGACCCTGGGATCAAGTTCTCCATCTCATTTTGGGTTCCTTCATCTTCAGTTTAATCTGTGAAGAAGAGCTAGCAATATAGCTATGGGATGGAATCTTCAGGCATAAATGCTGGGAGAGATTTGCCTGGCACATAGGGAGCATGCTGCACACATTACCAATATCTCTGGATTCTCAAGAGCTGTCTCCAAGCCTCCATCTTTGCCGCTGGATGCATTCTTTTTTAAATGTATGTGTATACGTGTCAGTGTTCTCTGTGTTTGTGGGGGATGGGATGCAGCGCCCATGTGCAGACACGGAGGCCATAGGAGGATGTCAGACGTCCTGAGTCATCACTCTCTGCTCTATTCCCTTGAGTCTAGGTCTCTACTGAACTCAGTGAGCCTTCTGTCTCTACCTGCTCAGCACTGTAGCTGCAGGAGCACATGACCACATCTGGCTTTTTACATAGGTTCTGTGGATTTGAACTCAGATCTTTGTATTTGTTCAACAAATACTCTTACCCATGAATGGTCTTCTCAGCCCCAGATGTCTTCTGTGCCCCTCTCCCAGTAGTCCTCTTGTTACTTGGACCCTGTTTCTGCTTGTGAAAGCCACCTGTTTATGGTTGTCTGCCTTAGTTTACCACAGTCCTGGGCTCTTTAGCAAGTGCAGTGTCTCCTTGGATGTCAGGAGACTGTGTCAGAAAACAGTGTCTTCCTTTGAGTAGCCAAGCTAAAGTGTATCAAGGGCCTCAGAAGAGCCTGGGGAGCTTAAGTTTTCATCTCAAGAATGAGTCATGGCTTTTATTTTCTTCTCAAGAATGTGAGCAATGTGAGCACCTGTTTGGAATTAATCCAGAGGAATAGTTCAAAAAAAAAAAAAAAAAAAAAAGAAAAAATCTCTAAACTGCTATGTCAGCACTTCCAATCCATGCCTGAGGGCTTCTCCTTCCTTCTCTGTGAATCTGAAGGTATGTCAAATAGCTTTTGGATAAAATTTAGTTAGTTTGAGTTTAAATACAAGGAGAACTTGGTGAGGGCTGTGGTTGATGTTCCCGATGCAGACCTAGACTTCCCCAAGCAGGGACACAGAAAGCAGGTCATAGCCTGGACAGACAGTGCTGGGTGAGGTTTCAGAGTGGATAGTCAGGACCTAGGACGATGGTAGACATAGCCAGTCCAGGTGTCATCATTTATCCTTGTGGCCTTGGATCAGGACAACAGTCTTCCTGCTGGGCCGTGTTCCTTTAGGATCTGAGATCACTCTGGCCCATTGTAAATGTCTGGGAAATAGTTACTGAGAGAACAGAAATGGAAATGAAATGGCTTCTGGACACCTTTTTCACTGGCTAGAGAAAGGTGCCATCCCTGTACCAATGTCCTGTGCCTGCCTACAGGATGATGACAGCCAAGGCTGGAGTCTCAGGAGCATGGGCTTTTCCAGGGAAACATATACTTAGGAAAGGAGCGGCTTCAAGAGGTTCCTGGATGACAGCTCTGCCACCTTCCCGGATAGGTGGCGCTCGGCCTATCTCCACAGCATTTAACCCTGTGAAGGCTACTGCAGGGTTGACTAGGAAGGGTGAGGATGTAGCCAGTGAGGGTTAACAGGCTCTTCCTCCTCACCTATGCCACAGCCTCGGCTCCGTCCCTTCTTTTCAGAAGGGGACTCTGATGGAGTTCAGCCTGTTTCTCCAGGTGCACACTGACACCTAGGCCCTGGTACCTCTTCCAGGCTCCTCCCCCTCCTCATGACTGAAGCACCCTCCTTGCAGAGCCACAGATCCGAAATGAGTTTTCTTTGTTAGAATCCTTTTATTTTATCTTAAATAAAAGATCTCTTATGAAACAAATACAGAAAAGTTATATAATACAGAAGAAAAGTGGGAAAAAATGAAATTATTTATGATCCTACTACCAAGAGGAAACAAGTTAACATTTTGATTGTATCTTTTTAGCATTTTCCCCTCCTGCTTTTATAATACAAAATGCTTCTGCACAAAAGATGTGTTTTGAAATAAAGCCCCTCAGCTACCTTTTCACTGATGTTCCCTCTCCATTTGCCTGCCTTTGTGGAAGGATATTTTCCTTCAACTTGATTTTTTTGTAAGACTGCAATATAGTCTATTAAATGAAGGCAAAAATCCTGAACACAGCCAGCTCACTGGTGCTGGAGAGGAGGAGGCTATCTCTGGCTTTCCCAGGATGTAAAGAACATGATAAAGGACATCCTGGTCCACCATCACTGAGAACATCTTGTCCCCCTTCACTCAGTTTCTTGAAGAGGAACTTCTGCGAAAAAGGTCCCTTCTACTCCTGCCAAACTGCCCTTTAGAAAGCCCAATCCATGCCTCTGTATCTCTACCTGATCTGACTGGTTCTCCCATCTGCCCCGCTCCAGTGCCCCATGTGGGCACCCTTTCATAGAATAGTCTGTGCTTGAAATGGTCAGAGGACAGCCTTGGATGTCTGTCTTCACCTTCCACCTTGCTTGAGACAGCATTTCTTGGTTGTTTGCCACTGTTTACATCAGGCTAGATGGCCCCTAGGTTTCTAGAAATTCCCATGTCTCCACCTCTAATTTCATCCTAGGAACACTAGAGTTATGGACTCCTGTGCCTGACTTTTATGTAAATTATGAGGCTTCAAACTTGGATCCTTAAGTCTGTGTACCTAGTGAGCCATCTCCTGAACTCATTTTTCATGCCTGTGATCTGAAATGACACCGTCTGTCTCTAATTGGCATCCCTGTTTACCATGCCTTTGCTCAGCAGGTGGTATACTCTGTGGGTGCAGGGATCCTTCTTGTTGGGGTCACTGCTGCCCTGCAGTACCCCCCACCTTAGCTGTTCCCGAATGCCTTACTCATCTGGTGTGAAGAGAATGAATATCTACTTGCATCATCAGAGACACTCATTATCATCATGCCCTAAAAAGCCATTAACCACGAGGCATAGTGGCACACGCCTACAGCCTGGCACTCTTGGGGCAGAAGCAGGACAGTTGTGAGTTCAATACTGGCTTGAGTAACTTAGGAGAGTCAAAGCCAGCTTGAGCAGCAGCATGAGATCCTGTCAAAACCAAGCCCTAGTATGTACCTGATTGATGGCACAATTGCCTAGCATGTACAAGAACATAGGTTCAAAGGTTCGGGTTCTAAAGAAGGATGTCAATCAAAATGTAATCTATGACTGGCAGAGGAATGGAGATAAGCAGCCCTCAACTAGTTATATAACTGAGGTGTGAGGCCCTTTCCCGGGGACTATCCAGGGTCTGTAATTGTTATAGTTTCTTATAGCTTATAATAGTGGTTCTCAACCTATGGGTCGTGACCCCCATGGAGGTGTGGAGGCTGTCAAATGACTCTTCCCTGCATATCAGATACACTATGATTCATAACATCAGCAAAATTATGAGGTAGCAGCAAAAATAATTTTCTTGCTGAGGTCACCACAACGTGAGGAACTGTATTAAAGGGTCGAAGCATTAGGAAGGTTGAGAACCACTGGCTTAAAATCTCCCCTTTTTTGAAAGGCTGAGACAGCAGGTGTATAAAGCAGGTCATGCCCCCACTTCTGACTGGCAGCTGATAATCTGCCAAGGCCTTGAGAGGAGATAGTCCCTAGTTTAAACTGTGCTAAAGAAGAACAGCCAGGCCATTGCAAAGCCTCTTAGACTGAGGGTCACAACCCCTCATGGGCAAGTGAGTGAATACAGAGGCAATGGAAAACTTAACCCAGTAAAAGGTGTGCAAAGGCTCCATAACCAGTCAGGAATCCAAAACCAAAGGCCTAATAAATTGAGGGGGTTTGGGCCTTGCTTTCTGGGGTTGTATTGCATAGCTTTACCACAGACTTGACTAATTTGCCCTGTGCAAGTGCCACATAGTGCCAATGAGTACTGCCTCAAACACCCCAACTTGAATTTGGGACTATTGCATGTTACAAATTGTAGTGTTTTTACTGTATATACCAAGTTTTCAGCTCTATAGAGCATAATGGTTTAATTACAGAAGACAAAGGTTTTTAATATTTGCCTTCTATTATTTCTCAGCTAACAAGAATTAAATTATTATATCTTTAGATTGTACTGCATAAGACAGATAAGAACTTCCATCTTTTTAATGTGAAATTTTGTCTTAATCTTTAATCAGGTAAAATAATGTCTAACAAAGAATTTTTTTAAAGGAAATTTCTTTATGAGATTTAACACCGTTGAATGTCTGATCTGCATGGTTACTTTATATACCTGTATACCTCCTGTCCCATGAGGATTTATCAGATGAAAGGGGTTGCTCGTGGGAAATGTTTAAGGAGCCCTGGACTACCCTGGGTATGTGAGCACCTCTCCAGTGCTCTGTGCCTTAGTCTTCTGTATGCCTGGGACTTGGTAGATTGCAACCTATTGTAATAACAGGAGGGTCTGGGTAGGTGGGTTCCGGGTGAGAGAAGTTTCACAGTTCTTGGTATGTTGGCTCCAGAAGTACAAAGGTACAGTCTTGTAGGTCCAGTTCTTAACGGTGGGACAGGAAATGCCAGCCGTGGCTCTGCATCTGGGGTGCAGCTGGGGTCACTGCCCAGAGTTGGGCCTGAGGACTCTGAATCTGGTCTCTTCTGCGTAAGGATTTTGTCAGCAACTTGAAGGCAGGCTTATCAAATTTATGAATGACACAAAACTGTCGTGGAAGACTAATATGTCAGATAATAAAATCCAGATTCCTAAAACTCCTGACAGGAGTGATCGGCCTCTCACAAGATAAATTCTAACAGGGTTACACTTGAAGTCTAGCGTGCTTGGACAGAGCTACCAGTGCCTGCCTGCCACGGAAGGAGCTCTGGCAGTTTGGGAACCTAGGAAGTTCTGAGTTTTTTCCAGATGTTAATCTGAAGTTAATTAGGTCCTAACTGTGATCAGCAGCTGCTCCGCCTCCCTAGAGATGTTCCCGGCTCCCCTTTCTCTGAGGGATGTCCCCTTTCTTCCACCACATTCCTTTCTTTCATTCCCCCTCAGCCTGTAAGGGCTCCAGTCGCAGCTGGCCTCTTCCTTTCCAGCTTTTCTTGAACTGCTCCACGGACTCACTTTGTTGTCCTTCCAAGTGTCTGGGCAGTCCTCTCTCCCTACCTCGGGCTTGTTGTACTCTATGGCCAGAGTCTAGTGGTCTGTCTTGCCATTTGGACACAGGGCTCTTGGAGGGCAGAGACTGGATCTACCTTATCAGGTGTTCTATTCTGAGTAGAGACATCGTGACTGGCACAGGCGACAAGTTGGTTGGTGCCATGACTCTTCTTAGATCTGGGAGCAGGGACGAGATTGCAGTCACAATGGGAGCAGACATGAGTAAGGGCTGTGCTGTGCACAGGGTGCTGAAGATCTTGTGTGGTCTCCTCTGAAGGGCTTCTGGGCAGCTCCTCAGACATCAGGGAGAAGGGATACTTGGTTTCTTGAATGAAAGGACTTTAGAACAATCGGAGTATCTGTGAACCGCCACCTGCCAACCTCCAGTGCAGAAGTCGGGAGAGGACTCAGAAAGCAGGAGTGCAGAGTCGAGAGACAGTGAGGAAGAATGCCCACGCACCCATCGCTGTCTCTCCAGAGCTCCTCCAGGCAGGAGGCAGTTTATATAACCCCCATCCTGACAGGCTTGGTGCCCTTACTATCTCAGCAAGGCAGAGGACACTGAGGCCTTCTGCAAAGCCTATGAGGGAGCCATCCTCTGGAAGGCTCTCTAAGGCTGCTATCTGCTCTCTGTGATTTAGCAGCTCTCCAGTGTCTGGGTGGAGAGACTTTTAGTTCATGGCCTTTGTAGACTTTGTGTCTGTTGGTGGAGTCCTTGTCTGCCCCCTCTATTCATGTTTTCGGGTCAACAGCTGACCCCTTCACTGACTCACCTTAAAATAACACCAATCAAACTGATAGCAAGCATCCTTCTTGAGGAAGGATGACGATGGAGGGCTTTCCTGATCAGAAGTTAGCCTGGTTTGAGACATTGCCGCCACTTGCTGGCAATGTGGTCACAGTCCACACACAATCTCCCTGGCCTGAAATGTAGTTAGTCTCCAGTTTCATAAGGTGCATCTTATAGGCGCCTTCTTGACAAAAGATGGCTTTTGGGGGGAATCTCAGTGGGTTGCTCATTGTCATGCTTGTTAGAGCTCTGTTGTCCAGCCAAGGATGTAGGAGCTCAGTTGGTACAGTGCTTGCTTAGCATACCCAATCCTAGGTTTAATCCCTAGCACCGCAAGGTAGCATATACATCCAATCCGAGTACCTTGTGGGTAGAGGCAAGAGGATCAGACATTCAGGCTCATCCTTGAGTATGTGGGGAGTCTGACTGACTCACCATCTCTGTGCAGTGTATGTTGCCTACCAAACTTTTCCTAACCATAAGATTTTGGATCAGAGAGAAAGGAGGGACTCAAATCAACAAGTTCTCTGGGCCTCATGCCTATGTGGGAGGGTTCTTACAGTTTTTTTTTTTCACTGTTTACAGCTGTTATGGAGGTTCTGGTGTGTGTGTGTGCATGCGTGTGTGTGTGTGTGTGTGTGTGTGTGTGTGTATGAATTCACATATGCACACTGGTATGTGCATACAAGAGTGTATCAAGGTGTAATTCACATTTTTCTAGTTTTCTCCCATAGCCAGAAACAATTGCAGAGCATTTATTGAGGAATCCCCGTAAGTGTATGTGAGTTTTCTTTGTTAAATGACAGAGTGAGACAAGCCATTCACACAGACCTAGCTGGTCCTCAGAGAACACAGGATGACACCCTTGCCCTCACAATGTCCCTGTTCTAATCAGGTGAGAAAGACATTTACGCAGATGTGCACAGTTATCCCACAGTGCAGTGAATGTCAGCACACAGTCAGAAATACTGGAAGTGGGGGGGGGGGGGACTGGTGTAGGCAAGGAATGTGCCGATTTAATAACATAAATGTCAAAGCAAACCTGGCAGATAAATGCTGTTTGCCCCAAGCCCTGAGGAAGTGAGGTGCAAACTGTACAGGGATCTGTGGTGGAGAAAGCATTCCAGATGGGAGAAACAATAAGAGAAAATTCCTGACAGAGGAACCTGGCTCGCAAGTTAGGACTCTGGAAGGCTGTGTGGCTGGAGTCTGCAGAAAGAGGCAGCTTCTAGTGACTGGACAGGAGAACTCAGGTCCTGGACCTATCCATCTTCTATACCCCTAATTCTCACTATCAAGTCCTTGGAGGCAAGGACCACTGTCCAGATGAGATGCAGATGGCCCGTAGACACTGGGATAGGACAGGAAGCAGACCGTCCCCTGGATCTAGAAAGGAGCTTCAATTTGTCATCGTGTTGCCTTTGGCTCAGCGAGACCTACATTATATCTCCTGCTTCTAGTCTTATGATGGAAACTAAGACTGTGGGGACTCTTTATGGCAGCAGTGGCACCCACAATGCACAGGCACATGCGCACACACATGCACACATGATTTCTGATGCTGGGTACTGTATATTTCTTCTTTGAAAGGGAAGAGATTCACTGTTACTGGTGCATTGAGAAAGGAAATAAATGAGGCAAAGATCAAGTCAAAGAGAACATCCCAGTAAAAGGAGACAAGAAAAGTTAAAAGAATAAAGAGGCACGCCTCACTGGCCTCTTTGGTAACAGGAGGGTCTGTAAGGAGGCTCCTTGGCAGGGCGGGCCACCCTGACTGTCCTGGATTGGGAACCCCGGGTTAATTGGTCTAGGGTAAGGCAGGGTGAGAATGAGTCTGAACAGCAGCCAGCTACTCCAGGCATCCTACCCTGCTGTTCCCCGTCTCTGGAACTCATCAAGTGGTGCCATGCACAGACCACCCAAACAGCTGTCCCTTTCTATGGAGACACTAGGGTTTAGAGAGGCTGGTGTCACCTCTAGATCACGTCGCACCTAGTGGCCAGGCTGACACCAAAGCCATCTCTTCTTGGACTCTCATGCCCACCACAGAGCCGTCAGGTGCTTGTCAGCAGTGCTGTATGGGACCAGTCCCGTCGGGAAGTAGGTTTCTTTCAGTTTCTGTCATTTTTAAACTTTTCTTGCTTCTTCCAAAATGCTCCTTTAAGAGACAAAAAACTTGAACCTACTTTCCCTCTCACTCTGTCTCCTCCTTCTTCTCAATAGTGGAGCCCATTAGCTGTTGTGGGCATGGGCTCTGGAGTCTGAGACCTCCATTTGACCATCTTGACCACAGTTCAGAGTGGTCAAGAGACTGAAAAGGCATATGGGTTTGAAGTATCCAGAATACTGTGTGATATTTAAAGAGAAGCTGTTACAAATAGTATTGTTTTGATGCCTTATTAGTATAGGAAGGAGGATGGCTCCTCAGGTCTCAGAGGTGTTAGCAAACATGGAGGGACACAGTTTTCACTGTGGCTTTTCAGTTTCCTTGGGGATACATTGGGGAGATCAGGATGTTATTTTGACTAGACAGGGAGAAAGTCCTCATTTGAGGCCAAGTGGAGTTCCCAAGTGGGGCAGGTCCAAGGAGTTTTTTAGCTTTGGAACAGGGATTCACAAAAACATTTATGTGTTAGGTCCCTACCTGCCTGGAAGGCAGCCTGCCTGAGATGTTTCCGGCAAGGGGTCCTGGCTCATCGTAGGCCTCACAAAGTATCTGCAGGCTTCTCCTTCACTGTCTCCATTACATAAAAATTTTCCATGCAAGTAATTGCAGAATGGGGTAACAAGGAGATAATAGGAGGAGGTAATTGCGGATAAATCAGCTTGATTACACTCTTTCCCCAAACTTGATTACCTAAATTCGCAATGCTGTACAAAAATCTTAGAAGCCAATTAAGACCTTCCAATAAGGACTGCAGATTCTGGGGAAATCTCTCCTAAGTCCAGCAGGTCTGGCAACAAGTGGGGAACGGTGAGAACAAAGCTGTTGCTCCTGGGCTCTGTACTTCTGGGTGAGCGAGGGAGTAGTGCTGGGGTACTCACAGCAGGATAATTACGTGTCCAGGTGGAAAGGCGACTCCTCCATGGACTTGGCATGTAGTATGTTAGACGCCCCTCTGGTGTTTTACACTGGGTTTTCTGACTGGCAGCCAACCTAGGGAGGGAACTCTGGTGACCTGCTCCTAGATCTGGTAGGAATACCATGTTCCTGTTTGGGGCTCATTTTGCAAGTTTAATAGGAAACCTTTGGGTCCACAGCTAGATGCCTAAAGACAGTTGGAGATCTAATCCAAGAAGACAGTGGGAACCTAGGGATTCCTAGAGGACTCCCTGTAAGCTTTAATTTTGTAAAGCCTACTTTTAATTATGGTTTTTAAATGCTTTAACCTCCCTTCTAGCCCATTACCCACCAGAGGTAGTGGAAAAGAAAGGATATGGGGGAAGTGGACCTGGTTAGAAATTGTTCTTTGGAGCAAATCCTATCTGCATTGACAGGAAATCAACAGTTCAAGTCACAGATCAGGAGCGGGAGCTCGATCCACTCATAAACACTTCACAGATATACCAGCAGTCCAGTTCAGAAGTGTTGGGATAGCAGCCGTGGCCAGGCCTCAGCCAGGAACAGCAAGGCCTCAGCCAAATCAGGAGGGACCAGGACCAACAGGAATTCGGGGAGAAGTTCTCTGCTGTGCGAGGTGAAGATCAGTGAAGATGGGTTAGGGTTACACAGCTAGCTCTATAAGCAAGCCCCTCCCACAGTCCGTTGAGTCCTATTTATACTGTTTATACACCCTCCAAACATCACGTGTCCTCCATGGGTCTTGCCTCACCATGTGTCTTGCCTTACCATGTGAGTCTGTCTTAGCAAAATCCAAGCCGAGTCAGTATCAGCTGACATCACTCTGCCAATTGGCCAGAGTCTGCAGAAGCAGCACAAAGTGGTAGCACACCACCAGAAGCTCTTCGATGAGTTTCTCTCTATGGAGTCCTGACAAATGGAGCTCAACTACAAAACGTAAGGTGGACCAATACATATATGTCATTAGCAAAGACTCCTTCATCACGCGTCCTTTCAGGTGCTTGCTTTAGCAGAGCATCCTCTAGCCTTTCACCTGGGTCTGCTTCAGCAAAACGCTCTTTTCACGTCTGCTGTAGCAAAACATCCTTTCACCTGTATCCACTTCGGGAAAACCCTCCTTCACATGTTTGCCCCAGCAAAACACCATCCGACACAACTGACTTTCCAAAGAACCCTTATGTTTCCACTCCATCCCCTGTGAATAGGGAACCTAGAGATGCATAGGAACAAGCCCTGGAAGTCAGGGCTGCTCCCTGGAGCAGAGTGGTCTGCATGAAATGAAAGTCAGGTCCCTAGATAGCCTCACGGGGGTGATGTTATTCATGAAGAGCCTGGAGGGAGGGAGGTGGAGCTGGGGAAGAGGACATGAGCAGAGAGAGGAGCAAAGAACAGGAGGGTCCCAAGGAGCCTGGTATCAATGCTGGCCCCAGGAGTGGGACCCCAGCTCGTGAAGTGACCCCATGTTTGTTACGTATTAGCACACGGGTGGGTATCATCATACACCAAACTAAGGGAAGAGTGAGTGAAGGACAGGCAGCAGCTCTGACTAACCTTGCCTCCCTGGGCGGATGGCTGTACCTGCTGGAACTCTTTTTACAAATGATAAGCCAAGACACACAGGAGTGAAATGATTTGGCCAAGGTCCAGCCCAAGGAGGTGGATCTCAGAGCCCAGGCTTTGCCCTTAATACGTTGTTATATTTCAAGTGAGTGTATGGGTTTCTAAGTAGTATAATGTCCATTTCACCCAAGAATAACAACATGGACGGGTGGCTGGCTTTCAAGCAGAAACAAGGTAGCCACGGGGTTAGTCAGGGCAAGTTGGCTCCCCGAGCTCTAGTCTGCATCCTCGCATTGCCTGGGGGCTTTGGTCACCCTAATGTGTCCCCCATGGTTTCAAGCTGTTACATTTAGCCCACCCTTTGCCTCTCCTGCTCTTCAACTATATTTCCAAAGGCCCAGTTTGCTTCTGTTAGTTTAATGCCTTAGGCAGGTCAGAAAGCCTCTTTGGAGCCTCAGTTTCTTTCTCTGGAAAGTGGAGATAACTGCCTGGTTTTCACTTGTGAGGAGAAACTGAGGTAAGCTGTCAGGGGTGCCTGGCAGAGTCAACAAATGATCATCTGACCCCTGACTCCCAGTGCCCTGTCATGCTTTTCCTCCTTCTAGATGTCTGTGCTGAGATCTCGCTTACTGCAGGAATAAAGAGGAGTGTGGATTGACTAATTTATCAAACCTGGTTCTCAGAGCCCAGTGGGCCACTGTTCCTTACCTGGGATAGGAGAGGTCACTTGCTGCTCTCAGCTCTCACAATCAGGAAGTGGAGAACAGTGAGTGCTGGTGCTCAGCTAGCATTATGCTCTTTATTTCATCTGGGACTCCAGACTGGAGTGGTGCCGCCCACATTCAGGGTGAGCCTTTCTTCTCCAGACAAACTTTCCTGGAACCGCCCTCAGAGATTAGCCCAGAAGTGTTTCCATGGTGATGTTTCCTACCACAGAAGGCCACCTACCTGCTCCTAAGCATACTCCATGTAAGAGCAGGTCCCCATACAAATGGGGCAGACATCTACCTTGTTTACAGTAGGGCAGCTGCTTCTGTTGAGGTAGAGGGGTGCAGACCCAAGGTAACCAGACCAGATTCTTTAACAAAAGCCAGAAGTTCAGGTTTTGATGTGAAAGCTCCCAGTTTTTAGATATTAGCCATTAATTGTATTTTTTATAACACTGAGAAGCCTAAACTCAATCTAACAGCAGGCTGTATCCAGACTGCTAGCCAGCAGCCTCCAACTAAAACTCATGTGGCAGAGGACAGCTTCTTTACGAAGACAGCTGTCATGGACTTGTTTCTTAAGGCACTGATTCAACGAATGTTTACTGACCACCTACAATGTGCCAGGCATTGTACTAAAAGCTAGTGATGCAGCCATTATCAAAAGCAGTTCCTAGGCTGGAGAGATGGCCCCATGGTTCCCAGCACTCACATGGAGGCTCACACCTATCTGAAGCTCTAGTTCCAAGGGAGTTCAAGGGGTCTGATATCTTCTTCTGGCCTCCATGGGTACGAGGTATGCATGTGCTACACATACATACATGCATGCATGCATACATACATACAGACAGACAGACAAACACTCATACACATAAGATAAAGATAAACAGATCTTCAAAAGCAGGCGTTAAAACTCCATGTTGCCTATTTAGAGCTATTGTTTTTCCCACGGCTCTGAATCTTTGCAGCAACGGCAATGGCCTTGTGATTTCCTATCCTCTTTGGAGGATTTCAAGTGAGTAGTTTAACCTCATCCGTAGAGTCCAGTTGTGTCAACAGGCAGCCGTTGTTGAGCCCTGACTCAGGCTCTGGGTCATAGATACCAGCGAGGTGATGTCTCCAGGTACACTCTGTCAAGGTTCTCAGGCCCACAGCTCCTTTTCACATCACACTAAAGAGTCGAGTTTGCACAAGGATGGCTATAAAACCACCCAGTGATGCTTAATATGAACAAAAATATTATTATTATTATTGTTATTATTATTATTGGTGAGGGACAAGTATGAGTTCTTCGTCACTACTTAAAAACTATGTGTGAATATTTCTCAGGTAGAGGAATTGGTACACAGAGCTTATGTTCCACTTGCTTGTTATCAACCCTGGGGCCCTACCCCACCCTCGTATGGGATTGTGAGCTGTCCCCAAGCCTGGGTCTCTGTTCTGTAGGTGTTCCATTTTCTGCATTTACTAGCCCATCTAAAAACCATGCTAGGAGAACACAATCTTAAAGCTCCTGTGGGCAGGAGAAGTGATAAGTCTGCAGAGGTGTTAAAGCTGACGGTGTTGATTTCAGGGTCCTTGGGAGAGGTGCTGGGTAGCAATGTGAAGCCCTAATGCCCCTTCACTGCTGACCAATGGTCTCAGGAGAATTCAGGCTACAGTGGAGGGAATTCTCAGATAAGCTGCCCAGTCCCCCGGTCCACAGATGGTGCACTCTGGCTGGTGTTTTAATTAAAACCCCCTTCAAATAGTTCCTCTTCACCGTGTCCCCCTGACTGCTGAATGGAGTTCTCTCTTGCTCAGAGTTCTGTCTTTTGCAGTCTTTCCTGGAATCATGTGTGTTTGTAGAATGTCCCTGTGTGTTTTAAGGTCTGTCTGAATTCTTAAAGATCCCCACTTGATACAGGAATGGACACTTTGGTCAGAGTTAATGGAGACCAAGGTCTCTTGGAAGGAAATACATAGTTTTCTCCCTTGTCTGTTTCTTGATAGGTCTTTCTTTGGTGTACTTCTGCTCTCCTGGGCTTCAAACATCCTCCCTCCTTGGGAAACCTGTCTGCCTCAGAGGGGAATTCTGCCTGGGAGGTCTCCCTGCACTGGTCCTGCTGGGAGGAATCCCAGCCAGCTTCTTCTGGACTGAGGTCCAGCTCTGAGAAACTAATTCTACAGGTTTCTGAATCTCGTAAACCCACTGGCCTGGGTGTACCACAGTCATCTGCCACCAGGTGGCTCACTTTGCCAGCCCCTCCTCACTCTGGGTTGTTAGGCTGCTCCTTCAGGGCATCCACACAGCTTCCAAGCCCTGGGGGAGGCTCTCCAGCTTCACCCAGACCCCAGAGTCCAGGTGTGTGTATGTGTGTGGCGCTCATGTGGAGGCCAGAGCCTAGGTCAGGTCTCTTCTTCAGTGGTCCTCCACGTTGTATTTTGAGACAGGGTCTCTCACTATACCTGAAACTTACTGATTTTGTCTAGACTGGTTGGCAGTAAGCCCTGGGGATCCTCCTGTCTCTGCCTCCCTGGTTCTGGGATGTTAAGCTTGGCTAACCATGCTCATCCTTTTTTTGGTACAGGTTCTGGAGATCAAATCCAGGTTCCTAACCTTACACAGCAAGCACTTTCTAGGCAGCACCTGGATTGTTTAGGGTGACTCATTTTACAGTTGACCCTGGATCTTTCTGGCTCTCCTCTTGCCTTCTGGTCTTCTCTTCCTACCATCTTTCTCCTTTGCTTTTTTTCATTTCTCTTTGAATTATCATATCATACTGAAATGAACTTGGAGCTAATACTTCCCAAGAGCAAGCTGTTGCTTTGACAGATGTAAACACCTTTTGCAGTGTCTCGGTGGCCTGAGCAAAACCATCCTGTGAAACATTGCTGAGCAGGTCTGGGGGCACACACCTGTGACTCCAGCACTTGGAGGTAGAAACAGGAGGGTCAGAGGTTCAAAGTCACCCTTCATACATACCATGCTTGAGGTTGTCTTTGGACATATGATCCCTGTCTCACAAAACAAAACAAAACAAAACAAAACAAAACAAAACAAAAAACCAAACTAGCCAAACAGCAACAAAATCTCATTGTGGGAAATTTCTCACACCCTCTGCCAGCAATGAGACCATTCACTTACTCTGTTCTCTTCTTCCCTGTGTCATGTGGAATCTTTTACAGCAAACCCCAGACACAGCACCATTTCATAGGTAAACACTACCTAACTTTAATGAGTAAGAACTTAAAACAAAGCCGATTAAACAGTTAACAAAACCAACCAACCTGCCCCAGCACTCCTTGTACCTGCCAATACTAACAGAGGTGGGGTATTGGTAATTTTCCAGCAGTTAATATTGTTAGTACAGTGGCTGAGTTCCTTTCCTGGTCCTGTCAACTCCACTAAATGCCTGTTACCCTGCAGTGGGCTTCCTGCTCACTTTATAGACAAGGAGGAGGGAGGGTTATCAGATGAGAAGAGTCAGTGAGGACCCAAGAAGACCCTCCTGTATCAGCCTTGGCATTCTCAGCTCATGAAGACCAGGAGTTTTGTTTGGATGTATGCCAAGGACTCATTTCCCATTTTCTGTTGTATTCTCCCAAGGGGGAGCACCCTGAGTGGAAATGTTTACACATGGCTTTGATCGGGTGCTTGGACTTCTTGGGCAATTTTTACAGTTTCTATACATGGTGTCTGTGCAAGCTCAGCTTACACTCATGCTTGGTCCCCTGCAAGCACACATGAGTGTGTGGTGCTGCTTTTGTGAAACAGAAGTCAATTGCAACATGCAGTTGCTGCTGCATACAAATCCTGGGGAAAGGGAGCATGGGCTGAGCAGGGTGGCCAGGCGCTGAGCAAAGTCCACTCTGCCCTCCTCGCTCTAGTTCTTGTGGTGTGTGGAACCACTTCTTCCCTTTATAGGGAGGATAAGAGGATAAGCCGCTTGCCCAAAGTCACGTGGGTAGTGAGTGGCAAGAAGTGCAAGCGTTCCATTTCAGAGATCCAGGTCATCGTCTCTGCAGGCTTTTCCTCCAATTATTTCTTTCTTTTGAGTCAGAGACCTACTATGTAGGCCAGGCTGGCCTCAATCTCGAAATCTTCCTACCTCAGCCTCTCGAGTACTGGGATTACAGATGTCTGCCTTCTTGTCCACTACTCACCCTCCGCCTCTGAGATATGTTTCTAGACTTTCCTGGGCCAATGTTTTCTCCTGAAACATTTCAGGCATTCAGAACAATTGGAGAGTAGGTTGATCCCCATGTGCTCTTAGAGTTGGCAGTTGTCAGTATTCGTCACGTTCGCCTCATGCCTGGGTGTTTGTTTTTGTGAACACCTGCAGATGAATAGCTGATACTTCACGCTCCTGAGCTCCCAGAGAGCTCCGGGTGCTTCTGCAAAGGGTGTGTTCTTCCACATGCCCCGTCCTCACTGCAGGGAAAGACACCAGTCTCTGTCAGTAATCTCCAGTGCAGTCTCCCGTCCCTTGGTTTTCCCCAGCCATCCTCAAGGTTAAGGGCTACATTTTTTTTAAACTTAATTTATTTTTTTACTTATTCACTTTGTATCCTGCTCACGCCCCCTCCCCCATCCCAGTCACCTCTTCCCACAATCCTTCCCCCAGCCCACAGTTTACATTTTTTAAATCTAGGACCCCACAATCTAAGCATACATGTTGTATTTGTGGAGGTGTTTTGTTTTGTTTTAGTTTTTGGTCTTTGGTCACGGAGCTCTGAGCTATTACTTCTCCTTTCTTCCTGTGCTCATCTCATTGTTGCTTGTCTGGCTTGGTTTTGTCCCTGTTGGATCTAAATTCTTGGTGAGGTTTAGGGTTTAAGTACCTGGGGAGAGTGTTTGATGGGAGTGCTACATTAGTAACAAAACTGTTCTGACAAAATGAGTAACAAAACCAGCCTAAGGCATAGATCTATCTTAGCTCATGCTCTGAGGGGCTGCAGCATATCCTCGTGGGAAAGACATGGAGGTGGGTGTGTAAAGCGCCTATCTACAGGGTGTCTATGGTCAGCAAGCAGGAAGAGAGGAAAGAGAACTCTCAGCTTCTTTTTTACTCTTCCTTTTTATTTAGCTCTGGACTCCAGCCAATGGATGCTGCTGCCTGTATTCAGGGTATGTCTTCTCTCTGCAGTTAAACCTCTCTGAAAACTCCTTTAGATACACCCAGAGTTGTGACTCCCTAGAGATTCCAAGTCCAGTCAGGTTGACAGTGACAATGCCATGAACATTGAGTTGGAGGTGCAGAAAGAATAGTCCTCGGGCCCACTATCAGTGAGCACAGAGAGGGAATGCACATTAGTGAGCTGCCAGGATCTGAAGAGGAGTTACACTAGCAGCGCCATTCACTCATGCAGCTTGTTTCTGGTCCGTTCTCTTCTGGTCCCTTCATCTTCTACCCTAAGAGCTAGACAGATGAACAGCATCTCCTGGCTTAGACCATCTATCCTGCAGCTGGCCTGCTCCGTACTCCATCCTGTGCCGGTGTGCTTAGGGGAACATAGTAGTGGGTGCATGTGTTACTTGTACATTATCCACCCACTGTGGAAGGAGGGATTTCTAACGTAGGGATTTAGAGAGTTGAGGGAGGGAATTCTGACTCAGGTTTTGAGAATGACCACAGGAGATGTGTAACTCTGAACAGAGCTTATGTGTCATAGAGACTCACATCCAGGAAGAGGACAGTGCATACTGAGAAAGGCCACCCAACAACAGTGTCAACGGGCAGGGACTGGGTCATGTTCCCCGAAGAGAGCTGACTATAGACTGACAGGGAACTATGACTGAATATTCAGGAATAAGCATTGTCCTTACTAGGACAATGTTTTTTTGTTTGTTTGTTTGTTTGGTTTTTGTTTTGTTTTGTTTCTGAGGAGACATCATTCCTGGAAGCAGAGTAGGAGACAGACTGTGATTAGGATTTCTAAAACCCTTCTGGTGTCAAATGTTGTGCTCAGTCATGTGTTAAGTCTTGATTTGTCACACCCATGAGATGACTCATTTCATACATGTGCCAACTATCCAAGATAGGTACTGCTATCAGAGTCACCTCACAGATAAGGAAAACAAGGCTCGAGAGAGGAGGAGCCTGAGATCACATGGCTGGCTGGAGAAGAATGGATATACAAGACAATCATTCATCCCCAGAGTCTGTAGCCTCAGCTAAACAGGGCATGTGTAGAGAGTGAGGGCTGGAGTGTGTGTCCGGGCTTTGGTAGGAGCACCACTTATCTGCGAAGTCACTGCCCATACTCCTGAGGCTGATCTCAGAACAAAAGGAAAAGGTGACACCTGGAGTTGGTCCTCATAGGATCTAGAGCAGATGGCATTGACGAAGTTCGCCATACCTGGGTGAGGGCAGGCTATTTGACTAACTCACCTGCTTCAAGGGAAGCCACTTTCTGAGTGACAAGTGGGAAGGCATTGGTGGGGATGACCTCTTGAGTCTTGTTTTCTCCTTCTAGTGGTTTTCAACCTGTGGGTCACAATCCCTGGTAAACCTCTATCTCCAAAAATATTTATGTCATGATTCATAACAGTAGCAAAATTACAGTTATGAAGTAGCAATGGTTGGGGGTCACTATCCATGAGGAACTATATTAAAATGTCGCAGCCTTAGGAAGGTTGAGAACCACTGTTCTACATCCTTCCTGTACTTCTAGATCTCTCTCTAGTAAACATAGAAACTGCCCTCTGCAGGAACCTGTCCTGTCAGTCACACTGAGTGAGAATGGAGACCAGTGTGCAGGAGACATAGGGAGAGATGAGACCCTGACTTCCTTAGGCTTGCAGTATATTCCCCAAGGAATAGTGGGTACTGATGGACTGAGCTGTGTGAACTGTCAGTGAGATAGCTCAGTGAATGCAGTCACTCACCAAATCAGCCTGATGATGACCTGAGAGAATCAACTCCTGGATTGTCCTCTGACCTCTGACCTCTGCACTCACACCATGGCATTCATGTACTAACAGCGACAACAACAGCAACAATAATAATACCAACAAATATTTATAAAAGCATAAAATATAAATAATTATCATTTAAGATTAATTATTATTGTTATTATTATTATTATTATTGTAGTAGAGGAGTAGTAGTAGTAGTAGTAACAACCCATTTTTAAAATCTGCATGGACCTAGACAGGCATCCCATGTTTTGTAGCTTCAGTGTACTTGGTTCTGAACTGAACAGTCAGTTCTTGCCCAGAGGTCGTTTCTAGGATTCCTGAAATTACTTTGGAAAACGCTAAGTGCAGTGCTTGGCACAGGACAGTGCCCAGTGTGCAGATTAGTTCTGCTTGTGATTCTAATTGGTACCTCTGTACCTGGGGGTCTCCAAGGATTCAGACTCAAAGGAAGACCCATCTGGAGTCTGGCTGCTGGTTTACTGACACAGTGATAACCCATCAATATGTTCTCTACACAACGGCCTCCCACCCCTTGTTCCCAGGACTAATGAAAACTCTGATAGGCCTGCTCTCAGCAGGTGTGGAGCTGCCAGCCTCTTGGCTGGCTGGCCACATTTGATGTCTGTGAGACTGGAGAGCAAGAGTCAATTGTGCAATTAGGAAACAGGCTTCGGTGCTGGCTCTCACCTGCAGAGCCCTTTTAGCACTCATCGGTCTTTCCCTTGTACATAGCAAGGTTTGAAAACAGCTTTCCAGGACACTCTTGGAATGGCCAAAGTCAAGTACTGGTGGTTACCATTCTTCTGTCTGAGTCCTTCCCCAACACACAGTCCCAATGTCTTCAGGAGGACCTTAAAGAAGGAGGCCAGTCTCACACCCAGTCACCCTCCCATGGGAATCCCTGCTGTTCACACTGGGAATTTTAGGACTCTGGTCCAGACCCTAACATTTATCTCTGTGGCCAAAACATTCACAGAGGTCCTGGTAGGTGTGGTCTCCTGAGGATTGAGGGGAATGTTGAGGTGGAAATTTCTGGTTCCTTAACAACTCAGTTGTGTCACATGATGTTTTTCTGGAACATGTTTTGTGAGAAGGCATGTGATGTTTTGCTGAAAACAAACATTTGAGAGGGCATGTGATGTTTAGAAAGAATATAAATGGAACCCCACAGACAGTGGGAGGGTGCTCTTGCATTGCTACACTGTGCAACTCTTGACCTCTTCACTGATCTTCGCTGCTCTCACTTCTTTGCTAGTCTTCACTGGTCTTTGCTGATTGTCTTAGCCAGGGTTTCTATTCCTTCACAAACATCATGACCAAGATGCAAGTTGGGGAGGAAAGGGTTTATTGAGCTTACACTTCCATGCTGCTGTTCATCACAAAAGGAAGTCAGGACTGGAACTCAAGCAGGTCAAGGAACAGAAGCTGACACAGAGGCCATGAAGGAATGCTGCTTACTGGCTTGCTTGATTGCTTCACCTGGCTTGCTCAGCCTGCTTCCTTATAGAACCCAAGACTACCAGCCTACAGATGGTACCACCCACAAGGGGCCCATCCCCCCTTGATCACTAATTGAGAAAATGCCTTACTTACCTCTGGATCTCATGAAGGCATTTTCTCAACTGAAACTCCTTTCTCTGTGATAACTCCAGCTTGTGTCAAGTTGACACACAAAACTAGCCAGTACACTGATCTTTGGTGGTTTTTGCTGGTCTTCACTTCACAGTGAGAAGGGCGCCAAAGAACGTCTCGTGGTATGCTGGCTGATTCTAGCTGCTTCAGCTGACTTGTGCTGATTCTCTGGAGCCTCACTGTTTCCGGTGGATCGAGTGGCCACTACTGATTCATGCTTAGTGTTACTATTGAACTGGACTACTGGGATCTTGACAATGAAGAGGGGAATTGCCCCAAGGAACAACTTCTAAACAGGTCCACAACCCCCTTTTCCTATTACCCCTACCTATTACTCCTTTCTCCCCTATCCCTGTGTGGTGGGCTAGAAGGGAGGTTGAAGCATTTAAGAACCCCAAGTAAAGTAGGTTTTGAAAACTCTAAGCCTGCAGGATGTGAAATCTCCAAAAAGGTTAAATGACTCTTCTCATGTTACCCAACACTGCTGAGTCAGAGATTTGGACCAAGTCAATGATCTGGCGAGCTCATATTTCTGCATAATTGAAGTAGAAATTAATGGTGGGGGAAGGGATGGAGGAATTCCTTCTAAATGTATGATTTTTACTATCCCTAAGCATCCACTTTTCCTGGGAGTAGACAAACATATTGGAAAATCTATGTGTTTATTAGCTGATAGGGAGAGGAGAGCTTTGATAATTTGTGTTTAAAGAGACATTAGTACTCCTTGGCCTGGAACATACTATTTCTAAGTTTTACTAGTGATTTATTGGAATGGGCTGTTCTTCTGGTTCCCAGTTTTGGGCTGATCTATTGTCATACTCAATGAAATATCCCTGGGGGAGCAGAGAATGTCCCTGGCTTGTGTGCTGGAGAGAAGGGGGAGAGGGAGGAGGGAGGAATGAGTAGATGTGAGATTAGGGACACATCTGTGCCTGTCTAGACTGGCCTCACCTGGGATCCTCTACAGGTGCCCAACCTTTTAAAGAGCTTAGAGAGCCCACAGTGGCTCCAGATTGTACCTGCTGCTTGGAGGAGAGCCAGGTAACCCAAAGAAGAAGGCAGGAGGAGGTGAAGGTCCACCCAGAGGAAACGGTGTTTGTTTCTGTCATTTGGAGTCGGCCTCACTCCTTTCTGCCTTAGGCTTTGCCTGTTTCTCCTTTGTTGTCATTAGCTCTTCTGTCTCTTTTCTATCTCAGTAAATGTTAGTGGATTCTGTCTGCATCTTAAAACATTGCATGCTTTTGCATGCTTCCCTCTCACTTAAATCAGCTTTGACATATGTGCCTGTATTTGAATTTGTGCATCCTGTATATGTGTGTGTGTGTGTGTGTGTGTGTGTGTGTTATGTGTGCATGTGAGAAGTGTACTTATGGGAAATTTAAACAAATACTCTGTTCGTGAATCAAGGGAGAATTTCTGAGCATTAGATTAGGATTATGTTTGTAAAAACGTATTCTGTGTACTTTTTGTATTCTTCAAATTGTCATGAGAAGTTAGGGAAAAGCATTCCCCTTTGCCAAGAGGAAAGTAAAGCATGTGTAGACTCAGAGGATGGTCCGTCTCAGGTAGCAGGGAAGCTGGAGCATGCTTCAGTTCTGCCTAGCAAGTCACTTGATTTTTGACAGTCACAGTTTTCATGAAAGAAAATGATTCATTTGCACATTTATTTTAGCCTTAGTAACATCTGTTTACTTTTGTAGCAGTAGTAGAAACATCTTGGCTTGCATAGTTCAGACATTTTATTTTTCAGTGAACAGAGGTTGACAATAGTTAACAGTTTATGCATGCTTACAGTGAAGGAAGACTTCATTATTTGAAGGTTGGATTGATACCTGTTACTGACCCTGGGCTTATTGGGGACAATAAGCATAACGTTGCAACTTTATCTAACCAGTCTTATTGTATAACATTGTGTTCTTGGAAGTGATGATCCTGTGACTTGCTAGACTTCTGTGCTTCCTTCTGGTACAAGATTCTTCCCTTTCTGTTTTTCTGTTTTTTGTTTGTATGTTTTTGGTTTTGTTTTTGCCATCAGACTTAAGGAAGCTTTAGGAGACTTACTCTAGCATAAAGATTACAGGGGTGCACAGTGACGATCTAGGCAGTGCCCCATGCCGTCTGCGGGCAGAGGCCCCTGTTACACACAGACTTACTTCAGATCTTTGTTCCAACTAAGCCAGGGAAGTGGCATTCAAAATGGAGGCCCCGGGTCCCATCCTTTGTCTAGTGGCCCTGGCAGGGCTTTGGGGCATTAGGATATTGTCATCTGTGTTATATTCATTGGAAAGAAAAGTAAACTAAATAACTTTATACACCTGCCAGGGATCGACAGGTTGCCCCACGATCTTCCTCCTTTTCTTGCAAATCTAAGGGTATGGTTACCATGCTGGTGGGTGTAAGTTGATGCTCAGACACTGCTGATGTGGCTACCACTATTTTCCTTCGAGTAGAATAACCCATATTGTTGAGTCTTTGAGTGTCCAGTGTTGATTTTTATATTTTCTCCCTTTTTATTTATTTCTTAACACAAGTGGGGTTTGAAATGATATTTGAGGCTTTAAAGGATGAGTGTAATTAGACACAAGCATGACCTTCCTCACAGCCACAGTGGAGAAGTTCGGTGGCATCCCTCTTCTCTTCCACCCTCCATAGGAGGGCCTCTCTGGCCACTTTTTCTTTCCTTTCTCAGAAAGGACAGAGTTCTGTTCAGAGACCGTGGTCACTGAGGAGGACTAGTCAACAGCTCTCCGATTCTATTGTGTTTATTTTGATGCTTAGCAGGTGTGTTGGAGGGCATGCTGGTTTTATAATTAAAGTGACATGAAATCTCTTCTAAATAATCTGAGTAGCTTCAAAGGAGATTCTGTCAACAGAAAAATAATAGTACAAATCAGCCAGCCCTGTTCTCGAATGGCCAGAGTTAGGAGGCCCTGGCTTTTACTGAGATTTGCTAAGTGAAGGTTCAGGTTGCAGGTCTGAAGTTGAGACAGATTCCCCGGGTCATAATCCCTTAGTGCTCATGGTTTGATCTACAGATACACATCATACCATCATCAGGAAAGAAGCTTGCTAGAAATGTCGGCTCCCAGGTGTCCTTGGACCTCTAATCACAAGACCCCCATGTGTTTCCTGGACACATTAAAGTATGGGGTCCTATGACCCAACACACTGTTGGATGTCCTCAGTGTGGAGTGAGTCCTGGTATAGTGCTAGCTAGAGACAGTATCTCACAGCTCCACACCTCACGGGGTGTGTGTGTGTGTGTGTGTGTGTGTGTGTGTGTGTGTGTGTGTGTGTGTGTACGCGTACATGAATTATTGTATATATATGTACACTTTGTGTATGCAGTTGCATGTGGAGGCCAAAGGACCATTCTGTCTTTCCTCATCAACCTTGGTTATTTATTATTATTTCTTGAGACAGAGTCTGTCATTTTCCTGGAACACACTAGGTAGGCTAAGATGACTGGTCAGTGTGCTCCAGATATCCTTCTGTCTCTGCCTTTCTCAGAGGTAGGATTATGGATGTTCACTCCCATGCCTTGCTTTATTATGTAGGATACGGGGATTGAACTCTGGTCTCCATGGTTGTGCAGTAAGCACCTTCCTGACTGAATGATCTCCCCAGGACCAGAACAGACCCAGAGTTTCTATTTCTTGCTTTATAGCCTAGTTCCAAGGACGCTTTCAGGGCTCCGAGTGCCCTCCCTCGGAAGCTCTGCTAATGTCTCCAGTGGTTTCTATTCTCTGCGTGCCCTCTTCTGACCCCATTTGCTTTTATAAGCCCCGGGTCCTCTGAGCAACTGCCTTCCTGTCTGGTTTCTCTGAGGCAGACGCCAGTGGCTGGAGAAGGGTCATCTATCTTTCTTAGTACTATTGGTCCCAGGCGATATGATTTATCTGATAGATGTGGGTTTTTTGCTACAGCTACTCCGGGTACAGTGAGGGATTGTTCAAAAGTCTCAGTATTTGGCAGCATTTTAGACAAATTGTACCTAACCTTTAATAAGTAAAACTTTTAGACTGGGGACATAACTTGAGTAAAGTGTTCAACACGAAAGCATGAGGACATGGGTTCAAGCCCAGCATCATCTTAAAAAGAAGGGCACAGTGACATACTTGTGTGACCCCAATGCTAGAGAAGAACAGGTGAGTCCCCAGAGCTTGTTGCAGGCAGCCTAGCCTATCGGGCATTCCAAGTCTCATTGAGAGACTCTGTGTCAAAAAACAAGGGGGAGAACATATGAGGAACAATGTCTGAGGTCAGGCCTCCACACATGCATACATTAACACCACCAGAGGCAGGAGACAGAGAGAAACAGAGACAGAGAGAAAGACAGACAGAGACAGACACTAATACAAAGACAGATAGAGACAGACAGCAAGGATTCCAGGACACAGAGACAGTGGGAAGGAAATTTCTCAGTGATGTGTCTAAGTGTCCTGGCCCTGTGGCTTGCTTTGTGGGGAAGAGATGGGAGTCAAGGTTCTGGGGTCTCTGACAGTGGGCTGGGTGCCATTACAGTTAGTGCCACCCTGTGGATGGCAGACGATGCTTCAGTGGTGGTTGAAGCTATATTTTGCACCAACTGCTTTTTTGTAATTAAGACTCACTATACCTGTCAAGGAAAGCCATGTGTTTCCCTTCCTTGAAGACAGTAAGACTCACCTGCAAGTGTGGTCACACTGACTGCTTTCATTGAGTCATCTCATTGCAACCTCTTTTCTGGCTCCTGGTTGGAGGCTACAATCCACCATGGCAGGGAAGACAGAAGCAGCTCTTGGATGTGGTAGCTAAAGCTGCTCATTTATATTTGGACAGATTAGGAAACTGAACACAGGAAACAGGGTGGGCCTATAAATGTCCAGCGACCCATTTCCTTCAACTAGGTTCTATTTCCTAAAGCTTCCACAGCCTTCCAAAACAGCAGCTCCTCCTGGAAACCAAGTGTTCCAACACATGAGCCCTTGGGGGTCATGGACATCCAAACTACGAAAACGGCATTATGTGACTTTCAAGGATGGATAAGGAGGACGCTATCTAGCTTTGGTCTGCTGCTCTCGGGATGCAGAATAAAATTCTCAGTACCTGAGCCCTGGGGGGAATGTGTCAGTTCTCCAGTTCAGCTCCAGCCAGGCTGCTGCCAGGGGGTGGCCACCCTGATAATGCCTAGTGCAGCACCCAGTTAGCTACAATCTGTCTTAGCCAGTATTCTAAGTTATCACAGGAGAGCGTCTGAGCAAGAACTCTTCAGCTGGACCCACAGAATTTCCTGAGCCACAAACTCATGAGCAAAATCAAATATTTCTGGATGATTTATTGTAGAGTCACAGTGATCAGAATATTCTAGAAGGTTTAACTATCACAAGCAGCTCATGTGGAGTAAAAACATCTTTTAGACAAATTTTATTGCATTTCATCTCATTTAAAATGCTTTTAGAACACCTGGAGGCAGGGAGCAGGCTGTGATGCAGTCAAAGAATATACTAAAAACTGGTGAAAACACGCACTGGAGACTGGAGTATAGTGGTAAATGGGAAAAATACTAGTTTTTCTGCCTGTGTTTAGTTGGATGTTCTACATATTTCACAACTCCCCTCGCCTTCCCCTTCCTTCCCTTCCCTCCCCTCCCCTCCCCTCCCCTCCCCTCCCTTCCCTCCCCTCCCCTCCTCTCCCTTCTCTTTGCCTCCCTTCCCTTCCCTCCCCTCCCCTCCCCTCCATTCCCTCCCCTCCCCTCCCTTCCTTTCCCTCCCCTCCATTCCCTCCCCTCCCCTCCCTTCCCTTCCCTCCC
>CM052703.1:68118039-68149881 GCA_028551405.1 Uromys caudimaculatus | reverse complement strand
ATGTCAAGGTGGGAATATGGGAATGGGTGGGCGGGTAGGTGGGAGGAGGAATTCCCTCACAGAGGCGGGGAGGGGGAGGGGACACGGGGTTTCTAAAGAAAAGGGGAATCATCGGAAATGTAAATAAAATATCAAAAAAAAAAAAAAAAAAAAAAAAAAAAAAAAAAAAAAAAAAAAAAAAAAAAAAAAAAAAAAAAAAAAAAAAAAAAAAAAAAGATGAAGAGGGAAGATGCCTGGAGCTAGCCCATTAGCAGACTCCCGCTGCCTCATCTTCTCATCGTTCCTCTGCCCCCTAGTGGAGGAAGTGGCAGCAGCATGACCTCATCTGGGCAAGGGGAGGGAGGGCAGGACACTTCCGGTCCCCTTGTTAGGTCTGCTGAGTCTCCACTCCTGTCTCAGACCCATTTTGTTCTCAGACACTGTGCTCACAGCCTGGCTCTGACCCCACGTGAGCCGCTGTGTGGTATTTGAGCTTTCAGCTCACGTTGGAAGCCTGAGTTCTTAGAGTCTTTGTAAAGCTGTTTCCTGGCTGTCTCCTTAGCCAGGGCATGAATCCTTGCTGCTACAGGTGACAGGGTGCTAGAATCTCAGTGTTGTTTTGTCTTTTTCTGGTTATAACTGACTAAAGGTCATTACTAGAGGCTCCCTGTTTCTCCCCTTCCCAGAAGTCGGGAAGACTCTTCTGGGGGCATGCAAACTATGGCTTCCCCTGGGAAGCCTTTCCCACTGCCCCTGAGTGCTCAGCTGTCATGTCCTTTTCTCTGTTTTGTTTCAGTTTTACAGAGTTTTTGGATCCATTCCAGAGAGTCATCCAGCCGGAAGAGATCTGGCTCTATAAAAATCCTTTGGTGCAGTCAGACAACATACCTACCCGCCTCATGTTTGTAAGTACCATGATTTGGTGGCCAATATGTCCTCTGTCCCACCTACACACCAAATGGGCTTTGACCTTTGCTGTTCTAGGTTGAAGACAGTAGGCCGCTTTAAATAAAGAGGAAGGTAGCTCATCCAATTGAAACTTGCTCATGACCTCATGACAGGCACTGATTGCTCACTTGAGAGACTGTGATTGACCAACACTTCGGAAACAGAGGGGACTTGCCTACCTGAGTTAAGTTGAATGTTTCCGCATAATGACAGTGTAGTAAAGACAGACTGGAAGCTAGTGGCAAGAATTCCCCGTCCCTTCTCCTTTCAGGATAAGCCTGGAATTTTCCAACTTGGGCAATCCAGAGAGCTCTGCTAGCCACTATCTGGCGATAAGATGACCCTTTGGTAGGCTGAGGAGTGACTCAGTAGGTAAGATGCTTGCCACTCAAATGTGAGGACTGGCGATCAGGTTCCCGGAACCCATGTAAACGCTCAGTGGGTATGGTGACCAACCTGTAATTCCAGCACAAAGGTGAGTCTCAGCAAGTATGCTAGCTAGACTAACCAAATCACTGAGCTCTAAGTTCAAGTGTGAGACCTTGCCTCAATATGTAGGGTGGGGTACCACGGAGGAAGGCATGTAATTTCAGTTACTGACCTCTGTACATGCTACACACACATACATGTGTCCATACACATGCCAACAGAAATTTACATATGTACACCATACACCCAGACAAATACAAACAAAAAAGCCCACCCCATATCAACCACTAGATGTTATCTGTCTCTCTCCTAGAAGGAATGAGGAAACACCCAATCAAGCGATGGATAGAGTGGGGTTACTCTTCCCTCCTTCTCTTACCACTCAGCAATTACAGCCTTTTATCTTTCCCTCCCTGTGTGACAGTGCCTATGAAAGACTACCTCAGATAGTCCGAGACTATCAGAAAGGAAGGAAGGGGTCATTACTAACCACAGCTTGCAGGGTTAGAAGTGCATCTCAGAGAGATGAGGGAATTTTCCTGATGCTACACAGTTAGTGGGTGACAGTGTCTGATCTGGGTAACCAACTATGGAGCTCATCTGTCCACCTTGGGACTTCCCTGGATGTTCCAGAGAGTTGGGAGCTCCTTACTGACGCTGTTACTCTTGGACCATTGCCAGTGAGCCTCTCTATAGCAGAGGAAACAGTCACATGCTCCTCTTTCACTGGGAACAATAACAAAACTTTCCGACGGGCTGCCTAGTGGATGGAAGGTGATCCTTTTGACCCACCACTATGTCTGTGCTCTTGGGGACTCTGGTGACTGTTCCAGAACATTCACGATGCACATGGTACTATTTGAAAGAAATGGTGTTATTTCACAGAGGAGAGCATTTTAAATAATGATGGTCAGAAAGTTATTCATATCTGCAAATGAAGATGGCTGCTACCCTGTGTGGACAGTCAAGTGTTATTACAGTTGTTTTCATAATTACTTTTCAGCTTGGAAAAAGAAAATAGGTTTCTGTAAATCTTAGGGAAAGTGAAATATTAAGATCGGTTGGCAGTAGGGCCTAACAAATATGTATTACAAATGATTCGTTTCCAATTCTATTCTAACTCAATAAATCCTAGATATGAACGAACCAGTATGTGGCTAATGATTTCACAGCACAATTAGGGGAAAACATCTGTTTATCACTCAGACCTATTCTTCCCAGGGCTTTGCATTTCATGTGCTATAAAATGCAATTTGGAGATGAATGCCCATACAGGACACCAAGAGAAATTTGCAGCTCTGGCCTAGATTTATGAACAGTGGATTGTTCTGAAGACTAAATGCAGACACCACAAATGTTCTAGCTACAGACACAAGTGGGCTGAAACAATTTGCATATTGCCAGTGGTTGGGATGAGATGCAAAAAGGTCATCCAGTACCACGATTTTTGGAGACTAGAAGTATGTTTGCCACCATGCGCTGGTCCACTCTCTAATCTTAAAATGAAACAAGTTCAATCTTTTACTTCGTTCGTAGTGGGTGGCTGGTGAAGCACAGGCTCTCAGCTACACATTCAGTGCAGTCCACACGAGCAACAGAAGAGCAGAAGCACCATTTAAAATACCCAAAACTCTAAGGTGGAAAATACTTTGTCATCTCATAATTAGATTTGTTCTTCTAGACTTTATTAAGAGTTTAATATGAGATATCGTTTGTCAGCTTTGGGCCCTCAAAAGCTTGCCCAGTGTCTTCAGGAGAATGCTGAGCGGAGCATATAGTCTCACTGATATCTAATCTAGGTCAGTCCTCCTTGGAAGCTCAGATTCTACTCATTTGTTTATCGTGTGTGTGTGTGTGTGTGTGTGTGTGTGTGTGTGTGTGTGTGTGTGTGTGCGCGCGCGCGCATATGTGTGTGCATATGTGTGTGGATGCACACATACACACAGGCCATGGTGTGCTTGCCACAGTCAGAAAACAGCTTGGGAGCATTGGTTTTTTTCCCTTATTCTATGTGGATTTCAGTCATGGGACCCAGGTGGTAGAGGTTTGCACAGAGTGCCTCTATTGGCTTGTCCACCTCACTGGCCTAAATTTCCTTCTTTCATATGTAAAATCTTGGGTCTTTTACATAGGTTGGAGTGTTTTCATCTGAAGGTGAATTTTCTCACTTTCCAACTGAAATGTTTTCTTAGGGAGCTAGTATTGACCCAGCTGCTTCCTTATCCAGTAATTCACGGTCCCAAGTCATAAGTCATGAATATTCATGTGTGAGCACACATGCATGTGTGTTTGTGTGTATCACAATCCTTTTGTCAAATGTAACCAGAAAAATAATAGAGCAAAGGTTTTGTGATTGAGTCAAGTGCAGTCAAAGGAGAACAAGTCATAATGGCATCCTCAGAAAAGCCCCAACTCACACTGCCTGTGGCTCCTTCAGTGCAGGCGACGACGGGTGTGGGTATGCTGGACTGTCCAATGCCAAGAGTTTGTCTTTTCATGATGAATCTGTGTTCTTGTTGACCAGAGTGACAGACGAAGGATTCTTTTCAGAAGCACCAAGTCTTGACTTAGCATTTCCCCATCACTCCCAAGCAGCCAGCCCCTTGCCAGAGGCTGTGCTGTTATTCAAAGGAGGTCACCATCTCTTGCTGAGTGCGTGGGATTATCAGAGCATGGCTAAACACCTGCTCTTGGTGTAGCCATGTCAGCTGGCTATGGATGCTGCTCAGTGTACCCTCTGCTAATGTCACGTTGTGCATTCAGGGCATACTTCCGAAGAACATGCTGTAGATGGGGAGACCATAAAGGCTGTGGAGGCTAGGAAGTCAGGTCAGGTGTGGGACATACCCTCAGGGACCCTGCATATATACTCTGATATAAAGTAGGATCTGGAAAGGTTAGAGAGGAGATTCAGGTAAACTTCTATGGGGTTTCATTTCCTTTATCATCATTATCATTGTCTTAGAGTTTTATTGCTGTGAAAAGACACAGCAATAAAAGGAAATCACTTAATTGGAGCTTGCTTATAGTTTCAGGGATTTGTTCCACTATCATCATGGCAGGAAGCATGGCGGCAGGCAGGCAGGCATGGTGCTGGGGGAGCCAAGAGTTCTCCATTTTTATCCACAGGCAGCAGGAGACTGTGTGCCACACTGGCCAGACTTGAACATATATGATATCTCAAAGCCCACCTCTGCAGCGACACACTTCCTCTAACAAGGCCACACCTACTCTAACAAGGCCACACCCCCAAATAGTGCCATTTCCTATGCACTAAGCATTCAAACATAAGAGTCTATGGGGCATTCTTATTCACCACAGTCACCATCACCACCACCATCCTCCACCACAGCAGCCATCTTTCTTGATGACAGTACCTGTGCGCACCACATAGCAAGCAGCACCTCGGTTAATGCTTCTCAGAATCTCTCACAACACCATGTTTCATCAACTCAGTAAGTTCAGGTGAAAAACCAAACAACTTTACCAAGGTCTTGCAACTGTTTGAAGCTAGACCAGACCCTCTCAGGACGCCGAGAAGTCATTATGCTGTGTGGCCCCTTTCGGACTACGGTGAGGTGGAGAGATGGTGCCAGCATGTCACACACAGAGAATGCAGACATGAAAGCTCTAAAGTGGGAGAACAGGATCCTGGATGTCCACTGAGTCAGAGTTGATTTGGAGGTGAGGGGAGCAGAGGAGGCAGGAATGGAACCAGATGGTGGGTGCCTTCAGATTGGTGATGGTGATGGTGATGGTGATGATGGTGATGATGGTGATGATGACTCACTACCCAGGCAGGCATGAAGCATCGGCCGTGAACCAAGCCCAGGGCTAGGCAGTAGGGATGCAGAGCTGAATCGATGTGGCTTCTATTCTTGTGGAGGCACAGACACAAATGTCAGCTGACAAGTTCAGCCTTGCTGGAAAACCATCGAAGAGCAATTTAGACTTAACTAGGAAACTGAAAAGGGGAGCTCTGCAGAATCTCCCCTTGCCTCTCAAGGAAATATCCACCCAAGACTCATTCCCTTTGTCTCTTCTGGTTCTGCTCAGGGCATACCTGATTTTATCTCTCAGACAAAATCTTCCTGTCACTGGGATGATTTGCTGGGAGGGTTTCCTATTCTGGGATGCTTTTAAGGAAGATAGGAACTAGTCAATTGGGGAGAGGATGGAAGGAGGAGAGACAAACTTGGCTGGTGATAGACAGTTTAATTTGTGGTCTCCTTTTAAGTCTTTGACAGCCCTTTCCGTGGTGACAGGTTGCCATTGTTCACCCAAAGTAGGGCCTTGGCTGGTGTCTGCGTGCTGGAGTCCTCTTTAAAATCGCTCTGTCATCTGCCTTAGTGTAAGGTGCCAGAGCTATAGGCACTCTGCCCCTGTGTTGTGATATAAGTGAGCCTTGGTGACCTCATCCCAGTGAGAATCCCGACATTGAAATGCTTTGGGTTTGCCTCCCCCCAAAGCTAACTGCTGTGCTCATGTCCCCTCTACAAACAGGCTGCTCCAAGTCATGCCCTTTCCTAGATCCAGCTGGGACAGTGCAGTGGTTTGCAGCAGTGCTAAGGCAGATCCTGGGACTCTGTGGGTATAGTCTGAGTACATGTTACATTCATTTTGGGGTATGGTAAGACATCAGGTAAGAGACAAGGGGGAGGGGATTGTCTCAGGAAGTATTAAAAACAAGGAATGTATTACATGTTCCCGCGCTATGCCCTGGTTCTCTCATCCTAGCGGGCTTGCTGGCCATGCACTGGAGGGCAATGGCCGACCTGCTTTTATCTCGTGGAGCTCTGACTCAGAGCTCCACGATGTCTCCACCCAACTTGCTAGGTCCCCACTGACTGGTTGCTACCACGCCAGCCCCATGCTTCAATGCCCCCATGGCCTCTGTGGTGCACATCAGTCAAACCCACACTTTGCTGCTGTACCTTTCTCTCTGGAACCCAGACGAGCTGCAGCATGAAGGAAAACGCAACATAAACTTAGTTCAGAAACAATGATAACTCAATCTCTGGGCATATCAACTAAAACCTAATCTTGTAAGCCTTATCAAAATCTGATTCCTCTGGTGGCAAATCCTTGTGGATCCACCATACCGGGAGACTCTAGTAGCTACATCTTACCTACATGCTGTCCCCATTCCAAAAAAAACCCTCTCTCTCTCCTGCTCCTCTTTTCTCCAGACCTTGAAGTTCCTCCTACACACCCAGTGATTGGCTCCTTTATTCATTAGGGGATTGGTTCACAAGAAGTCACAGGTGTAACTCACTCCTTGCCTGAAGCCCCCCCCCCAGGAGGGCAGAATTAGCATCCAAATGCAAACAGCCCCAGGGCTATCCACAACGGGAGGGGGGGGGAGGATGGTAAATATAAATATATCTCTGCTCTGCATTGGGCTCTCTGCTCCCAAAGATGTTGCAGATACATGCTCTATTTGTTCCTTTTTCTGTCACTGTGATTAAATACCACAAATAAGGCAACATTTAGAAGGATTTATTTGGGCTTATGGTACCAGAGGGGTCAAAGTCTGCCAGTGGAATGTATGGCAGCAGGCAGGGTGACTAGAGCCCCAGGCTGAGAGCTTACATCTTAAACCACAAGCAGGAGGGAGGGAGAATGAGCTGGGACCCATGTGCAGCTTTTGAAACCTTAAAGCCCCCAGTGCTATGCCTCTTCCATTCACACCTCCTAAGCCTCCCCAGATGTTGCCACCAACTGAAGACAAATGCCTAAAACTACCTGTGGCAGTGGTTCTCAACCTATGGGCCATGACCATTGGAAAACACGTAGAACCCCAACCATAAATCTATTTTTATTGCTACTTGATAATTGTAATTTTGTCCCTGAGCAATGTCTCAGTTCCTAAGACCATCGGAAGTATGTGTTCTCTGATGGTCACAACTCTCAGGCTTAGAACTGCTGTGGTAGGACATTTCAACCAAACCACCATACATGGCCAGGACATAGGCATGCGACTGGGGCCCCCAGTGTTGCTAGGATATAGGAAAGATCACAGTCTTCAGTTGCCCATAAATACTTCTTTTCGGAGATGGAGTGGGTACTCTGTCAGGCTGCGGCCCTTTTCTGAAGGAGCTCTTGAGGTGCAGAAACTGTGCCCTTACTCTGGGATGCTTAGTGCTGGCTCAGCAAGCAGTTCCTATATGGAAATTTCATAGTGTCATAAAACGATCCTAAGTTGCATCTACTCAGGAAAGTTGCAGAGTGGGTACAATGAAGGCGGTCTTGGCAGAGGCAGAGGGGAGAGAGACCTAAGAACGAGGGATCTGCGTCAGGGAACAATGCTTAAAGAATGCCCTTTGCCGCCAGGCCCCCAGTAACTCCCCTACCTCGCATTCTTGGCTGTGAGCCTGCGTGCTCCTCACTTGATGCTCTATCTCCTATTTGGGCCAAAGTATCCTGCTCTAAAATCTCCTTTACCAGCCCTTGGGGCCACATAGGAAAGTCTTTCCCATTGGTATTTAATTTGGAGTTTGATTTCAGCCTACACATATGAAAGTATGCTGATTAGGGTTGTCTCTTAATATTTTTTTTTGTTCTGTGATATTTTATTAAGGCTTGATTTGGTGGTGGTGGTGTCCTTAAAGGTCACTAGTTAATGAGTTGACTTCTCCTCTTCAGGAGCTTGTGATAGGACCTATACGTAGGGCTTTATAGGCTGGGAAACAACCCGGCTGATGAACTCGATGCTTGCATTTGGAGACAAAATGGATTTTTGAGCCTTAACTGTGGTCACATGAAGAGTTAAGTAAATACCTTTCCTCTTGGTGGCAGCAGTAATTAAAACTAACTTATTACATTTTTGGAAAGCTAGGTTAGAAACTCCATATTGAAGACAGAAAACTGGCCTAAGAAGACTAGCATTGTCATTCAAAAGCTATTTGCTCCCAGGCCCATCACTGAACACAGGAAGTCATGTCAGAGCCATGATGGGCCTTATATATTTTCTGATACTCAAACTGCCTCATATAGTGCCTTGCAATGAGTCTGGCTGCATGTGGACCTCACCAGCTTCATTCCATGAGTGTCTGTGCAGAGGAAAGGGGATAGATGGTGCCTTGGCTACTTCCCTTATTGCTACAACCAAATACCTGACAAGAAGCAACTTAGGGGAGAATGAGTTTATTTTGGCTTACAGTTGGAGGGGATATAGTCCATCATGGTGGGGGAGTCATGTCAGTAGAAGTGGGAGGAGGCTGATCATGTTGCTTCTGAATCAGAGAGAGAGAGAGAGAGAGAGAGAGAGAGAGAGAGAGAGAGAGAGAGAGAAAGAGAGACTGGTATTCAGCCTCTTTCTGTTATTCTCTCTGGGATCCTACCCAGGGACTAGTACTACATATAGTTAGGTTGGTCTTCCTACCTGAAGGTTTGGCTTCCTGGTGAAGTTGGAAGGAAGAATTTGTATAAAGAGCTCACTTCTAACCTGAAGGGGAAAAAATGGATATTCAACAGAAGAACTCCAAAAGGGAATGAGTTGATTGACCCTCATTAAGAAGGTTCACCTTCTCATGTTGCTAGGGAGCCTACAGTCATTCCTCTGAGACACACACACACACACACACACACACACACACACACCTACAGTCATTCCTCTGAGACACACACACATACACACACACACACACACACACACACACACACACACACACACACACACACGGGTGGTGGTGGTGATGGAAGAGCTCCAAAGTGTTGCTGATGCTGGCGAGCCATCATAATTATACACTATCCTTTACTCTTTTCAAGGCTCCCACTTTAAATGTGGCTCCTAGCAATTACAAATCAATTAAGAACCTGCAATCAGACCTGCAGTTTCCCAGTCTGTTTTCACTCCACATAGACAAATTGCCCTTCTCTGTTTAAGGTCAATTCAGTAAGGTCATTTGAGTAGTGAGTTGAAGTTAACTGAGACTAATTATGGATTACACATACGAAGCAAATCAGTGTCCTCATGGGGGATTATTCGTTGTTTCTTCCAGGCAATTTCTTTCCTCACACCCTTGGCTGTTATTTGTGTGGTGAAAATTATCCGGCGGACAGACAAGACTGAAATTAAGGAAGCCTTCTTAGGTAGAGTATTCACAGTTCTTGCTTTAGGGGCTGGGAATGATCTTAATTAGATAATCACATTTGAAAAAATAAATCTCATTTACACACAACTGATTCTTTTTTCTTTTGATCAAAATTAAACTGTGGAAAACTGAGATAAGCTTAAAAGGAGTTAAGGCGATGGGCAGGAAACGGCATTCACAAACAGGGGTTCTCAGAAGGGGCCAGCAAAACACCTACATATTTTAGTCACTTCCCTGTCCAGACTGCTTCCTCACAGTCCAGGAATGGTGGCTCACACCTTTAATCCCTGCACTCCTGGGCAGAATCAGGTAGGTTTGTACAAATCAAGGCCTACATGGTCTACATAGGAGTTCCCAGTCCAGCCAGGGCTAAATAGTGAGAACCCCCCACCATCTCAAACAGAGAGAGAGAGAGAGAGAGAGAGAGAGAGAGAGAGAGAGAGAGAGAGAGAGAGAGAGAGAGAGAGAGAGAGAGAGAGAGAGAGAGAGAGAGAGAGAGAGTCAATCCTATTGGGCTTTTAGCAATCAAGGTAATTTAATTCGTGTCTAAATGTCCAGTTTTTAATCCCCTTGAAAACTAAATTGGATTGATTTTATGTATGTACATACTTTAAATAAGTTATCTAGACCTTCATCTCTAAGTCCCCAAGCTTGGGTTTAGCATAGTCTATGGACTTGCCACCCTCTGGGGTGGAAGTCTGGAACCGAGGCTCCTCGCTGAGGGACTCCTTTGTTAGTTGCTGGGCTTTGTGATGAGAACATACAGGATCCTCCTCTCTTTTCTTAGTGAGGGCACACGAATGAGGCAGAGTGTGTCTAAAGGACGAAGAACTGGTTTTATGTAAACAGTTCAGGCTTTGGTTAGGTTGGTCTGTCTAGTTGAAAAGAATAATGTTAAGTTTCCCTTTCAAATTAGCTCTGGTAAATAATGGGTTTAAAGACAGAGCTAAAATAAGCAATCTTCTCAACTCCAAGAAAAGGAGGGAAAGCACAGCAGCGCCCCATGGGGCTCAATGGGGAGAGAGCTGACATGCCTGCCGGGAGCTTATTACCAACTCTGTCTGAAATGTGCCATCCCCACCCCCTCACTTCCTGTCTCCTCTCCTGCTTAGCCTTGGTTTCTCCGGTCGGTCAGGTGTGTTCTCCAGGCTGCTAACCTGTAGACTGAGAGTTTGGTCACATGGCCTTGGTCTGGGGTTGTGATGACAAAGTTTTAAGAGTTTTCATGGGGGTTGGGGCCATCGGTACCTTCCGAAACCCGGCTTTAGTGGCAGGGCAGTATTTGGATGGACATTATGGAGGTCCTCAGAACATCATTCTGGGCACCCATTCTGTTGGCTTGGAAATCCCTTCACCTCACTTTGTACTGTGGTTGCTCCCTCACATAGAGTCCCAAGATAAATGACAGTGGGTAAGAATGGTCTGTCATGTTTGTGGCTATAATTTACTGCTGGCTGTGGGGCTGTGTTCCTGTGATGTCTCCAAGCATGCCTGGTTACCTCTTGCAGACATTTTCATTCTCTGCTAAATCTCCTTTAGGGTGATGCTTCAAAATTGAGCACCATACTCTGCCTCCTGTACGCTAACTAAAAAGGAATTATTGGCTGTTCTGTTTGCCGAAATCAATGAGCTCCTGTCTGGAAAATGACGAAAAGCCAGCAGTGTGCATGGGGGTTACAATCAACCCATGCTTTCAGCAAGGCTTGGCAGCAGGGAGGGGGACTTCAAACACCAAGGTCAGAGAGCTAGATGGTCTCTAAACAAGCCTGGAATTCAGAACTCTCTTAGGGAGTGGGGTTTAGTGGTCATGTCCATTCTTTACTTGAGAAGATTTAACATAGGCACTTATTTATACCTGAGTCCCAGTGTTCCTCTATGCTACATATAGACAAGGGTGGCAGCCCTTGTAGCATCTAGCTTGTAGGCATTCAACTCTGTTAGGGAAAGACCAGAGTAGTGGACTGTCTAAAACTACCAAAAAAACAAAACAAAACAACAACAACAACAACAAAATGACAGCAAAAGCTCTCAAATCCTCTGTCATGCCCGTATCCCATAGTACCCTCAATGCCAGCCCCTAACAAGTCAACCTGTAGGACATGGCACTTTGAATTTCTTTCTCAGACAGTCTTGTTTGTGTTTCTGATCCATCAGTCAAAATGGTCCTGTCAGATTCTGTAAAAAACACCACATGAGTTAGACCCGTGGTGCTCTTGTTAGCCATCAGGCACTCGTGTCTGGGGCCATGCATTTTCCTGCCTATCCAGCCACCAAGAATCTTTCTAGAGAATACGGAAGGTTGGAGTAGATGCCTCATGAGAGGTCCCTGCATCAGTACCCTGTCACTTTGAGGTCTTCTCCTCAAGTACCCTGTCCATTGTATCATTCAGATAAAAATTAATCAGTCGCATGTACTTCCAGAATGCTGAAGTGACTTCTGAACTTCCAAATGTCATCACTGTTGCTTTTGGTCCTTCTCTGTCTCTTTCAGGCCTTTGGATCACACAGCGAATTTGCTGTTGTCAGGTGTCTTAGTAAGGGTTTCTATTCCTGCACAAACATCATGACCAAGATGCAAGTTGGGGAGGAAAGGGTTTATTCAGCTTACACTTCCATGCTGCTGGTCATCACCAAAGGAAGTCAGGACTGGAACTCACACGGAGTGGGAAGTTGGAGGCAGGAGCTGATGCGGAGGCCATGGAGGGGTGCTGCTTACTGGCTTGCTTCTCCTAGCTTGCTCAGCCTGCTTTCTTATAGAACCCAAGACTACCAGCCCACAGATGGTACCACCCACAAGGTGCCCTCCCACCCTTGATCACTAACTGAGAAATTGCCTTACAGCTGGATCTCATGGAGGCATTTCCTCAAGGGAGGCTCCTTGCTCTGTGATAACTCCAGCTTGTGTCAAGTTGACACACAAATCAGCTAGTCTGTCGGGGTCTTCTAGCTCACTCACCTCAAACCTTTAGAAAAAGTGTACTGTGCTGTGATAAGCCCACTCAGCTCTGAGTGTGTATGGGGTTTATTATGCTCTGAGTCAATGGGACTGTAGATGAAGTTCACACAAGTTTCTGTGGGATGAAGAGAGAGCGGCCAGTGATGCTTGCTCAAGGATGGCTTGTCTGCAGTGAGTCCATGCTCCCAGGCTGAGCTTGAGTGGAATTCCCTTAGAAAGCATGGCAGGACCAACCCTAACAAGGGGGACTACCAGCGTCATTTGTGTGTTCTCTCACAGTTTATTACCAGGACTCAGAGAGAAGTCCCCAGATAACCTAGGGGAAGTTCTCAGTTCTGCAGAAGAGGCCTTGCCTCTGCTCCGAACTTGTGGAAGAGAAGGAAGCTGACATTTTGGGAAGGAAAGATCTCTGTGTAAGGCTGTTGTCACTGGATCTTCCTGTGTCTCCACACTCAGAGCCAGTCTATACCCTGGCCTGCACATTTGGCGTTTTCACGGCAATGCCGTGGGAACGACTCATACCCAGCTCTCTAACAGGGACCTACCCCTCTTTTCCACTGTATTTACACATAGCCAAGAATTCCCACCCCTACTCAGACGTTTGTTTTCCCTTTTTGTAAGTTTCTGCCCCAACCTTCCCCCTTCGTTCCATTTCTTACAACTTGCTAAAAGCAGATGGCTCTGTGTTCTGCCCAGTAGCCTGTGACTGCAAGGGCCATGCTTTCTGTGTGTGGAACAGGTCATCTGTCTCACTTAATGTTAGTGAACCACTCATGGAAGGTCCTTCCCGAAAACGCCCCTGCTCTGCTCTCACCTTACATAAATCTCTGCTGGCATCAAGCAGTTCATTATCTGCCAAAGGTAGCTCACATCTTTGACTACTCAGCCAAGCTGAAGAGAGCCTCCCTGGGCTTCTGTTGCTTACATAAGACATTTGACCCTCATCACATTGACAGTGATGACTATGCCTCTTAAGTCCCCTTAACAAACTCTACGAGAGAGTGGAGGTTTTTGTAGGGAGGGGTGTCGATTCCTGTCGCTGCTCCTTTGGTTTGGTCTGCCCCTCTCCAGCAGGCTTCCAGGCTGCTCGAAGGTCCCTGGGCTACAGATTTTAAAACAATGTATTCTAGAGTTCTTGCTAGTCTAGATGACAAAAGTCACCTCCTGGACTCTCCACTGTCTTGGAAACAGCGATGGACAGCTGTTGGCAGGTGATGGGTCCTCGGTGAGGCAGAGGCCTGGCAAGGCTGTCCGGCTCTTCAGAAAGATTCTGGCAGCTGCTCTGATTTGAATTATGTCTGAGGAGGTTGCCAGGAAGAAATAAGACAGTTATGTGTTTCGCTACCAGTAAAAGAAATTCTATATGCTGTTGTTGTATTAAATCTGTTTATATCAGGCTAGAAAGTGATAGATAGGTTTGTTTGGGAGGCTCAAAATTCTGGCCAAGAAGGAAAGATAAACTTGTTGTCATAGGCATGTGGCATTTTATGGGGCATCCTCCGTAATCCCGCCCCAGTTATATTTTGCCCTAGCAACAACCCTATATGTTTCCAAAATATCATTTAACAACTCTGTAGTCATAAACTAAGTCTAATTACAGATGATGATGAGGGTGGTGATGGCGATGGTGGTGATGATGATGATGGTGATGGCGGTGATAGGGATGATGATTTTTAAAGTTGAGAACCAACTGTTTTTTTTCTCTTTCTATCTGTTGGTTTTGTTTTATAGCAGTGTCCTTGGCTCTTGCTTTGAATGGAGTCTGCACAAACACTATTAAATTAATAGTGGGAAGGTAAGTTCCAAGAAGCACGTGATGGCTTATACCACAGAGTGCGTCTGTATGGCAACTCCCACCAGAGGACACCGGAGGACAGACTCCAGTCTGTCTCATTTTCCCTTAAATTGTTGCTTTTCTGGGATTTCCGACCTTCTCTCCTTTAAATTCTGAACTCATTACTTTAGAGAGGAGTTCACTTGTAAGAGTGTGTGTCACTGGCTGGCTGACCACATTTTCTTTTGGCCAAAACCTGCTCCTGCATCTCCAGAGCCGACCACTGCTCTCCCAGGCCCTTACCAGGCTCATTCTTCACTTATCACTTTTGGCCTTTAACAAATTAATCAGACCACTTATATATTGCTCTTTTTGGAGTGAGATGTATGGGTTGGCATTTCAGGTCTGGCTTTATGACACACTTCCCTTACTGCTCCTGGAAAAAGAAATCTCAAATCCCCATTTGCTTTTCCTTCGCCACTGGCAGCTCTGGGAGAGTCAGGCTCACCTAATGAAACACCCCGAACTGGGACGTCCCTCCAGATCTCGGTGTTTAGCACGCACTCGGGGCCCAGATAAAGTGCTGACTCTCGGGTCTCACCCCCTGAGGTTCTGGTTGAGTAGGTGGGCACCACATTAGGAAACACTGACTGGGTCTGAGGAAGACAGGGCAGGAGCAGCTCTGATAGGTCACAGTAGCACCTTCCTAAGACCCCAGAACTAGGAAGATCACTGTTTGAGTCTGTACGTGACAACTATGACTTAGTGTGTACGGTAAAAAGGAGGTGTGCTTACAGCATTAGCAAGCCTCACCATGGTCTGCACACAGCAGTATTGGAGTAGAGCCCACATCTCTACAATACAATCCTCACTCAGTAGAACATTCAGACTGTGCTGAAGTACTGGGCACAGTATTCAATTCTGTGGCTCACAGCTTATGTTTGCCACTTAGGGATCACAGACAACCTTGGCGAGAGTAGCATCTCCTTCAGCACCCTGACCCTGCTTTAAGGATTCTCGTAGGCACTATCTGCATGGTGGACATGCAGTGCCTCCCACTGCATCTACACCCAAGGCTAAGTTAATATTAGCTGTGGATGCTCTGTAGGCCCTGACTTCAGGGCCCAGAATCACCCTTCTGTCCTCTAGAGATGTCTGTCCCGCTCCTGCTTTAAACCAAAGCCATCAGCCTGGGGCCCCGAATTCCTCACACTGTATGACTGAGTTGTCAAGTTTCCAAGCCAAGTTAAGGGTCGCTACTTGAGGAAAGACAACTGACCACCAAAACTTGGCAGGTAGGGATGTCATGGCCTAGTGTCTCAGAGCCTGGGGGCAGGGCCTAGGCAGTAGATCAAGACAGGAAGTCCTCTTGATTCTGATGATACAATGCTTAGGTGCCTCTAGGAAGTCCCCCTGCCTAATGCTCAAGACCTCCCCTCTGGCCAGGTGTTGATTTCTCCCTTTTACAGATGTAGGGATGTGGCTGGGGATGGTTGAGGCCTCCCTGAGGTTACAAACCTAGCTCCAATTCAGACCTTTTTGACTCCAAAGACTGAGCGTTTCCTCAGCAACTGTGTCTGAAGGGCTCTCAGGGAACTCCTGTGGATGATGACAGAGGGGGCCTGCAGAGGGGAGGGGTCTGTGGGGAGGAGGGATCAGCCTGGGGCTCCTTGTGATGGCAGTGCTGTACATTGAAAATGTCCATGGTGTCTTTTGTAGACCTCGCCCCGATTTCTTTTACCGCTGCTTTCCAGATGGGGTGATGAATTCAGAGATGCGCTGTACAGGTGATCCTGATCTGGTGTCCGAGGGCCGCAAAAGCTTCCCCAGCATCCATTCCTCCTGTAAGTGCAAGGAGAAGACACTCCTGCCCTCCTGCTCGCTTCCTTGGACTGTTTAAGTGGAGAGGATGGTTTTGGTACTTGAATGTTAGTGCAGTGTAGTTTTCTTCACTGTGGGATGGATGGTTTAGAAAAATAGTGTTCCTTGGGAAATCATGAAAGCCTGCAGCCAAGGCTGTAGATTTTACATGGTGCTGTACGTGATGCTTTTGTGAGCTTGGAAGAGTGTGGTGTGAGAGGCATGAGACATTTCACCCTTGGAAGCTATGACACAAGAATTTGACAGTGCAAAGGGAATTTACCAAGCTCCTTGACAACCAGTGTTCAATTCAGCATTGTATCTAGTATTTTTTTTAATTAGGGCATTATATGTATGCACAAATATGTAACACATATGCACATAGATAATGCATATGAAAATATGTATGTATGCACACAAACCTCAATATGTTGTTTCATTATAGATGCTAAAGCCTAGATCAGCTGTACACAAAGGCTGAACCAGCAGCAGAGTGCATAGCAGAAAAAAGTACAAAAATAAAATAAATAACAAACGCCACAAGTCTCTGAATTGTGACACATCCTGGCTCTGCCATGTCTTGGCTCTCAGACGTCACCTTTCTGAGCCTCAGGTCCAGCTGTGTTGATGGAAATAGGAACATCTCCATTCCCAGTAGAAGTGAGGATTAAAGTCAGCGATCGTAATTACTAACATTTCTGGAGCATCCTTCAAAACCAGAATGTGGAAGTGCATTGTTTTATTTAATCCCGCAAGGATCAGGCACTTGGAGTCTGGACTTGTCACAGTAGCTCTCCCTGTTATTATTTAGTACCAGCACCGGTGCCATTCACTCTAGTGGGGTTTACTGACTGACTCAGACACTAAGCATTGGTCCTAGGAATCCAGAGATAAACAAAGCAAATTACAGCCCCGGGAAGTCCACAGGTGTAGCAGGCCGTCTGTGATGTTATGACTCAGGATAATTGGAGACAGACTATGGCTGCAGGTGACTGCTTGGAACAGGAGAGACTCCTGTCAGACTGTGAAGTCCTTGGGGCCTCATCGGTCTAATCATTCACTGTCGGCAAGTCTCTGAATAGGATGTTTTTTTCTGAATCCTGTGACAAAGATTCTCCTTACCGGTGAGTGGCTGAGTTGAGAAACATCTTAAAGCTTCTCTGAATGGACATTTTGCCCAGACACTGGAAACTTGGGTCTGTCAATGAGCTATGGGAACGGTGGGCACTTTAAGGGGATCATTATCAACAGTCCTTGCAGCTCTGTGGCCTGCCAGGTGGACGAGGATCTCTTCTTACACAGAACAGTGAAGCTCAGCCAGGGTTGGTTACTCACCTGAGGATAGCCGCCTCTGGAGTGATGGTGTTTTCTCCCTTTCCAAGATTTAATATAATAGAGTGTTCCCTTTCCATGTCAGTTAAATAAATGCCTTATTTTCTTCTCTACAGCTATGAAGGTTTTAGTAAGAGGAATACTGTAACCCCTTCCCCTAAACAAATCCAGGCCTGAGTCTCCTGAATTTATAAATATGACTTTATTTTTTTAAAGGGTTGTAATTAATAGTACTGTAATACATATTAGAAATTTGCCAGGACAGGAGTTTCTCTCTTTCTCTCTGTCTCTCTGTCTCTACACACACACACACACACACAGAGAGAGAGAGAGAGAGAGAGAGAGAGAGAGAGATTACATAAGAAAATGGATGTGTTAAATAACTTGGCTGTAGTAACCATTCTGTATGCATGCTTTTGCTTTCTCTTGGTGTTTAATTGCCAAAGCAAAACAGTCAAAAACCCCTCAAGTTAAGAATATGAAGATGAACGCTTAGATTTAGGGTCTTCTGCAACCCAGTGATAGATGTTCTCGTAGGAGACAGGCAGAGGGAGTTGGAGGTGGAGGTGAGAAGGCTACCTGAGGACACAGGAGGATGGAGCGATGCAGTCACAGCCAGGGAGCACATGGATCTTCCAGAGCTGGAAGATGCTGCAAGAGTCCCTCTTCTACAGAGCCTAGAGGAAGCCTGGCCCTGCCGATGTCTTTTAAGAATCTGGTCTCCAGAGCTATAAGGGAATGAGAATATGTTACCAGATTTGTGATAGCTTCTTTTCAGCATGCTAGGAAGTACAGAGCCAGATCCAATGCCATAAGAATAAAAGCGGTGGCCTTAGAGCCACCACACACCCCTTTAAGCGCCACCGAGGTGCCTGTGGTGAGGACACGGTGATAGGAGAAGGTGTGACTCTGGGCTGCAGTCAGAGTGCAAGAGTGCTTCCTTCCAATCTTGTGTGTTTCTCGAGTCACAGTTAAAGTGGGTGCTGGTGCCATCTGGAAGGGTTCCTGCTACACTAAGTTATTATAGCCTTGTTGTTAAGGGCTCCAAAGCTATAATACTTCGAGGGATCTGGAGTAGAATTTAAAGTGGTGGTCAGCTCCTATAGGTTCTCCATCTAGTTCATTACAGGTAGGTTCCTTCATGTCCTCTGTCTTTGATGCTGTGTTGTTTCTTATGCATGTGTGTACTGTGTGTGTGCATGCACATGAGTGTATATATTCTCATGGACTATTTTTCTCCGTTATTCTCCACCTTACACTTTGAGACGGGGCTCTCCCCTGGGTCTGGAGCTCCCTGGGTGGGCTAGGCTGGTTTGACCCACAAGCTTCAGATTCAGCTGCGTCCGCCTTGCTAGTCTGGCATTCAGGCTGTGCAGCGAGTGCCATGCCCAGCTTTCTATTTTCTAGAGTGGGGTCCCAGGGACCCTAACTCAGCTTCTCACACTTGCATGGCTTGGCAAGCCCCTGGCTAACTGCACTATCTCCTTATCTTTATCCTTCTGGAGGTGTCTTTCCCACTCCTAAAGACTTGCTGTTAGTGCTGAGTTTTAAAGGGCTTTAAATTTTAAGATCACTAGGAAATGAAACCATTTCTAAAATAAAAATCTTAATCCTGGCTTCTCAAATAATTGACTGAGGACCATAGCACAGGTTAGCATCTGCTGGCACATTTGAACTTGGGCAGAAAGTAGCTCTCATGTGAATACCTCATGCTGGCGGACTGTGGACCTCAGAGATTAGTGGCTAAGCCTTAAAGAAATGTTTCTGTTAGATGTGAGTTCTCTCCTCCTCCATCAAAATGCTGGCTTTCTCACATGCTGCCTCTGGCTGCCTGCCTTGTAGATGTGTGGCTACAGAGATCTGTGCCTGACAGGCTTTTGGGCAGAGGCTGTTACTACCTCTTTCCTCAGATGCTCCTTAAGACATTAACATTTGCTCTTGTTGGCAGACAGGAGATCCAAAGCAGCTCTGGGTTTTGATGAAGTTGCTTTCATCTGTGCTTTCCCCCCAACTTGTGACAGGATAGTACAAGCTTGAAGGGAGCTAGCTGCCTTATGCAGTGGGAAACCCATCCGTGCTCTGTCCCGCATTTCTTATTGTCACTATTTGGACACCTCATGATTGGTGTGATTTTTTGCTCCTCAGAAGAGATGACCTCTGTGGACCTTCATTTTGTTACAAATGCTTTATGTTCCTTGAACAATCAATTTTCTAGTCCAGACTTGAGTGACTGGGTGAGGTGGGTCCCAAGCTAATGAGACACGGGCCAGGCTCCTCTGTTCACAGGCTGCTGGTGGCTGGATGTAATCCACATCCTTATATTATCCCAAAGAACAGTTGGTTTTTCTTCAAACCTAAGAACGGATATCAAGTTGTTTTGCAAACAAAAGAACTTGATCTGAATCTCCCTTAAGAAGCTGAAAGGCTCCAGTATGGGGTACCCACACAGCAGGCAGCAAAGCCCCATAGCAGCTTTTGCATGGGATTTGCTCTGAGACAGCCCTAGCTTCCTTAACTGGAAAAGCAGAGATCACAATTGCACACAGCAAGTGGTTTTAAACTTAGGATTTAAACAAGAGTTGGCATTGTGCCTTCTCCAGGAGCTGAGTGTGAGGGTGTCTGGAACAGGGAGGTGGTTCTGTATCCGTTCAACTCCTAAGAGGACGATTTATATAAGGGAGAGGTGGGGAATAACAAACCATGATACTGTCAAGCTACACAGAAACATATGTCCTGAAAAACTGGTGGGAGTCAAGAACTCCTTTCTACCTCCGATGAGAGCACTAACATCCAGATGTCAGAACATGAGCCACTTCCAGTCCCGGCTCCTGTCCATAGGCATTCTGTACTACGACATCCAATGTCCCTTCGTCTACTTGGTGTCTGTGGTGGCTTTCACCATAGCTGTGAAAGGGACATAGGGCCCATGGAATTATAGCTATGATCTGTGCTTTTTGTAGAAAGATCCGCAGCAGCCTTGATGGCACAATACTGTCAAGCAGCAGCATCAAATCCTTACTAAGGCAGGACACTTACAGTTGCACAAGAAGGGCGGTAGAGACAGGAGGAATCATGGGATTGAAAGCACTATGTAGCAAAACTTTTGTTTCAAACAAGCTGGGCTGGTTAGGCTGTTTGTTGTTTGTTATTTGTTTGTTTAGCTTGATACAAGCTTGAGTCATCTAGGAAGAAGGAACCTCATTTGAGAATATGTTGCCTGTAGCTTTTGCTACCCTGCCTTAAACTCCAGAAACCATGCTACCAGCCCCCACCCAGAAAATGTCAGATATGGAGATGAAAATCACAGACACACACATGTTGCTCAATTTCAACCTGCCTTGTTGGCTTAATTGCTGGGCTTTTTAAAGCCTTTCTTGGCTAGCATACCCTCCCAGCTCAGCACCTCTCAACCTACCCTCAGCTTCAGGTGTTCAGTTACCTTTAGTCCCAGTTCAACACCCTAACCCCCTGCCTGGAGAAGTGGCTTATGGCCGCTCTGCCCCAAGATCTCAAATGTCTGGTCACCTTTTGTCCCTCCGAAGCATGGTGAAAACCTTTTCTCTTCCTTCATCTCTTCTCCTCCCCTCTGGGGACCCAGAAGTCCCGCCTCTTTCCTTTCACCCAGCAATTGGCCCCTGGCATCTTTACTGATAGATCAAGAACCAATTGGGGAACAGGATCTTAGCATCAGCATTTTCTTGGTTAATGATAGATATGGAAGAGCCCGGCCTACTGTGGGCAGTGCCATCCCTGTGTTAGTGTTCCTTGGTGTTATAATAAAATGGGCTGGCAAGCCATGGGGTGCAATCCAGTAAGCAGCATTCTTCCATGGCCTCTGATTCTGTTCCTATCTCCAGTATCCTGCCTTAAATTTCTTCCCTTCAATGATGAGCTGTGATGTGAAGTATAAGCCCACTAGACTGATTCAGCAATAGAAAGCAAACTAGGACACAGGCCAACCCACTAAACAAGCACACATCTAAATCAAGGCTAGGGTAGATGTTCTTGTTGTTTAGATGTCTAAACATGTAGATGTTTGTTTGTTTGTTTAAATGGGGCTGGGGTTGGAACCCAGGGCTTCAGTATTGCTAAGCGAGTGCTATGCCGCTGATTTGGACTTCCAGCCCTGGCAGTCTCACTTTTAAGCAACTCTGGCACTATATAAAATGGGGCCACTGTTGCTTGTGGGTTACATTTTTTTGGCAGAGAAGGTATAAAAGCATATTAATTATTGCTGACTTTGTGATCCCTGGGTGCTTAGTGGTACTGGGCTAAGCACTGGGTAGAGAAGACAAGGACAAACTTGACTCTGTGTCCTCCTGGAGCGTGAGAGTAAACACTAGTGTTGAGATGTCATGTGATGGGAGGTGGGGGACCCAGAAAGGCAGGGGCAGCCTCCAGGAGGGAAACTCTGCAGTTTCTCATCAGAAAGTAACATGGGTTACATATCTTGAGACTTTTATGCTCTTAGTGTGGAAGTCCAGATTATCAATCATTTCCATGAGGGTCTCCAGGTTGCAGTGTTCCTGAGGGGCATTTGATGGATGTGCTTTATTTAGCTTTGCTTTGGGGGCTAGGGCTGTAGCTCTGTCATTATCCATGTTTGCCTAGCAACCACAAGGTTTGGCCCTGAATTAGCTGGGTGTAGTGGTGCATGCCTGTAAACCCCCAGCAATCAGGAGGTAGAGGCTTGAGTTCAATGTAGTCCAAAGTTCCATAGAGAGTTCAAGGCTAGCCTTAGCCATGTGAGATCCTGTCTTTGCTTTTTTTTTTTTTTTTTTTTTCCCCACTTCGCAACTTCACTAGTGCCCATTCAGTACCTCTGGCTATCTGAGACTTCACAATGACATATCTCACTGAAAACATATTTCTCTATGCATTGTCCTGGTCACTGGATATGTCCTTTTAGTTGAGGAATTTGTCACTCCTATTTCTGTGCCCCCTGTTTCTTTTCTAGATTTATATAGACTGATTACTCTTCCATTATCTTTTCTTTCCTGTTGTCTGCCTTTTGGTTGCTTTATAATCACCTCTTGGAGATTTAAAACTTTATAGAATTATATAGAATTGTCATATTATTTTTCTATTTTTAATTTCTAAGAGCTTTCTCAAACTTTGGATTTTTAACAAGTATACCACCTTGTTCTTTCTCTCACAGACAGAATGGCTCTTATTTCTTTCTCTGTGTCTGGGAGTTTTACCCTGTCTTTTCTGTCTCCTCACATGCTGCTTTGTTCTTATACCTGGTGTTCTCAGCCTTATTTTCTAGCTTAAAGATGGATGGCTAAAGCTAACTGGACAAGGTACATTAACTGACCTTTGCTGAGGGTGACCTCGAGGGACCTGGGCACTGTCATGGGCCCTGCTTGTTAGCACATGGCCTTCACCTTGAGTCCCTTGGATCCTCAGAGAAGGTTCTCCAGTTTCTTCCAGAGGTGAAATCAGAGCCCTGGGTGCTGTGCAGGAGGCCTTGGTGGGCCTTAGGTTACCCACTAGACCTTTGTCTAACGTTCCGTTTTCAGTCTGGTTACTCCATGGGATCCCCCACTTTTCTCTTTTTCCAAAGCTTCTAGAGTTAGGTTGTGGGTTGACCTCCGGGCTTCACAGGGTAGAGAGTAGAAGATGTTGCTTCTTACAGGAGCTCCCTGCTAGCCTGTCTGTGATGCTATGACTCATCTACCTTCCCTGCACCTGATGCTAGTGGATCCAAAGTTTGCAGGGTTCTGTGGGTTGAAAGGGCTGCTGCTTTTCTTGTCTTTGCTGTCCTCTGTACACAGGAAGAATGAGGTATCTTCAGCTTAGCAAGTCAGCAGCCATTTTGCTCTTCCTACAGTGGGGTGGAGCTCAGGTGCTGCCACATGGAATCCGCATTCTGTCTGGATCTGTTAGGGCTCTCCAGAGGCCCAGAACCAATTCTATGTCTTTCTCCCTCCTTTCTCAAAACATCTATTTGAAGGAATTGGCTCACGAGACAGTGGGAGTTAGCAAGTCTAAGTAGGGCAGGATGGTAAGTTAGAACATCAAGAAAAAGTTGAGGTTCCATCTTGAATCCAAAACATACAGGACAGAACAGTGGAGTAGATGCTCAGTCAACGTTTGTATGTGGCACTGATTTTTATAACAGAGTCTCTTGTAGCCCAGGCTGACCTTGAACCCTGCCTGAGGCTCTGGATGGATGTGTGCATATAAAATGTGTGTGCCTGGATGCATATATAGCCAAAGACAACTTTGCTGATCCTCCTGCTTCATCTCAGACGAGCTGGTATTACAGCCCTGCTTCGTCTTACCTAGTTTATACAGTGCTGAGCATCAAACCCAAATATTTGTATATGCCAGAGAAGTGATTTACCGCTGAGCTCTGCACTCTGTGCTGGAAACTGAAAACTGGAAAGTGTGCTGTCCTCATACATGGTAGCAAATGACCCAACATTGAACTGTGTTCTCAACCCTCTATGTGATGCTTCTGAAGACAAATTCTTTCTTATGGCAGAAACCCCAGTCTCCCCTAATAAGGCTTACAACTGACAGGATGAGGCCCACTCGCTGTGTGGCATGAAATCTGAATGTTCAAAGTCAAGTGATTGTAAAACTTAGTCATTTCCTCAGACATAACGATTTTTTAGAGTGGGTTGGGCCAAATGATGACTGGCAACTGCAGTGTGCCACTCTGATATAAAATTAGCTACCATCCTGTTGCTCCACTTCTCTACCATTTGGAAGTCAGAAATACCACCACCATGCTCCGATGGCCTCAGTGTAGATTTTCCATCTGTTGTCAGGTTCTTGTTGAGTCCTGGTGCCGTTTCTGACAGCAAAGTCCTTGAAAGACACTAGTGTCTGGCTTCCCAAGCTGAGCGTCTGATATTTGATCTTGGCAGTGGAATCTAAATAGATTTTAGTTACAACTTGGGAAATAATCACAAGATCTCATCTATGCCAGGTTGAATTCCCATCAAGCATGAATATTCAATGTCACAAAGCAGCTGTTGCTTAAGTTGGCTAGGCTGGCTTTCGCATGGAGAAAGAGGAAGCGGGGGAGTGAGGGGGTGGCGAGATTTATTTGTTGTGCCTCTTTTTATGAAACACAGTTGCTATCATGGGTTGCTGTTGGTGGGCAAAATACTTGACAGTTGCTTCTTTATGCTTCTTTTAAGCGTTGAATAAAAGGTCATGAGCTACACGGGTCATTGGTTCAACCAGGACAAATTGCTGGTTATTTGAGGTCACATATTATGTGATTTGTCTTGTAGTGTAAACACTGAAGCCTCCATTTTTATTGTCATTGCAAGGAACATCAGCAGACATGCGTGGCGCAAGCCCTTTGTAGTTCTCTTCTTCCAAACCTAAGTTGTTATCCTCCACCCCAAGCTTCCAGAACAGTTGGGAAGATTCTGAAGAACAACTGTATTTATTTAGTCACATTTTTCTACTCATGAGAAGAAGCTCCTCCATGCTGGATGGCTTGCTTTGAGCAGGCAAAGATCTAGAGGGAGAGAAATCTCAGTTCTGTACTAGGAATTAAGCCCAGGGCTTCGTGCGTGCTCACACATGCTAGGCGAGCGTCTAACTCACAGCATGGCAAACATCACACTGTCTGTGGGACAGTGTATCTCTGTCTGTTTATCACAGTCCCCCATCTCCTCCCTATGGATCTCATTAAGGTTTTCCTTCCTTAAGTCTCACTATGAAATTTTAATGTCACAGATTGTATATCCTTTAATATACTCAAGAATAAAAGATCCCAATGTCACCACCATGTCAAGAGACATCAGCAAGCTTGGCAGAAGTTCCTCATAGTTCCCCTACAGTGATTTTTTTTCTAAATAACTGTAATGTATGAAACTCTTCATCTTTCCAAGAGCCATTTTCATTCCCTGAAGGGATGGCATCTTTGTCAAGAATGAACATTCTAGGGCAGTTATTCTTAAAAGGGCCTTTGTCCCTCCACAGTGACACTTAACATTGTCGGGAGACATTTTTTTATTATCTGGTATGTATGTGACCATGTGTCTCTGTGTATGTCTGTATTTCTGTGTATCTGTATGTGTCTATGTGTCTGTGTATATTTGTACCTGTGTGTCTGTTTATGAGTGTGTCTGTGTGTATATATGTATTCGTGTGCGTTTATGTGTCTGTGTTAATTTGTGTGTATGTTTATATGTCTGTATCTGTGAGCATTTGTGTGTCTGAGTCTGTGTGCACATGTGTATATCTCTGTGTCTGTGTATCTATGTCTGTCAGTGTTTCTCTGTGTGTATCTATATGTCTCTGTGTGTGTCTATGTGTCTGTGAGCATGTGTATATGCACATTTGTCTGCCTGTGTGTATGTGTTCGTGTGTGTTTATGTCTGTTTGTGTTTATGTGTCAGTGTGAATGTGTGTGTCTATGTATAGGGGGTGAGGCTGCTGAACACCTCACAGCGCAGGAACCAAGGGAAATGGAGCCAAGGGACTGCAAACAGGAACCTTCAGAAACTGTGAGCAGAAGCAAGTCTTTCCTCTTTTAAAATGCTTTCTCCCAGCTATTGGTCGTAATGATGAAAATCTGACCCACACTCTATTATTCTTGTTTTTTGATTGGCTGTTTTAGTTTTTCTCACTACTTCCCCACTCTTGTTGATAGTTGATAAATGGTAACAATTTTTTGTTTAGATCTTAACCATATTAATAATTCATACTTGGAATGTGTAAGTCAGAGCCAATCAGTCCTGACGGATGGACATAGCTGTGAATAATCTTCTGCTCAGTGGCGCTTCCTTTCTGTCCACTTCCAGCCAATCCTCGTGCTCTCTTCAGCTAGCCTAGTATTTTCCATCTTTACTTTTCTCTTTCTTTCTTTCTTTCCTTCTTTTTTTCTTTCTTGTTTTTGAACTGCAGATTAGCAGTCTTTTTAAACCCCATACTCAGGGAATCATACACTGTGAATTCTTTGATCAGTATAATGTCTTCTAATTCATCCCCATTGTTGTAAATATCAGTAATTTATCTCTTACGTCATCCTACTGAGTACTACAACGTTGCTTATCTAGTCTATTCTTAGTGGCAATGGGGATTTTTCCATTTCTTATGCAGTTTTTTCACTGATATGTGTTGCTGTATTATGTTTTTAAATATTTATTAGTAGCACTTTAGGTCAAACTTATCTATTTTTAACATTAGAAGAAGTTGCTGACCCCTGTTCCAAGACACTTGCCTCAGTTTACCTTCTCATTGGCAATGTATGATACCTCGAGGTTTTCCATGTCACAGTAACATTTGGTGGTATTAGTCTTTTTAACTTTTGTCATCTTGGTGCGTATGCAGTGGTAGCTTTTGGAGGGCGTCCTTTGCACTTCCCCGAAGACTAATGATACTGTGTAGCCTCCCTTTTGCATAGTGACTCCTCACATATCTACCTATTTGCATATATCATCTGCTCAAGTTCATTTTCTCTCTTTGTTTATGGTCAGTTTTCCATATTCTGTTTATAACATTTTTTTTTGCCAGATAAATGTTTGTGATATTTTCGCCCATTTTGATAGAGATGTTTGCTCTTTAGTTTTCTTGATGCCGCTTCTTGATGAAGGGCCAGTTTATAATTTGATTACATGTCTTTCTTGCATGGATATTACTGTGTCCTGAGTAAAATACCCATTGCTACTCTGTAGTTGCAAAGATATTGTCATTGTTTCCTTTAAAGCTTTATTGTTGGGGCTGCAGAGATCCCTTAGGTGTTAAGAACGCTGGTTCCTAATACGCGTGTCAGGTAGCTCTCCCATAACTCTACCTTCAGGACATCGGATGCCTTCTTCTGACTTCTGTGGGCACATGTGTTGCACACACGGCATGCACACGCCTATTGATAAAAGTAAATCTTTTTAAAGAAAACTTTATGATTTTTTGTTTTATCTCAGGAGCTTTTCTCAAATCACCTTTTGTTCATAAAGTGAGGTATGTTTCCATATTGAGATATAATTTGTCAGCTTCCTTTCTTTTAAGGACTTCCATTTCTGCATCTGATTGCTTTAGAGCCTCTGCGGAGTTCATGGAGTGCTAATGTATGCTGTGCTTCTGTGCCCCTCCCTCCAGCTGACCTCACCATATTGATCAGCACAGCAGCGCCATGCAGGCTGAAGTCAGGCACTTTCGGTCCTTCATCTCTGTTCTTCTTCATCAAGATGGCCTCTGGCAATTACAAGCCCTTTCTCTTTCTACATACTTTAAGAATTGGCTCATATGTTTCTCTGGAGCCTGCCAGAGACGGGTGGGAGACTGTAGAGTCAATAGACTGCCCTGGAGGAGAGTAACTATCTCTTCACTCTCAAGTGCTCTGCTCCATAAACCGTTTTATTTCTCCATTTATTTATAAAATTCTATTCCTCTGTAATATTTTTATAGTTTTTGCTATGTACAGCTTGTGTGCATTTTCAAAAACTAGTCTTTAAATATTTTTATGGAGATAAAATTTACTTACGATACAGTTTCAACCATTAAAATATTTTGTGGTTTATGCTTATAGCTTGTGTTTTATAGTTCATTCATAGGCTTCTATAGGCTCGGTCACAGCCTAGGACATTTCTGTCATCCATCAGAGAAAGCCTGAAACCCTTAGCTTCTCCTTTCCCATCTTTCACTTGCCCCTAGAGGCAGTCAACCACTAGTCTATAGTTGTCAATTCTGAACAAGGCAAATAAATTAAGTCATATAATATGCAGTTCTGTATAGCTGGCATATTTTATTTAGTGTAATGTTTTCAGGTCCCATTAATGTTGCAGCATGAATAAATAATTCATTTTAAAATATTTTATTAACTGTTGAGATTTCATATAATATATTTTGATCATTTCACCCCCCCCCCAGGTCCTCCCAGATCCACCCCATCTTTCCTACGCAAACCACTTTGTGTTCTCACTGTTTTTTAAACCTATCATATCCTACTTGTACTTTCCATGTATTCCTGGGTCTGTGGCCATCAACCAGACACGGTCAATCTTAAAGGAAATGGACTCTCCCTCTCCCAATGGCTGTCAATTGCTGAGTTCCTCAGCTAGAGGCGGTGCTTCATGGCTACCTCCCCACCTCAGTTCGGGGTTTTGACTAGCTTGAGCTTATGCGATCTTTTGGAATCTTGTGTGTGCTATCACAGATGCTGTGAGTTTATCTGTGCAGCGTCCCTGCTGTGTCTAGAAGATCCTGCTCTACTATGGGCATCTCCTGCCTCTGGCTGTGGCGGTCTTTGCACACCCGCTTCTGTGATGACCCCTAGGCCTTGTGGGGAGGAATGTATTATTGATAACCCATCAGAAGCTGAACATCCCTTAGTCCTATAATGTCCCATTGTATGGATATAGATAACCCATCAGAACCTTAGTCCTATAATGTCCCATTGTATGGATATAGAACACAACTTATTTCTATGCTTATTAGTTGATAGATACATGGAGAACTATTGGAAATAATACTGCATGAATACTTGTATAAACTGGTTTGGATGGGTCTCAGGTTTTCTGTGGGGGAGGGCTCATAACTTGGTATGGAGTGATGGAACACACGGCAGCTCTGTACTTAACTTTGAGAAACTACACTCCTGCTTTGCACAGAAGTTGCACCATTTTATATTCCCATCAGAAGTGAATGAGCTCCCTGAAGCTCTTTACCTTTGTCACTAGCCACACCCCATCTTTTGGGGTGTATTATGGCTGTCCTAGTGGGTGTAAACTGTTGTCTGATTGTGGTTTTACTGTGCATTTCCTATGACTACCCCTGTTATTTTTCTTAATGCCATGAGATACCTGACAAAAGACCTTAAGGCAGGAAGAATTTATCCTGGCTCATGGTTCAGGAAATGCTGTCCATCATGATGGTGATGGCTGGCAAGAGGTACATAGGCACTGGTTAATTTGTGTATGTAACTAAGAATCAGAGAGGGCTACATCCCAAGTGGGGGCAGCGTGTAACACTCAAGCTCCTCCTCTATGGCCCTAAGTCTGCTGGCCAGGTCCCACCCATATCCAGAAAGTATCACAACCTCCCAATATCATACCACCTGCAAGGAACCAAGTATTTGAGCACATGAACCTGTGTGAGATATTCCACTTTCAACTCATACAAATAAAATCTTTTCATTTACTTATTGACCACTTTTATATCTCCTTTGGACAATTTTTGGGCTGTCTTTATTGTGGAGTCTTAAGGGTGAGTTAACATCCAGTATCATTTTCTTTGTCCAGTCGAGTCTTGCCCCCACTAACCTGTTCTATGCTGTTATTACAAATACATCCCTTTTTGATACAGCAGAGGCCCAGCAAGGCAGTCACATACCATTCCGTACAACTGATTTTATTTTAAGAATATGAAGAAGAGATCCACATTTATATTGCCTTTAATAGTATTACTGGGGCATTTTTAGTTTTTGAGTTGATTTTTATATCCGGCCACTTTGTTGAAGGTGTTTATCAGCTGTAGGAGCTTACTGGTAGAATTTTGGGGTCACTTATGTATACTATCATATCATCTGTGAATAGCGGTACTTTGACTTCTTCCTTTCCAATTTATATCCCTTTCATCTCCTTTAGTTGTCTCATTGCTCCAGCTAGAACTTCAAATACTCTTAAATAGATAGGGAGAAAGTAGGTAGCCTTGTCTTGTCACTGATTTTAGTGGAATTGCTTTAAGTTTCTCTCCATTTAATTTGATGTTGGCTATTGACTTGCTGTATATTGTCTTTATTGTGTTCATATATGCACCACGTATCCCTGATCTCTCCATGACTTTTAACATGAAGAAGTGTTGGATTTTCTCAAAGACTTTTTCAGCATCTAATGAGATGATCTTATGTTTTTTTTTCTTCCGTTTGTTTATATGATAGATTATGTTGATGACTTTTTGTCATCCCTGCATCCCTGGAATGAAGCCTCCTTGATCATGGTGGGTGATATTTTTGATGTGCTCTTATTTTTGGTTAGCACATATTTTACTGTGTATTTTTGCATCAATGTTCGTAACAGAAGTTGTTCTGAAATTTTTTCTCTGTTGAGTTTTGTGCGATTTAGGTGTAAGAGTGATGTGGCCTCACAAAATAAGTTTGCCAATGTTCTTTCTGTTCCTATTTTGTGGAATAGTTTGAGGAGTATTGGTATTAGCTCTTATTTGGAAGTCTAGTAGAATTCTGTGCTAAAACCATCTGGCCCTGGGCTTTTTTGGTTGGGAGACTTTTAGTGACAGCTTCTATTTCTTAGGGGTTATAGGACTATTTAGATATTTTAGCTAATCTTGATTTAATTTTGGTAAGTGGTATCTATCAAGGAAATCATCCATTTTATTTAGATTTTTCAATTTTGTGGAGTACAGGCTTTTGAAGTAAGACCTAATGATTCTTTGGATTTCCTTGGTGTCTATTTTTATGCCCCCCTTTTCATTTCTGATTTTGTTAATATGGATAGTGTCTCTGCCTTTTAGTTAGTTGGCTAAGAGTTTGTCTTGTTGATTTTCCCAAAGAACCAGCTCTTGGTTTCATTGATTCTATTGTTTTCTTTGTCCCTAATTGATTTCAGCCCTGGGTTAGATTATTTCCTGCCATCTACTCCTCTTGGGTATGATGTTTAATTTTGTTCATTTTTCTCTTTTTATTCTTTGGACTCTATGATCTATAATAGATACCCTTAAGTGTACCACTTCTGTCTCCTGATGCTTCTGATCTGCACTTGAATCTCTCTGATGAACTCTACATTTGCCTTTTTCAACTCTATTTCCGTATGGTTCTCTTTTTCGTTTCTATTTTCTTGTTGACGTTTTCAAATTGTTGTGACATTGTCATTTGGCTTGGTTTTTTGGGCTCATGATGAGGCATGATGAGACTCATGACAGGAGGCGTATGGTAGAGACAAGCTGCTTACCTGATTTTGGAGGTGGAGATGGTGGAATGGAGTCATCCAGACAAACCCCAGTGGCTTCTATTACCTTCTGAAACTTCCACCATTGCTTTCTTAGTTCAGATTCTTTAGAGGCGTGCGTGCATGCATGTGTGCTTGTGTGCGTGTGTACATGTGTGCTTGTGTGTGCGTGTGTGTGCATGCGCGTACACGCATATGTATTATACAGTGACAGTAGACACACTTAGGAAAGAGTTAAGTTGTTCCATACTGATGGGCTTCCTACTTGTTCTGATTGCTCCAAATCACCAGCCTATTGAACCATGCTGCCTATATGCAGAGTGGATCCTCTGGCTTCAATTTGCTGTCCCATCTTCAAGTCATTTCTGAAAACGCCATCACAGACACGCCCCAAAATGTGCTATTCTAATGTTATAGGTTGTCGGGCGCGCCTCTCGCCTCTCGCCAGCGAGAAGACGCGCGACACAGTAGGCTTCGTCTGCAGTTCAGCTTTATTCAGCCGTTGATGGAGGAAGAACCCGGGGCCCCAGAATGGCGCTGCTTATATAGCCCTGAGGCAGCATGTCCTCCACTGATTGGCACGCCCCGGGAGTGGGC
>CM052703.1:68049125-68117539 GCA_028551405.1 Uromys caudimaculatus | reverse complement strand
GCTCTCTTGGCCTCTCTTTCTCTCTCCCTCTCTTTCTCTCTCCCGGGGCATCCTTTCCCCCTCTTATCTTCCCCTTTCTGGGGAGGCCTGTCTCCTTAGATGCATCTCTCCGTTTTGGTCGAGCTCCTAACCTGTGGTCCCGCTCTGACTCAGATAAACTGTCCTGAATGTCCTGTAATGCCTCCTGGCCGTTAGCTGTCTCCCCTTTACCAGAGACCAGAAGGAAGCGGGCAGCAATCACAAATGCCAAGAGAAGTCCCAGCAGTGCATTACCCGCAAACGACCCCATCAGAAATTCAGAGTCCAGCATATATGAGAGAGCTCACCTACCACTGCAGATTTGCGAAGCCTCCCCGTCCGTTGGGCAGGGGGTTCCCCTCGGTGTCAAGATCTCCCGGCGTCCCGGGTTTCGGCACCAGTTGTCGGGGCGCCTCTCGCCTCTCGCCAGCAAGAAGACGCGCGACACAGTAGGCTTCGTCTGCAGTTCAGCTTTATTCAGCCGTTGATGGAGGAAGAACCCGGGGCCCCAGAATGGCGCTGCTTATATAGCCCTGAGGCAGCATGTCCTCCACTGATTGGCACGCCCCGGGAGTGGGCGGTGATTAGTCACGTACACCCTTAATGCGTTTCGGGGTTTTCGCGGGCTATCCGCAAGTTTCCTCAGAACGACAGCGCCATCTGGTAATGGCGAATACTCTAACCGCTCCTTACAATAGGTGTCTATCAATCCAATCCCATTGACAATCAAGATTAATCACCATTGGTGTCATTAACTGAGATACCAAGGCATCAACACATTAGATTGGGGGGGGGGGTGTTGGTTAATTTAAGATCTAACCCATAATATACATCTTTGGCTATATAGAATTTTGTTGTCAATCACATCTCAGTAAGGCTGAAAATAATTAAAGAGATAGATAACAGGAGGCAATAATGTTCTGTAATCCCCTTCTTTGGAAACAGAGCTATTTCTGAGATGAATGACCATCCTCAGCCAAGGTCTTGGCATAGAAAGATTATCTTTTAGGTTCAGAATCATCTCTGTCTGTCTGTCTTTCTCTGTGTGTGTGTCTCTGTCTCTGTCTCTTTGTCTCTCTGTCTCTGTCTCCCTTCATCTCTCCCTCCCTCTCCGCCCCCACTATGTGTGTGTGTGTGTGTGTCTTCCACATTCAAATTTAGAATGCATTTCCTTAAGAGAGTATTTTATTTCTCCTTTTGAGTAGAACTCAATGGCACACATATTTCTACAGCATCCACATCGACTACTTCTCTCCAAGCTTGGTTCCTCATGCCTCTAAGTAGTTTTAGGGGACACTTTCCCCACTGTTAGCAGCCACTTGGAGAATGCAAACTCTTTTGGATGGCAGCCCAAGTCAGGATGGTCAGGGAGTCCTGTCTGCCAAAGGCAAATGAAACAGATCCTTCCACAGGCCGGTCAAAGCATCTTGGGAAGATTCAGACCAACGTACTCTCCTGCCATTAGCTTTTGGATTCCAGTTATTTAGAGCACAGCAGCCCCTTCATCCTCTGCCATCAGCAATCTTAGCATGGGAGGTATAGATGGAAAGGTGGTTTATATTTTTGGAGGCCATTCCATCCCAGAATGACTACTGCAGCGAACTCCTCAGCTCGCAGTCTTCATGGCTTCTGGTTCACCCACACTCGTGCCTAGACTCCCTTGTTTCTGCATCCCAGCTCATTACTCCCATCCTCTTGATGGAACACAAGACAGTAACCTACCTCAGGCACGGTGTTAAAGGCCTGGAGAGCCCTGCTCCATTTAATACTCATTATATATTTTTGAATTAACTACTGATGATTTGTCTTGTTGTCAGGTGAGGATCTTAGTCTTAGATAAGAACGTAATTTACCCTGAGTGACATATGGCCAGCCTATGACAGAGGCTTTTGCATTTACATCCAGATTGTCTGACAGTAGAACCCTGGCTCAACTTCACAGCAGAACTCTAACTAGTTCCTTTCCTTTCTTGGTCTGTGCCCTCCCTGTCTCCCCTTTCTTCCATATGCTGTCACAGACTGCCCATATTCACCCCCTCAACCCGCCCTCTGTCCCTGCACACTGATCCGATGGCCAGCAGTCAGTGGCCACATCTTCTTTGCCAAGAGTTTCTCCTCAATTAGAACCATTCCGCTGTGCCCACAGCAGATGGGCTGCTCAGGGGAATTGATATACAGTCATCCTCAGAGCAGCCTTCAGGCAATTCTGACGGGGGAGGTATATACACACCCCAGCCTCTGTACCCTGAGTGAATCTCAAGAATGTCTTTTACCCAGTAAGTAGAGACACCAAGTGGACTGTGCTGTATCTGCCCAGGGTTGTCACTTGCTCACCACACTTCTTGACAGCTACCTGCCCAGGGTTGTCACTTGCTCCTCTGTACTATCTGACACCTTCCTTCTTGAGCTAGCTTCACGCGTCCCTGGGGGCTTTCTGGTTCACCTTGCTAATATACTGTTGGCACTTGAATCCATCTCAAGGTCTCACCTTGAAGGAACCCAAAACTAGAATGTTTGATGGCTGTGTCCTGTGTACTCCAGGTGTTTCTGGCTCCGTGGGCCTCATCAAAAACTCTGGATCCCAAACTCTGACTTTCACCATTTCTTGTCAGAACGTTTAATTGAGTCTGCCTTTATCATCATTGTTTATTAGTTGGTTTTTTCCCCCAGTATCTACCTTTTGTTCCATCAGAGCTGGAACTATGAAAGACTCTGGCTTTGAATTGTCTCTACTGTCTGGCACAATGAACAATCTAAAATACTCCAGATATTTATTGAGCAGATTTATTTATTGGCATACCTGGATAAAGTCTTAACTAAAGCTATATTTATGATATATGTGTGTGCTTAGGATCCCAGTGTCATCGTAAAGGTCATGTATTCAGGAAGTTCCACATTGCCGGCAGCCTTGTTTGAGAAAGGAATGCATTCTGCAGCTCTGAGCACCTGGGTCCTTGGCACATCAAGGACAGAATGAAATGATCTGTGCTGAAGACATTTCCCACTCAAGTGGGTGGAATATGCTCTTCTTAAGACACAAAGGCTCGTTCTGTTTCCATATATTCTCCGCCCATAATGCCTTGTCTTTGTTCTGCCTGGTGACCTATTAAGCAAAAGTGTCTATTCTTTAGAAACACAGGCTTAATATTTATATGATATCTTTGCATACAGTCATCCCTAATAAAAACTTAACACTGGAGACATTCCAGGTCCTGGAAGCTCCATGGACTTCTGCTTCCCTAATGAAACTTCACCTTTCAAACTCTGCGTTTTGTTTCATGAGTGAGCTCTGCCATCTGTGGCAAGTCCACATCTTCCTTTGTTTCTAGTAATAAAGAGACCCAATGCTGTGGCTTCCTCACAACTGAGGGTTTTCTGCTTCCCCCAGGGGATGAAGGTCCAGGGTATAGTTACTATTCCTTTGCGCTATGAAATCAGTGGTCTCTGTTGACTTCTATTCCATCTACTGCCAAAGAGGGCTCAATTTACCCACAGAATACTTGGGTCTTCCTGGAACAAATAGTATTGAGTCTCCAGCCCTGTGCCAGCCATGTAGACGGAGCCTGGTGTGTGCTGAAGCCCTTCTGCCCCCTTCTGTTAAGCTGTAGGCCTGGCCCAGGGTTGGAAAGAGCCAGAAGAATGTCTGTACATTAGAGGCCATTTAACCCAGAAGCTTGGGATGGAACTGGGAACCAGGGACTTGTAGGGAGGGGAAGCAAACTAGTGTCTTCACTCGGCAGCTCTGGCTCTACAAATGCATTTTATTTCTTAGTACATGAGCATTTTCAGAATGGTCAGGCTGTAGTGAGAGCACCCTTGTGCTTATTGCCATCAATCGGTGCTCCAGTCCCAGGCTATGAGTCATTCTTTCTCATAGGACGATGTGCATCAGCTTTCTGGGTCATAATTAACCAAGACTTTCTCCTCGCAGGAGGCTAGGGGAAGGGGTTGATCCTGGCTTTTCTTGTGCTAAGTGAAACAGTTGATTGTTAGCCAGGAGCACCTTCTAGTGGAGACCCCTTCCCCCATACTGAGGTGGTTGATGATCTTATAATGAATTTGGCTCATATTTTTGTTTTCTTGTTCTTTATTAATGTGCTCTTTGGGGAAAGTGTTTGATATTCTGGCCTGGGTATTACTCATCTTACAAGTTAGGCAAGGCTCTAATCATAGAATGAGGAGGAAAAGGCGGAAGAAGAAGAGAAGGAGGAAGAAGAAAGAAAGGAAGAAAGAAAGAAAGAAAGAAAGAAAGAAAGAAAGAAAGAAAGAAAGAGAAAGAAGGAAAGAAGGAAGGAAGGAAGGAAAGAAAGAAAGAAAGGAAAATTGAGCAGCATTTTCAGACTATGGTCAAACAAGGGTACTGATGTCTATTGCCTACTTCCTGTGGCTTTGTTCTGTGAGTCCATGGTTTAGTTCCTATCTTTGGTAAAACTTCCAGTACCCTGAAAAATATATTAAAAGCAACTTTCCTTGGCAGCTGTGATGAATAACAATGGATATTAAATAAATAATTATACAAATGGCCATTTAATTATAATACCAAAATGCACTAGTTGGAAAACACATCATGCATAATTATGTGTGTACGCAGTAAGAGGGATCTAGAACAGTAATTTCTGAAGAATTAGGCCAAGAGTGCTTGTGAGTGGAGGAGTCTCCATGCACCTTCCCCTCATCTTTGTGCACATGGAGGGCAGGGAAACAGACTGCCCTAGTGATGGCGAAGAGGCCAGAGCATGTAGACCATTTTAAGACATTAGCTAGAGACTGTAGCAAATTCTTAGAAAGTACCTTTTAAGCCAACACCTGTCACATGGCCAGCTCCCAATCCATTTGCTCATAACTTTACTTGTCTTCCAGTGACATAAGTCCTGGGTAGTGGCCCAAGGCTTCATCTCCATCAGGATAGCAGTTTAGTCTGATAGGAGTGATGTCTAGTGATTACCAGTCTTCATGAGGCTTTGGAAAGCTGGGGATTGGCCACACAAAGCCAAGGTCTTGAGAGGAATGAAGCATTCTGTCTTCCCTGTTAAGTATGTACAATCTCACATGCTTCTAGCCTCTGCTCATTTTATCCCCAGGGTCCCAAAATCAGAAGAAGGTCCTCCCCACGTTCTTTTTCATGTCCCTTCAGGATTCAGCAAGCCTTACATGGGGCTACTCCTGTGGGGAGGATCAGGACATTGATCAGCACCTTGATCAGAGCTATCAGGGCAGGGAGGAGACCTAGCAGAGGAAGAGGCAGCCGAGCATGGTCTGGAAGGATGAGATGATTACAGGCTTCACTGAAACCAAGCCAAGCCCAAACTAAAAGAACTCTTCATTTTACGTCAACCCAGATTCCCCGAGGGGTGGTGATGCATCTCTAAAAGCTGATCAGAATCTCATATTGTTGTCATTCTGAGCAGAAGTGGCTTCAGGATGTTGCTTTTTGCCCCTTGCTCTGGCCTAGAAGTAACAGTGCATCAGAACGGAGGGCAGACTGAAGGCTTGGCTGTCCTCCAGCTTTTCATTTCAACCCTCTTGATAATGAAACATTCATCTAGATTCTGAACCTCACCAGCCCCCTCTACCTGCTGTGTGATCCTCTTCTGTTCCCACCATAACCCAGGAAGCCCTAAGCTCCCCTCTGAGGCCTCGACCCCAAGAATCTGCCTCATTTACAATAACTCATCAATTTCTTTCAATAACTCATCAATGTTATATATGGGGGAATTCCAACCTGGAGATATTTCCAAACCATGCCTTAACCAATGTAAGTAACCTGTCTATTTCTTTTGAGAAGAGAAAGCCTGTATTCTACATGCACAATGCAAACCCCTCAGACTGTAGCTCAGCCTTCATTTTCCCTCAAGTAGTACCCTCCTGGTCATTCTCCCAAGTTCACCCTGACTGGTACAGAAAATGTTGAGAAAATAAATCCACAACCTACACACCCTTCTGTCAAGGATAGATGTCTGTTTCTGGGTCTTCTTGGAATTCTTCTGTGGTTATTGAGGCCCTTGTAAAAAATCTATATCATATATGTCATTTCCCTTCTAGAGTGGTCCTAAGGAGAATGCTAGAGATAACAAGATTGTCTGTCATCCACTGCAAATGTTAGTGTAACCAAGGGTTAAAGACAGGTCTGTGACTGTTCAGGAGGTGCAGTCCCTCCCCACCGTAGGCTGCCCAGACACTGCCTCAGGCGTTTGAAACTTTGAAGCTGAGTGAAACGTTTACAGAGACTGAAATGTGGATGGTGAGAGTGTGAGTCCAAGGTAGCTTCAAGGACTTTAGTAATCAGACTTACCTAAACCTTGGTTCTCACATCTTAAAGTAAGTATAGAAATACTTTACAGTATTTTCTCTTTTTTATTGGTTATTTCATTTATTTATACTTCAAATGTTATCCCCCTTCCTGATTTCCCCTCCACAAACCCCTATCCCATCCCTCCTGCTTCTATGAGGGAGCTTCCCCACCCACCCACTCCTACCTCACTGACCTAGCATTCCCCTGCGCTGGGCATTGAGTCTCTACAGGACCAAGGGCCTCCCTTCCCATTGGTGCCAGATAAGGCAATCCTCTGCTGCAGCTGGAGCCATGGGCTCTCTATGTGTACTCTTTGGTTGGTGGTTTAGTCCCTGGGAGCTCTGGGGCACAGTGTTTTCATAAGAATATCATTGGACTTCCAAAAATGCCAATATCTTTATTTTAGTCCCATGTGATTGAATCTTGTAATGGCATGCACACACATTAAATTGATGTCATATTTAAGGAATTAGTTTAGATGATATTCAATAGCAATTCTGACACTTGAATTTCATGCATATATGCAATTAATTTGTATCATTCTTACTCAAAATAGAGAAGGAATAACCTCTCAACTCATTTTCTAAGATGAAATAGGGCCATAAAATAATCCTGATAACAAAACCCAATCACAGAGACAAAATTCCTAAATAAGTTAGCAAGTTGAGTCTATCAGTACATAAAAAAGAATTTGAATTTATCCTATAATTAAACAGTTGGTTTACAAATGGAAAATAGAAGATTGAAGAGTTGGCTTGGTAGTTAAGAACATTTACTGCTCTTATAGATGACTCAGGTTCAGAACCCAGCACCATGTCCAGCAGTTAACAACTGCTTGTAATTCCTGCTCCAGAGAATCCAACATCCTCCTCCGGCCACTGCAGGCACCTGCACACATACAGCTGCACATATATACACATAAATAAAAATAAATAAATCTTTTAAAATTTAAAATAGAACTAACTCATGCAATTAACCAAAGTGAAAAAAATAAAAGAGAAAGTTATATGATTATTTCAATGGAGATCAAAAAGGCAAGATTTGCCAGTTATATAATTTCTCATTAAACAAGGAACACAATGAAATTGCCCTAGGCTGATAAAAAAGATCTGTGAAAAGCCTACTGCTAACTTCATACTTAATAGACTGCTTTTAAACAAAAAAGTTGTGCTTATAAGAATTATAAAGATATGTCTGTCTCCAGTGTATTCATTCAGCATCATGGTGGTAGTCTTAATGCAAATAGATTAGAAAGTGAAAAACAAAACAAAACAAAAAAGAGAGATTATTTTAATGTGTAAATTATACAATTGTCAAACTCAACAAAATGTTCTAAAACGAGTCAATTAATTTTGCAAGATCATAAGATACAAGGACAGTATGAGAAATCAATTGTATGTTTATAATAAAAAGAGGCAATTAGAAACTTTGAAAATGCCAATTATACTGGTATCTATTTGTTGCAGTAAATCTCCAACCCCAAATAAGCCCATGCAAAGAACACATGACTCAGTTATAATGTTTATAAGCTGCATGCCTACGTTGGGCAGCTCCACCACTACACTACTCTTTCCCCAGCTATGCGATCCCTTGCAGCTCCTCCAGGCCATGTGGTTCTGCTCCACCTTCCTTCCATCTCCTCTTCCTCTGTCTTCCTCTCTCTCCTCCATCTCCTTGTCTTCTCTTCCTCCCCCTCCCACTCCTCCTCCTCCTCCTCCTCCTCCTCCTCCTCCTACTCCTACTCCTCTCTCCTCTCTAAAGCTTCCAGCCCCACCTTTCCCTTCCATTGCCCAATCACAGGCTCTAGCCTTTATTTGAACAGTTAAAATGGGGAGAAGGTTCACATGAAATCACCTGAGTATGTGATCCACTCCTTGTTGGGGGCAGCCCCTTTTGAGGAAGCAGAATTAGCATCAGAACACAAACAGCACCAGGGCAATCCACAATATCTATTTAAATAACCTTAAGTAATAAACAAGAAAATAAAAAGCCTGTATTTTTTAAACTAAAAAAAAATATTATTTAAAGAAGACTTTAGTAAGTGGGATATATACCATGTTCATGAAAGGATGATACAACACAGCTACTAATTTTCCCTAAGTTAATATATAGACTCCGCATAATTCTATTTTTAAAATAGGTGTAGAAGTTTAAACATTGATTATAAATTCATCTGACAAGTCAGAGAACACAGAAAAACAAAACAAATTTGAAGTGCTTAAAGTACCTAATTTTAAGAGTTACTATAAAAACTGTACTGATCCTGTGTATTTTAAGAACAGATGAGTGAACAGGTGAGATGGCTCAGCAGATAAAGGTGCTAACAACAAGTCTGATGAAGTAAGTTCAACTCCCCAGATCTACATGATAGAAGAGAACTGACTTCTTCAAGTTTATCTCTGACCTCTGTTTGTGCACAGTGCTACACATCAAGCATGCTACAGTAATGCTCACACAAAAATAGATAAAATAATAAAACTTTTTAAAGAAACAAAGATTACAGAGACATGTTAATGGAACAGTAGGGTGTTAATAAATAGACCCTTATGTATGATTAATTTAAATTTGATGTAGAAATAACGAGGAGAAATTTCAATCAGCAGTGATAAAACCCTGAATAAAAATCTGAAAGAAAAAGAAACACATTGACTCATAACACAGCATATGTAAAACTAATCCAAAATGGATCTGATACTAAAAAGTAAAAGAGAAATCCTCTAGGACAGTGGTTCTCAACCTTCCTAATGCTGTGACCTTTTAATACAGTTTTTCATGTTGTGGTGAGAAACTATAAAATATAAAATCCCTCAACCATAAAATTATTTAGTTGCTACTTCATAACTGTAAATTTGCTACCATTACTAATAATAATGTAAATATCTGATTTGCAAGATATCATATATGTGACCTCTGTCCCCTCATGACACACAGGTTGAGAACCAATGGCTCTAGATGCTGATGTCAGAGTATCATCAGTGTTTTGTGATAAGCAAAGATTAATTAGAAGGGATACACAATATCAGCAATAAAAATTAAATAAAATGATAAATAGAATTTCACCAAAAATTTCCCCCCTCCTTTTTTCCTGTTCCTCCAAAAACATTAATGAAATTTAAAGTCAAGTCATATACTGAAGGAAAATATTTTCAACTCATATATTCCACAAAGTCCTTCTCCCTGATCAGTTATTTTAAAGGAGAAGCCAGGGGCTGGGTGTGTGAAGAAGTGACTGAGAGGTAGAACGGGCAAGATGCTCAGTACAGAAAAAAAAGTCAGTACAGTAAAACTGCAGGCAAAAGTCTGTCCATGAAGGAAGCTTACTGTACGGAGGCATGTGAATAGGTGCTCTGTTATTGATCCACAGAGAAATGCAAATTAAACCTATCCAAGGCAGTGTTTCACAACATAACTAAAATTTTTAAAATGGACTACATTACATGTTGGAAATGCAATTGAGTGGAACTCTCAAATATTGCTAGTGGAATTATCAATTCAAATGGCCAAGTTGAAAATTGATCGTCAGTTTCTTATAAAATTCAATCACATACTTGTCCTGTTACCAAACAGGTACATTTGGTAGGTATTTACCAAGAGAAATAAAAGCATGTGTCCACAAAATAATGGGTACAAGGTGATAAAATAGCCATTTTCTTTCTAATATGCCCAAACCAGAGACAATACCAATATTTATCAACAAGAGAATAGATAACATTTAAAGGAAATCACTGAGACTGGGAAAGATAGCCCCTCAGCTCAGAAAACTTGCTGCTTTTGCCATAGACCTGGGTTCAATTCTCAGCACCCATGCTGGTTGTTTCACAACTACCTATAACTCCAGTTGCAGAGAATCTGATGCTTTCTTTTAGCCTCCTTGGACATCTGTTTGCATGTGGAGCACATACATACATTTAGGCATATATATATATATATATATATATATATATATACACATATATATATATACACATATATATACACACACACACACACACACACACACACACACACACACACACACACATATATATATAGTTTTTTTAAGTAATTTTTTTAAAAAATTAAATGGATGGGTTGAACAAGCTCCAGTAGGTGGCCACACACCCAAGAGTATGTACTAGAACTAATAGGGCTTACAAAAAAAGATCAGGAGGCACAAAGTCCAGTGGGTAGGGAAAAGGGGGTGGTCCTGGGAGGAGGGTAAAGATAGTCAAAATACAATGTATGAAATCATCCGGTAGAGGAAATGGGAAAAGAGAGGGCTTTTTATGGAGGGGAAGGGAAGTAAATAAAGAAGGGAAAAGATGATAAAGTAACAACAAGGATATTTGAAAAAGCCACAAGGAATATTACTATTAACTATTTTCCAAAATAAAAAACCATAATACATATAATTCTATGTATAAATATACATACCTAGCTTTAATAAACCTTTCTCATCTGAGATGATGATCCTTCCGCCAAGAGTCAAAGACTACCTAGCAAAACCCCAATATCAGACATGAGAAGCCCTTTTTCAAGTTATTGGTCAGAGATGTCCAAGAGACCCCAAAACATACAGTCTATTGCTGCTGCCCTTGGTTACTCCGCAGGGTTAAAGGTAAGTCCCTATTGCTGATGACACCATGCACTTCAGACGAAGAGTCCAGAGACCTTAAAGCTGGAACTGACCTGGATGCCCCCTCCCTGTGGACTAGCATTCATGGCATCAAACAGTGCCATGCAAGCTTCCAAAGGAACCAGTGATACAGAAGTTTAATGGCTCCTATCCGGTCCTCTTGGGTCTACTTTCGCTCATCTTCCCAGCCATTCATAAACATTCAATGTATGTTCTGTTACTCTTTAAACTTCTTAGGATAAGACTGATTTAGAATAAAAATTGAAAGACTTACTATGACTTATTATGGAAAATTGTAGCCCTGCTTATTTCCAAGGCTTCATTTCATGCTGTACTCCCTTCCAGCAACACTAGCAGCCTTTTCCTTTCTGTTCTGAGATTGAACTCAGGGCTTCACATATACCAAGCATTGCTGTACCTCTAAGCTCTGTGCCCAGGCCTACACCAGCATCTTGTGGTACTTTAACTATATTCAGTATTTCCTCTTCTTAGAGTCATACTGATCTCTGTCCACTCTTTTTCTGCTCATCATGTATATAAGATGTATAGGTCTCCTGTTCCTACCCAGCATCCTCTCTTCTAAGAGTCTATTTTGTTTTTTATTGATACTCTTGACAATGTTAATAATGATTTCTGTCTCTAAATCTTTTGGGACTCCAACCAAGTCTGATATTTGTTCCCTAGAATCAAGCATACTAGCCAAGAATCTAGCAAATCTAAACAAATACTTGTAGGAACAAGCCTGACATGGTGGAAAGAAGCCCCACACATCTGTCCTGGGTGCTGCGGCTCTGGGTGGGACAGGAAACACATGGGAAGTGGCCGTGCATCTTCCCACACAGTCTGACAGGCAGGTGGGAGCTGTGGGAAGCCTTTGCGGGCCCTGTCCATGGGTGGGGTAGGGGGCTATTCTTGGGGAACATGTGGCAGCCATCTCTGTGGGTTCTCTAGCCTGGGATACTGCAGTCGCTGCAGGGTGCTGCAGACGGGCTAGCTGGAGCACAGCTGGGGTTCCTGCCACGGGTTTCAGTGGCTTGGGGCGCCAGGCTAACTGCTTAGGCTTGGGTGAATGGGTACTACCTGGGAGGCAGAGAAGCCGTTGGCAAGAGATTAGACGAAGATCCTTAATGGAGGGCCAGATCCCTCGCTTCCCATGGCAGGTCCAGATAAAGAGACAGTCCATAATTCTAAGACATTTATTTTCATTGTGTGGAGTGACGTGGATAGAATTGAGATGGGAGGCAGATATAGTAACTGGGAAGGGGCATGGCTAAGCCTCTAGGTGTCTCATTAGCATGGGGATGGCTTGGAGCTGTGTGGCCACGCCTCTACCTGAGGAGGGGTATTATGTGACCATGACTGGAGCCAAAAGCCTCCAGGGAGCGTTGGCATAACGTTTTCCAATCCCTTGCAGATTGTTTCACTGGGTCGCCCAGATTTTATGCCTGTGCTCAACCGGGTGCCAGATTGCCTGTCACAGATCACTGCCCCACAAATACTTGTTGACTTAGTGACCTCATAACAAAACTCTTAGCTTATAGTTGTAGGTGTTGGTTCTGTAACTGAAGGGTGTGTGCTGTTTGTGTGTTTTATGAAGTCCATACAAATCCTAGCAGACTGTATTCCTTGACATTGACAATTTTGCATCACCTGAGGGTTCAAAGCTAAAACATTTTCTCCAAGCTCAATGTTTTGCTGTCTATAGTTGATACGGTGGTTGTTCGTTGGTATAGATGGTATAGTGATTAGTCTCATTTGTTAATTTGAGATCTAGAATTATCTGGGAGATAATCCTCTGGTCATGCCAATGAGGGGTGATTAGGTTAATTGAGGAGGGAAGACCCATCCACATGAGTGGCACCATTCCTTGTGCTGGGTTCCTGAATTGTATAAGAGAAAAGTGAACATAACATAAGAATTCTTCTCTCTGTGCTTCTTGTCTTGGGATGCAATGGAACCAGCTGTTTCAAACTCCCATTACTGTGAAATCCCTACTGTGATGGACTTTAACTTTGACCTGTGGCTGAAACGAACCCTTCCTTCCTTTCTTTAGTTACTTCTTGTCAGGATGTTTTATCATAGCAACAGAAAGAGTAACTAATAAACATGACTTTTCATTAGTGGATCATAGCTGCTTTGTGTGGTGGAAATACGGTGGTTGTCATCTTTCTCTGAGTGGAAATGTGAATTCTGTCTTTGACATCAAGATGTTGGAATTACCTACTTTTATTCTCCCTCCATTGGTCAACAAAAGCAGTGTCTTGGAAGTCTCTAGGGAATTCTGTTGTTTCATCTCGATGTGCAGATTCTGTGTTTCACATATGCACAATATTGTGCTCATTTACAGAAAAGCAGTCTGGGTGGTAGACCAGATGGAGCATTTTGACATCATTTACAAGTGCCTTAGCTACTATTTTTCTTTTCCACACTGAGCTTCACTGAATCTATGACCTACTTTGGCACTGCCATGCATGGACCAACTGCCATCTCTGAGACTCATCTCTTCAAAGTTGTGGTCTTGCATTAATGATTAGAAGGCACATCACACACTAATTTCAAAATCTTTTCAAGAAGTGGGAAGACAAGACTGGAGCTGATAGAATGGATTCAGAAAAAAGTATCTCTGAAGGATACAGTGAAGGAACTGAGAACTCTCTCAGATGTTCCCCTGGTAGCTGATTTATTGTGCTCACTCTCGCCAAGAAGGGCAGAGGCCGTGAGTTTTCTGCAAATGATCACAACACCATCCACACATGAGACAATGAATCTATACATAGAATTGAAATGACAAAATTCTCCAAGTTTTTGTTTCCTGACTGGTAGTCTCATTCTTTGCAGTTAAGAGATGGGACGGGGAAGCCAAAGTCAGCATGGCATGAAGAAAGCAATTGAACACTTCTAAAAATAACCTACTTTCTGTCATCTATTCCTGCCAAGTCCTAGGCAGGGGTAAACTTGTTCAACCTTGTTCAGTTCTCCCTCATTACTGGTTATTTTAATTTTACTATTGCTATAGTCTGAAAGTATCTCCCTCCCCAAATTCATGTGTTAAAAAATAATTACAAGTAGGATGGTCTAAGAAAGTGGACTTTAAGAGATAGTTATGGGGCTGAAGAAATGGTTCAATAGTTAAGAGCACTGACTGCTCTCCTAGAGGTCCTGAGTTCAATTCCCTGTAACCACATGGTGGTTCACAACCATTTGTAAAGGGATCCAATGCCCTCTTCTGGTATGTCTGATGACAGCTACAGGTGTATTCATATAAATAGAATAAATCTTTTTTTAAAAAGAGAGAGAGGGAGCTGAAGAGATGGCTCAGTGGTTAAGAGCACTGACTGTTCTTCCAGAGATCCTGAGTTCAATTCCCAGCAACCACATGGTGGCTCACAGCAATCTGTAATGGGACCAGATGCCCTCTTCTGGTGACTAAAGATAGTTACAGTATATATATGTAATAAAATCTTTTTAAAAGAGAGAGAGAGAGAGTTACAAAAGCAGATTACTCAAGGTCAAACTAGCACCCTTCTAGAAGAAGTCATGGGGGGTTATACTGTGTCACTTTGCCATGTCTACCATGAGAGGATGTAGCCAGAAGGAGCCATCTATGAACTAAGAAAGTACCCTCAGTAGACATGCACTCAGGCTTGGTCTTGGATTTCTCAGTTTCTGAAACTGTAAGAAACAAATTTCTGCTGTTTATACGTTATTACCCTACAGTTCTTTGCTATGGCATCCTCACATTAATACAAGTTACAAGACAAATGCATCACATGCTGAGTGCAAAGGAAAACTGCTCATTTTGAGAAAAATGCAGTTTCATAAAGTCAAAGGAAGTGATTGCAGAGCTACTGGCATTACAGATGAGGAGCTGGCAGTTAGAGGCAGATCAACAGAAGCTGAAGTCAGCTTGGAGGAGGCCGTTAGAATTGCTTCAGAGACGTAGAATTAAGCCTGAAAGGATTGTGAGATATGAATGAGAAGCAGACATTCTAGCAGAACGTAAACATTCAGACCACAGCACCTGATTTTCTTCTCATTCCCATGGCCTTCCCATTCCTTCTGTGTTCCAGGTAGAGCTCCCAGTAGTGACTGGAAAGATTCTGACTTCTTGTACTGAGTTTCTGCCACAAGGTACAGGATGGCTGTTCCTTGGACAGGCAGCATAGATCTATGTATTCCTTTCATTTTATGTTGCTATGCTAAAACACCCTGACTAAAAGCAACTTAGAAGAGAAGGTGTTTATCTTTCAGTTCCGGGTTATTGTACATCATTGCTGGGCATTTAAGGCCATGAGCACTTAAAGCAGGTAGCCACATCCACAGTCAAGAATTAGAGACAAATGAATACATAAGTACCATTCTTGATTTCACCACACTGCTGTAGAATGAAGCCTAAGGAATGGTGCTGCCCATTTTAGACCTGTCTTCCTATAGCAATTAATGTAATAGAGATATGCCCCACAAACATGCCCACAAGCTAACTTGATCTGGACAGTCTCTTATTGAAACTTCCCCCCAAGGAATTCCTCACTGTGTCAAGTTGACAATGAAAACTAACCACCCTCATCTATATCACTGTCATTCCAAACCTGCCTTTGGGGGTGTATGAGGTATGCTGATAACCTCCCAAGTCTGCAGGTGAAAGAAAGGTGTAGATTCAGGCAGTATAGTAGGAAGAAAGCAGAGACAATACCAAAGCAGAGCAAGCAGACAGAAAACGCCAGCAAACTATGAATGACAAACCTCTGAAGAAGTAAAGGGAAGATGAGCTCCACAGAACATGTGTACTGGTGAGGCAGACTGGAAACTATTTCTCCTTGTTCTGTGGCTGATTTGAATGAAGGATGGAGGAGCCCTCTAAGGGTGGGCTGGCTCCACTAGGCTCACTTCTTTGTGCTAGGATCACACTTTAATTTTCTCTGTGTTGTGAGGAGAGGGGGTGGGGATTGCTTAGCTACAAAGGGCTTTCACTTCTCATCAGCATCACTGGGACTCTATTGGCACCTGGCTTTTCATTCTCTCTTCAGTCAGAAGGAAACACTCTGAATAGGAAACAATAGCAGAAGCCCCTGAGCAGCTTGGCATCTGTGCTTCCTTGGGCTAACTGCTCAGTCAGTTACCAGGGCTCCCATTTGTGCTTGTTAGCCTCAGTCAGTTACTAGGACGGCCCAGGAACCCCTGATGCTCATTGTGATAAGCTTCTCAGTGGAGGCTTTGACAAACATCCAGACCTACTAGGTGTAGATGGAAAGAGCATGAGACTTGGGAGCTGCCTCACTCGGTGTCTAATTGACTGAATGGGTGGGTGAATAGAAGAGTGGGTGGAAGTAATATCAAGTCTTACATCTATCATTTAAAAGCCATGACTTTGAACAGGTTACATGACATTTGGTTGCCTCACTGGTGCCAAGCACTAAAGGAAGTGATGAGGGTCCAGAGGTCAACGAGGTGACACCTGTCCTATAGAAATTCCATTTAGGAAGGATGGAAACACAACAAAAGGAAGCTTTATCCAGGAACCTGACTAGCTCTGTCTCCCGGGAGACCAGACTGTAGGTATTGTTGTGTCTGAATGTTGTTCTCTCAGCCTGTGACCTGAAGGACTGTCCATCCCCTCTGTGCCTTAGCCATTAGATTACACAGTCTACTCTGAGGATGTCACTGGAGACTGACAGTGACAGCTGGGGTCCTTAACATCCACTCCTAATTTTTTTTTGTCCTTAAATCATTTTCTTCCAGTAAATCGATGAAGAATTCTCCTGTTACCAAGCACTTTCTCTGGTGTCTGTGATTTGCAGATTCCTAAAAGTGATTTTTTTTTTTTTCAAAAACCACACTGACAAAACTTTCTCTTAGTGTCCTGGGAAGCACATCTTCCAGTCCTACAGATGGCATTAAGCTAACAGGTGGCTACCTGGCATTCTTGACTTTTCTCGTGTTTGCTTTCCACCTTTTCATAATTAAAGTCACAGTGGGGATGGAAAAGTTAAGCCTAAATTAAACTATCTCTGCCCCACATGTCTATTTAGAGCTGGGTATTTCAGATGTCATGGGTAGTGTACTGGATGATTTTGGGTGTCAACTTGACACAAGCTGGAGTTATCACAGAGGAAGGAGCTTCAGGTGAGGAAATGCCTCCATGAGATCCAGCGGTAAGGCATTTTCTCAATTAGTGATCAAAGGGGGAGGGCCCCTTGTGGGTAGTACCATCTGTGGGCTGGTAGTCTTGGGCTCTATAAGAAAGCAAGCTGAGCAAGTCAGGGGAAGCAAGCCAGTAAGTGACATCCCTCCATGGCCTCTGCATCAGATCCTGCTTCCTGACCTGCCTGAGTTCCAGTTTTGACTTCTTTTGGTGATGAACAGCAGCATGGAAGTGTAAGCTGAATAAACCCCTTTCCTCCCCAACTTCCTTCTTGGTCATGATGTTTGTGCAGGAATAGAAACCCTAAGACAGGTAGGATACCAAGCAGTGGACACAGCTATGAAATGTAAGCTTGCCATTTGCAATAAAAGAGGCATGGAAAAGTCCAGTCTCCTGCTGAGAATATTAAAATATGTACAGAAGTTTTTGAATATGTTTCTGCTACATTTATGGAGCCCTTCCAGCGTGCCTAGCATACAGTAAATTTTTGACATGCATCATCTTATTTAAACTTTGCAATGATATAGATATTTTATCCATTTTTCAGGTGAAAATTAATGGCTAAGTATCCTGTTCAAGGTCACATAGCCAGTAAAGAGTGAAGGTAGACTCTAAAGAGGGAGGTATTATTTTGTATAAATATCTATCCATCTTACACGATCATCACTCATTCCTTGTGGGAATTGGTTTCCATACCTCCTACAGACATGAAATCTTTGTATAAAATGACATGCTATCTGCAAGTCATCTGTGTACAGTTTCACATGTGTTTAAGCCTCCTATTCTCTGGAGAATATTGTACTCAATAGTACAACTTAAATGATCTATAAACAACCATTCTGGCTTATTGCTAAAAAGTAGTGAGAAGAAAATGGTCTATCTGTGTTCAGTAAAAAATGCTATATTTTCCCAAATATTTTTTATCTGCAGTTGGTTGTATGAATCCTTAGATGCAAAAGCTACTGACAGGAAGGGCCAACTGAATTTAGATCAAGACATTGACATCAAAACAAAAAAAGCTCTAATTCATGATTCATGCTGCTGTTTTCTTCTCAAAACAAAACAAAAATAATTATAGCAGAAGAACTTGATTTAATTTCCATGTTTGTGGAGTGTATTTCATTGTTACTAATTTTTTTTTAAAGAAGAAATAATTAAAGTCTTTGGTTTGGATTTTTTTTCTGAGCTTGTGAAAATCATGCAGACTATCCTAACAAGGGGCAGAGTCACAGGTGATGACGAGGCGACACAATGAAATCTGTGTTTTCACCTTAAATAGCTGCACTTGGGACAGCAAGATGGCTCACTCAGTAAAGGCTTGAGAATCTAATTCACTCTCTAGAAACCACGTGTGAAGGATAGTCAACTCCCACAGTTGGCTTCTAAGCTCAACACATGGGCAATGTTGTCCACCCCACCTCCCAAGAAAATCAACATTAAAATATCTACATTAGAAAAGTATAATAGTGGTGAAATCTGGACTATGTTCTAGTCTGAGACCTGGGCCAGGCAGTGCAGATTCTTTCATTTATTTTGCCATTATTCTCCCCACAAGCCGTGTGTGTTCCCTGAGCCCTTTCTGGCTGAGTCTGTTTGTTCAGAATTTGCAATAGCCTGAATTCTGTACTCTGAGAAATCAATCAAGGGCCTCTGATCGCCACGCCTCTCGTAATTAAGCATTAGTTGGAGTTCATTGCACTTGAATAATGGGCCTGGTGTTCTGGTAAGCTTCCTTCTCTGCTTTCTCTTGAGGAAAATGGTTTTTGTTTTCTGGTTAACCAAATCACTATCATCATAAAAATGCGATTTAAAGGCTCTGTAATTATAGTATGTATTTGTCTCTGAAAACCCAGATCCAGCACTTTCTGGCCCTTAGTGTCTTGTTCTCCCTGGCACACTGAGCCCTGGTGCACAGAGGGCATGCCTGGCAAAGATGGGGCTGTCACAAGGAGAGGAGATGCAGATTGAGAGACTTGAACATGGGTTTTGTTTATACAGTGATCTAATTGGGCTGGTGGCCCAGTGGGTAGCTGCACAGTCCCTGTTGTTGATCATTTGGTAATGTTTCTAGTTCCATTTGCTCCTGAAATAACGTTCTTTCCCCTGCACTCTGCCACTATTTAACAGGGATGCTTAACTAATAGTAAAATATAGACACAAAATCATATGTAAATGTGTCCATGTGGTTTCAAGAATATAATTCTTACTATAAAATGGTAATGTTAATAAAAATTAATATTATGTTAATGTTGATGCCAACTTGTTAGCAGTAAATATTTGCCTGGTATATTTCTATTGTATATACCCTGTTTTAGGTATTTGAAATTTAAGAAAATAATTTCAGTTATATTTCTTTTCTTCATTGACATAGGACCCTATGCATCTGTAGTAATTTTATTTGCGGTATTTTTATAGGCCTCTTTCTCCTCTACGTACTGGTTTCACACCCATGTCTATATTTCCTTCTTCACCTTCGCAAGTTTTACAAACTTCAGTTTTAATACACACAGTTAACAAAGTCTTGAGTGAATAACTTTTCCTTGAGCAGTATAAAGACTAAATGCTTTGGGTCTGATGAATAGAGTGTAACTTACTAATTTTGTCTGGTGTTTTAATTCTAAGCTTGATTTTTGTTTCCTTCTTTCCAACAGAGTCAACAACCCAGGCCTAGTTTAACTAATGTCAATATTTGTACTTTTTCTTTCCTTTTGCTTTCTCAACTGTTCCATGTCTCACCTAAAATATATGCTTTAAATTTCCTTGTTTTTTTCCCCCTGAGAAAATTTTTGAATTTTTAAAATTTTATTTGCTATAATTTTTGAAAGGCAGCTTTATTCAATATAGGATTCTAATTTGACAGTTTTCCTCTCTGAATCCTAGGAATATTATTTTATTAACTTTCAGTGTTTAGATTGGGGTTCATTTATAGTCACCTCTAAGTCTCTGCTCTTTTTCTTTTCTTCTTTGCTGGATGTTTTTAACATTTGGTTTTTTTTTTTTTTCCTATTCTGATATTTTACTATTATATTTTAGGTATAGGTTTCTCTTTCATTTTCATGAGAGGAGATGAAGGTTGAGAGACCGGAGTATGGCTTTCCTTTATACTGTGCTCTAATTCTTTTTCAAAGAATTTGGGATTCCTTTTGGCTCTTTAAACATGTCTTCCAACATTTGGAGATACTCTTGGCTGTTATAGAGCTGAATCTTGTTTTTTTTTCCTCCATTGAATCATTTCTTCATTTATTTAGAGCTTCAGTGAGACACGTATTAGAACTTCTTACCCTATTATCTGTTCCTCTATCTTTAAATTATATGTCTGTGGCTATGTGCATCAGAGTACAATTGCCCAAGGAGACCAGAAGACGCCCTCCAACCCCCTGAAACTGGATTTACAGGCAGTCGTGAGCCCTACCTCCTGATACTGGGAAGACAGATTGGGTCTTCTACAAGATCAGTCTATACTCTTAACAGCTGGGCTATTCTCTAGTGTCTTTCTCTCTCTCTTTCATTCTCTCTCTCTCTCTCTCTCTCTCTCTCTCTCTCTCTCTCTCTCAACTTTTCCTTTGTAGTTTTTCATTCTTCTTCCTTTGTTGTCTTTTGTCTGAATTCTACAAAACACAACGATAGAGGTAGGAAACGTCTATACTGTCCTTCTTCTTGGAAAGGTTGTATTGTCCTGGAGTTACAAGGCTTACTCAGTTCTCCTGTAACACAGTCTCTGCCTTGAGTATCCTGAGACTTTGTCCCCTACACAAACACACACACACACACACACACACACACACACACACACACACACACACACACACACCATGTCCATACTCAGCCCCACCCTGGCCTGACTCTTTCCATCTCTTCATTCAGGGAAACCCCACTCTCATTAATTCTTCTTTCAATGCAATGATGTGTTTAGGGATTTTAAAATTTTTATCAACATTTGATTATTTTAAACACAATAATCATAAGAAATATAATGATGATGATGATGATGCTTCAATTAGAAGACCAGAAGCCTGACTTTGGGAATTGTTGGCTGTATCTATGCTGGGAAAAAGGAAAGAAGACCAATCATAAGACAGAGAGATGTAGATAATAGAGTGAGCCGGTCTAACAGTTGTCTAACTGGAGCTCTAAAGTAACAAGGAAATGCGAGAGAATGGCGAAGAAGCGTCCGTGTTTTAAGTTGACTTAGTACATATCTGAGTTTGAGTCCAGCTTCTACAGTCAGTATTTGTAGGTCTGTTTCCTAGCTCTACAAATGACAGCTCCATACATCTGCATGATGGATTCTGCTTGCAAAGTGCTTTCCCACAAAGGGATATCCACATTTGGCCAATGGATGAGATCTCTGTGGGAGATACCATGCTGATTTTGGCTGATTTAGGACCCAAATCTTCAAACACTTGGGAGACACAGCTGACTTGGAGTAGATCATTTACGAGAAGCTACCAGATGATTTCCATTCATTTTTACTTACACACTATCTTGAGAGATTTGGAGCCTGAAGCTGGCTTTCTCAAGAAAATCCTTTGATCAATTAGCTGTTGTCTTCGAAGGTCATGGAAATGATGGCGTAATATATTTTTTTTTCCCAAATTGAATATGCGCCTCCAGACTTAAAAAAACAACCCCACGTTTTTTATATGAACAAAATCATCATCTATTGAAATTTAAATGTAAGTTATAGGGGAGACACCCTTTTCATAGGTCAGAGATGTGAGACTCTCTGACATATTTATGGTCAGTTTCTCTTAGAATATGAGAGAAGATCATGGCTGATCTTTGAATATACAAAATTTTTTCAGAGGAAAAAACACAAGGAAGTTTGAGGAATCTCTGAATGCTACCATATCAGCTAGACCAGGCCTAGCGAATGTCTGACACTGCTGTTTTCCTCAACAACAACAAAGTGACCTGGCATAGCTCTGGATGTAACTTCAAGCCCAGTTCCTTCCCCTTTCCTTTATACAATATTATATGGGGGTTTTGTTGTTTCAGTTTTGTTTTGTTTCAGTTTTGTTTTTGTTTTTAGTGTTTGTTTGTTTGACACATAAGCTGGCCTGAAACTCACTGTGTATCCCAAGCTGACCTTAAACTCAATCCTTCCTCCTGCCTCAGTCTTGTGAGTGCTGAAATTGTAGGTCTGAGCTACCATACCTGAGACTCCTTCTATTATGCAGTGCTTAGGAGATTTGCTTGGGTTCTTGGCCAGCATACACCCCAAACTTCTCTCTTGGCCATACCCCATAGAGGAAGCACACCTCCGTGCAAAGCTTACCTGCACCCCCTTCCAGTGTAGGCTGAGGACCCCAGGGGTTAACGGCTTGTCTTCCCTAACAAATCATGCCACATCTATATGGGGTTTTGAGAGTGGTAGCCATTCTTGTGGTCATAACTCAAGAAGCTGGGGTAACAGACTACTGTGGTCAGCAGAGCTACCCTAAGCCATCTAAGCTTCATTTCATGTCGCAGGAGATAAGGAAACAGACAGGGAGTTAGCAGAGCATGTGTAGATTTATTAAGAAGTAAGAAAAACTCATGAGAATGGGAAGGACTCCCAGGGAGGAATATAGCCTCATCACCCTGCCTGGTAATTTTTTATGGATCTTATGGCAGGAACTGGATGGAGATAGAGGTCTTCTTAATTGACATTGGTCACTTCTGAATGCATTGTAGGTTGAGCCAGTGAGGAATCCACACACCCTATGCATGGTCCTTTGACCAACCAGAGGGTCACTTATCTGTATAGGGTAGCATGATTAGGGCTATGGTATGTGATTGGTCCATGATCCATTATGAGCCCTGCCCTTACTGCCAGAAGGATGTTATCTCTTGTCTCACTATAATACTGCATAAAAGACAAGTAGATGGAAGCTATCTTTAGAGAATACCAGGCAATGGCAGCCACTGTGACTCTATAGATGTCTGTAGCCAAAGCTCCCCAATCCAAGTAGAAGCAATCAGATAAGCACATGAAGCAAGTAAAAATCTACTGCCTTTTGGCCCTTCCCAAGCGTGCACATTACTATTCAGACCCCACTGTCAAATTTATGTTATGCCAAGGCCTTTGGAAGTAGAATAAAAGCATTTTCCATTAAAATATTATCTTTATGGGAACCCTGCCCAGGCTCGTATCAGCTCCCCTCAAGGCATAATGGGAAAGGTAATTTCTCCCCTTTGAAGGCTTAGTCTTATGTTTCAAATCATTGTGACATAACATCCAGACTGAAAGGGGAGAAACTGTCCTGAGGCTTTAGACCTGCTGTAGATGGGGCTGTTCTGATATGCAAGCCACTTCCCATCTTCCCAACTAGTCACCCATATTTCAGAGAGAGTCCTGATAAGTGTCTTTCAGCAATCCCTGGAGTGGGTGAGGGAAGACAGAGTGGATTCTCTTGTCTACAAAGAAATCCTTAATTCTCCTCTGCTTCTGCATCCTCTTCTGGGCCACGCCTGTTTCCAGGACTATTCTCCTCTGCTTCTGCATCCTCTTCTGGGCCATGCCTGTTTCCAGGGCTGGTGCCCCTAGAACCCTGACCAAGGGTGGGTACCATCTGCTCTGTTTTCCTTTTCTGTTACCGAGTTCTCTTCCACCGTTCTTAACCACTGAGGAATCTCTCCAGCTCCCATATGTACTTGGTGGATTCTTAGCAAATGTAGACATTGACAGAAAGGATGCAGACCTGATGATAAGGGAAGTTTTTGCAAAAGAAGAAGATTGTACCCAAACAGAGGGGAAGAGCTTTGGAGTCAGGCTTGCAAACGCATGGGTTCCAGGTACCTGTGAGAGGAAGTGAGCAGGTCTGCGTGGCATTCTTGACATCTTACCCTCTAGAAAATGTGTGTGTGTGTGTGTGTGTGTGTGTGTGAGAGAGAGAGAGAGAGAGAGAGAGAGAGAGAGAGAGAGAGAGAGAGAGAGAGAGTCTGTCTACTATAGAGATGATCTCAGAATCCCCCTGAGCTTCTAAAAGAGCAGGGCCTCTCTATTTTCCAGAGAGCACTGTTCAGAAACTGGGCCACACTCAAGGAACAAAGTGATCTCCCTTCATTCATGCTTCAGAGGAAGCTATAGAACACAAAGGAACATGGGATTCTCAAGTATAAGGCATAGGATGATGAAATAGCTTATCAATGAACTTGAAATACAGTAGGAGCTGCATGAACTTAAGCAAGTACTAAGAACACTCCATCAAAGGGAGACAGCCAAGTTATATCCACCAGGTCTACTTGACTTTGCCTCTGTCATTAGTCCAGGATGGTTGTCTGCACCTCATAGGACAGACAGGACAAGACAGGATGAGAGGAACTTCAGCAGTCCCAAGTTCAGTCAGAAGTCACCTTGCCTTCCCAGCATGCTTAGGGTTCCGCTCACCACTTTCGCACTAGCAGATGGTTCACAGCATCTATTTAACACACCAGTGTTTGTTGCATCTTTTAAGCAATTTTTATTTATTCTTGTCTCATGCAATATATCCCGACTGAACCCTCCCCTCCCTCCACTCGTCACAATGCTCCTCACCTCTCTCCTCCCCCAGACCCATCTTCCACCTTACAGAAAGGACTGAAGGAGCTAAGGGGGTTTGCAACTCCATAGGAAGAACAACAATATCAACCAACTAGACCCCCCAGAGCTCCCAGGGATTAAGCCACCAACCAAGGAGTACACATGGAGGGACCAGCCACCTATGTAGCAGAGGATGGCCTTGTCAGGCATCAATGGGAGGAGAGGCCCTTAGTCCTGTGAAGGCTGGATGGATGCCCCAGTGTAGGGGAATTCAAGGGTGGGAAGGCGGGAGTAGGTGGTTGGGTGGGTGAACATCCTCATAGAAGTAGGGGGAGGGGGGAGGGGGGAACCAGGAAAGGGGATAACATTTGAAATGTAAATAAAGAAAATATCCAATTAAAGAAAAGAGCAAGCCTCCCAGGGTTATCAACGGAACGTAAACATGGCTTAAGTTACAATGAGACCAGGCACAACAGGCTTGTGATGCTAGATTAAGTGATTCTGCTGGAAGCTGTTGGCCCTTCTGCCCACCCCTGGACTCACAAGCAGCTCTCTGGAAGGTTGGCTGCTTTCAACCCTGGATCCAGGCAGCCTGGCTCATCCTCAGCCTTTCCCTGCCTCTCAGTCTTTCTTCCGTTCAATCTCTTGTGTTATTCAGTTTCCCTTTCTTCAGTATAACTTCTCCAGGGCAGAAGCCAGGTCTTTGGTATCTTTGCTAGGCAAAGTCTGTAAGTTGAGAAACTAGGGAATTAAAACTACAGATTGAGAAACTGATCATAAAAAGGCAGGCATGGTGGAATACTCCTATACTATCAGCTCTTGGCAAGAGAATCAGGGTTTCAAAGTTATCTGTAGATACACAATTTAAGGCAGCTTGGGCTACATAAGACCCTGCCCCAAAACTTTGGAGGAAGAGGGTAGAAGGGAGAGGGAGGAAGGAAAGAAGAGAAGAGAGAGAATTTGATTGTGTTTAAAGTAAGCTCCAATACATAGGCTTATCTCCAAGGACTCTAGAAAATACCTTTTGGAATGAACCACTTAGCACAAGCATGTTTGACCCTCTCATCAGAGAGGCATGGTCTTCCTGCAAAGAGAAGGGGAAAAAAAATCCTCTCCACCGCCTCTTCTCTTCCTGTCTTCAAATTTGTTAATTTTGCTAACATCTCCTGAGAGCCTCTGAGGCTGAGAAGAGCCCTGGAATCTGACCCTGGAATTCTCTCTAAGTGGATTTGTACTTATGTGACCAAGGAGCTGGAGGCTGCAGAAGGAGATTCTATTAAAGCTTCTCTTTCGAAACTGGGGCTTCACAGAATTGAGGCAACAGCAGATGTCGCAGCCAGGGATAAGAAATGAACAAGCACTGGCTGCCAAGACCTGTGCTGAGGGTTTCAACGTTTCAGGTGTCTAATCCTCACATAGTGTGGAGAATCAAGGATCAGTAACCCTACTGTGTAAATGTAGAAATGAAGAAGCATTCCCCAAGAGGCAAGCTCATGCAGGACTCAAGATGGAGCTGGGTACTGCACACACTGAATGCTCCTGAAAGCCGTTCCTCCTTTACTCACAGAGCTCCTTGGAATAAATGCAGTATTAGCCACATATTACCTGCTTAACTTAGAAAAAGAACCCGAGGTCTATCAGGTGATTCTTTCTCCAGCAGGGAGAAAAGAAGGAAACTTAGACTCAGAGGTCTCTTCAAACACTGTTGACATTGGAAGCAGGACCAGGGTGAGATCTCAGAGTGGAGAGACATCACATTTTAAAGTTTTTTATTTACTCAATTACATTATTTGCTTATTTAGTGTGTTTGTAAGTGTATACATACCAGCCACTCATTGTTGAAGCCTAGAGAGGAATAGCAAAGTGTTGAACAGGACCATGCACTGTCAGAAGGTAAGGAAACCAACCCATGTTCTTGACACTCACTGCCACACTGGTCCTTATGAGGCAGCAGCAGCATGCTTGTTACCCGTGCCCATGGCTTTGTGTGGTCCTGTCCAGCTGCGTTGTAGCCTCTGCAGAGCACCCTTCAACATTGCCATTCAGATACCAAGTGATACCCTCCTTCCTCTTGGGAAAGGAATCCCCAGCTCTTGGAATCAGACAGATAATTCACGCAGATTGCCCCATTAAAGCACAGTTCTAGTTCTAGTGTCTGGAATGATGCTTGCCTGGGAAATTTATTATTATTAGAAAAAGTTAAAAAGGCAACAGGAAAGGCAGGATGATTCCATGAATCTTGTCTCATTTGTTCTTTTAGTTACAAGACAGCTTTAATTAGCTAAGGTTTGAGCACATCTTGCAGTCAGTGTGATAAGAAAACAGATGTCAGTATTCTTCTTTATATGGCACAAACAATGATAAATCTTAAAATCAATGGCATCTTGTATACAGTGACCTATAATGATTTAATTGATTCTTACATCTCTTCATTTCCCCAGAATTTCACTTAAGTCAAATTTCCATTGTTCATTGTCTTATTTTTTTCTTCCATATTTTTCTTGTCCATAGTTTCATAAAGATGATCTCTTTCAAGGGTGTCATGAAAATGGGCTCTACTCACCCAACATTTTCTCTTTCTTCTCCCTCCTCAACCTCTCCTTTCTTCTCCCAGTATCCTATCTGCTTTGTCAACATATATATCAATAATTTGATGTATCTATAAAACATCTAACATCCACAAATGAGAGAAAACATGTGATGTTTATCTCTCTGAGTCTGGCTTGGTTATTTTGGTTTTTTTTTTTTTTTTTAAGATATATTTATTTATTTTATATATATGAGTACACTGTAGCTGTCTTCAGACACACGAGAAGAGGGCATCGGATCCCATTACAGATGGTGTGAGCTGCCATGTGGCTGCTGGGAATTGAACTTAGGACCTCTGGAAAAGCAGTCAGTGCTCTAACCACTGAGCAATCTCTCTAGTCCACAGTTTGTTTTGTTTAATATGATGATCTCCAGTTTTATCCAGTTTCCAGAAAATTACATAATTTTATTCTTCTTTAGGACTGAATAAACCCCCCATTGTGTATTGAGACCACGTTTTCTTTATCTGTGTCCTGTTTATGGACATCTAGGCAGATCCCATAACTTGACTATTGTGAGCTGAGCTGCAATAAATGTAATTTTGAAGGCATCTTTATGATATAATGACTTTAAGAGTCCTTTAGACATATACCAAGAGTGGCAAAGCTGGGACATAAGATCGTCCCATATTTAGTCTTTTGAGGAACCTCCACACTGATCTCTACAGTGTCCACAGTGGCTGGATTAATTTAATTTCCTACTAGCAGTATAAAGGGGCTCCATGTCACCCACGTCCTCATCGGTCCTGTATTGCTTGTTTTCTTGGGACTAGCCATTCTTACTGGATGGAAAGACTCTCAATGCAGTTTTAAGTAGCATGGCACTGATAGTTAAGGATATTGAACATTTTTCATATACTTCTTAGCCATGTGTACTTTGGGGGACTGTCCATTCATTTCATTATACCATTTACTGATCGGGTCGTTTGTGGCTTGGGGGTAGTTAGACTTTGAGGTTACTATATAGCCTAGTTATTAATCCCCTTCAGTTGTGTAGCCAGCAAAGAGTTTCTCCAGTTCTGTAGGCTTGAGAGAACTCGGCTGTTTCCTTAGATGTGCAGAAACTTTTCATGCCTCTTTTTAAAAGCTTGCTATTATTTCTCAAGCTCTTGGCGTCTTTTCAGAAAGCCCTTACCTATACCTGTATCTTGAAGTATTTTCTCCTAGTAGTTTCAGATCTTATATTGAGATCTTTGATCCACTTTGAATTGATGTCTCTATTGAATTGAATTGTATTGAGTTGGTGAGAGATGGGATCTAGTATTCGTCTGTGTGCAGATGACAGCTTTCCCTAACCATTTCTCACAGAGACTATTTTTTTCTTCAGTGGAAGTTTTGACACCTTTGTCAAAGATCTTGCGACTGTAGCTAGCTGTGTGTATGTTTAATGTGGACCCTCTGTTCTATTCCATTGACCAATGTGTCCATTTTTATTCCAATACCATGCTGGCTTTGTTTTTATTGCTCTGTAATATAACTTTGAATCAGGCATTACGCGACCTTCAGTATTGTCCTTTACACTCAAGTTGGCTTTGGCTATCTGTAGTCTGTGAGTTTCCACCGGAAGCTTAGGATTGTTCTTCTCACTTACAAGAAGAACAAATTGTTTTTTGAAGAGTCTTCGTCAGTGCCAGTTTTCTCACTATTTAAATCTCTAAAGTAAGACTTCGTTTAAGAGTCAGCTGAGAAGGAAAGGCAAGCCACATTATGTGCATAAGAGGGCTCAGTAATCGGGCTTTCCTTTGCCAGAGAAGAGCTGTACATCTCTGCTCATTCATCTGGATTTCAGGGAGAGGAATGAGTGATTGCTACCCAGTATCAGTTGGAAGGCAGGCAGCCCTGTCACTGGTTGGCTTGGGACACCTCCTGGACCATTTCCTTTGTCTTTGTCATTGAAAACAAGTGAGCTCTCATGTTCTTGAAACAAGGTGAAACACTCTCAAATTTGCCTTCTTCCTAGCTAAGAGCTTGCTTTCTTCCTAGCTAAGAGCATCTTTGTTGTCAGGCAGATCCTCATGTAAATATTTACAGTTAACTGCTTCCAGCCAAGAAAGCCTGCAGTGTCTGAAAGCAAAAGGCACAAAGCTTTTCTTGCAAATCACCGTGCCCACTTCCTTTCCATCTATGGTAAAGGGCTGTGTGTGTGCATACATCCATAGATGTGTTCCAAAATCTAGGATTATCTGTGAGTGAATTTGTTGCCCAGAAAAATCAGGTTTTCAGAATTCCCTCACTTCACTGTTTTGTTTTGTGGTTGTTGTTGTTGTTGTTGTTGTTGTTGTTGTTTTGGAGGAGGGGAGTCTGCTCATATTTCTAGTCTTGCTAATGCTAACAAATATATATGTATCTCTCCCTAATCCCATCTTCCAAAGTGTACAGTGCACTGACTGTATTTGAAAGCCCATTTTCTCAGCTAGGGTTAGGTTCTCCCTTCCCTGTTTCTCTTTTGAGATAGCATCTCCTGGTTTCCAGGACAGCTTTAAATTCTTTCTATGCACCTGAATATGACCCTGAACTTCTGATCTTTCTGTCTCCTGCATCATTACATGAGTGCTGGGATTATAGGTCTGTGCTTCCATGCCTGACTTATGTGGTACTAGAGGTGGAGAGCCTCATGCACACCAGGCAAGCGCTCTACCTGTTTTGCTACATTCTAGTCTCCATTGTGTTTCTTCATCATGTTAGAAAGTAGTGATCCATTTAAAGGGAGACAGAGAATCAACTCTCACTGCAAATGGGCATCATCTAACTAGTTCCAAGGAGGTGTGAGGAGCCCCCAGCTGCTCAGCTGAGTGTGTTCCTTTGAGAAGAGAATACGGTGCAGTATGGTCTGAGTTAGAAAGTTTGTCTTTGATGACTTTCTTACTTACTTGCTCTCCTCATTGAATTTGAATCTAGGATTCAGGATCTCAGAGTGGAATGGTTCATGGAACATTGCATCCTGGTCCCAAACCCCTTGTCTCATAAGGAATGGTATTTATTCAACCATAGCTTGGTGGGTCTAATTTAGACCCAGCACTTAATGAAAAGATAAAGGAGCAAGGGATCAGAACTGTGTGATGCTCAGTTGTATCTGCCAGGCCAGAAGGAATCCCCTCCTATGTCCGTTGTCAGAAAACACAACGCCGGGTCAAAACTATATAAATGTCAGCAAGAAAGTGACAAGCATGAGGTTTAGCATGAAATTGGAGCTTTGTATTGCCACCTAGAAAAGAGCATGCAGCGCCTTTAAAATACTGCCCAAGGGCCAGTAGCAGTGTCAAAGGAAACTGGCTGCTGCAGTTCCCCTGGCCTCCAGGCAATTGCTCTCTGCCTTTACAAAGGAAATCCCCCTCTGCAAAGAGAGAAAGGAATCCCTGCTTGGGAGAATCTGTGCCCTGGTGCTGCCTCCCACTGGGCAGGAGCTAGGACTTTACTGCATTCCAGAGAATGATACAAAGCCCTTGAGGCCTGAGCTGGTGCCAGCACTGCCCTATGAGAGCTCCTGGGTGACAGAAGGCAGGTGGATGTTAGGACCTCATTGCTGGCCAGGCATCTCCTTCCTTCTCCATCTCCTGAAGGTACCAAAGTGCAAATAGAGTTGGTAACTTGAGCTAATGATGCATCTGTGTTGAAGTTTTCAAGACCTTTTATATAGGCAGTACACAAATTCCTTGTCATTGTCATCATCCACTTGGTGTTCCTTGGCTTTTTAAATACTGTTTGTTTTTCCTGAGAGATGACAAGTTGGCATTGCTTTGAGCTGTCTCCTCTCTGGTTCTGGAAACTTCCATCCATAGCCCAACAGAGCCCCAGGGCTATACTTTTCTGTTCCTCACACTTAGGGTAATTAGGTGGATAGACTTGCTAAGCTGTCTCTCTTCAATAAAGACCATTTTATTCCTCCTGTAAGAGCTCAGGATGAGGCCAGAGCCAATAGGAATGAACTAACCAGCTTTCCCACTCCTGCACCTCATGGGAGACTGGAAATGAATGGGAAGGATGGAGTCCCGTGCATGTGGGTGGAAATTAAGGAGCTATTGAACCAGCTCGGATGGTACCCAGATGGTTCCACTTTTAGAACGCTATGGAAGTCACTTAATACCCTTCTCTCATCCTCGCATGCCATGCTGGACAGAGCCATGTCTCCTATCTTCTTAGGCTAAGCTTAATCCTCAGCATGCGTTTGCTGTTGGAATGCTGCTCATGAGGAGCAAACCTCCAGTGCACACACACAGCTTCCATGTGTGTTTCCTTCCTTTTGCTTCCTTTGTGTACCTAAGAAAACCAGGTTTAACATATATTTAAGAGGCAGTGGGGATTCATCGTAACCTTGTTTGCTTTGGCTGCTGAGAGAGACCTACTTTGCTGCAAGTTTATGCTCATAACCAACATCCCTTTTAAGTAGTTATGCAATTTTCAGAGATGATTTGGAAAGCTGAAGCAATTCACTGTTGCCCAGGATAGCTATACTGGCCTGGACCCTACTGCTGAGTCCTCCTCTTTACATTCAATGTTGTTACATAATCTGGGTTTTCATGTTGCACTGTGCCCTGGCTGTTGCAGGTGTCACAATTGTTTATGCCTTTAATTAATCATTTTTAATTTTCCACCTTTGTAAACAACTTTGAACAGGAAATTTGTTAGTCCCCCACTCAGAGTTTATGCTGTCTTCTTGAGATTCACCTAAAGAACCCCTAAATAGATGTTGGATGTGTTTTAGGCCAGAGCTTCTCACACTGCAGTGTTCATACAGATCCTTTTAGCAATACTGTGGAAAGCCAGTTGTCACTTATGGGCCTGGAGTCAGCCTGAGAGTCTGGGTTTATAAGAAAGTCTTTCATGATGCCCACACTGCACTGTGGGCTTTGCACCATTCCTTGGACTGGTTGGTGTGCTGACGAAGTATTTGTCAGAGCTGTTCTCCCAAAGTCACTGTGTGTAAAGTGGGCTGAGTGTATAGGAACTCTCATCTTTAGAAGTATCTTCCAATCAAGATGAAGGTTTGGTAAGTCTGCCCTCTAAAGAAGATGAGCAGCTGCAGTAGCTGGCCTCAAGGAAAACCTCTGAACTCAGTCATGGAAGCCATTATGACCACAGGGAAGTTCAGATATGGTACACAGGGCTGCACCCAGGAACAGACACATCTAATCCAGGGACCATGCCAGACTGCTACAGGTAGACTGTTTGGTAATAGGACCTGGATACCAGTAGTTTCCTATCTATTAAAGGAGACTCTGTGTGTACCCAGGGTTGGGTACCATTGTTCTAAGCCCTCAGAGGGCTTAACTTAAATCTTACTGAGTTAAACTGTGTTCTTTTTTCAGCATCAATTCTTTAAACATTTTTAATATTAACAATATCTATACCTATTTATAGGAATTTGCTAGTTTGATACTTGTAAACAATGCAGAATGATCAAGCCAAGGTAGTTAACATGTCCATCTCCTCAAACACCATTTGTGTAGGAACCTTTGGATACTTTCGTTGATCCTGAAATACACACCAGGTGCCATAGGTTTCAGAAACCCTGCTGAGCTATAGAGCATTAGAACCAAGCCTTCCTAACAAACTGCTTTGATGCTTTTTCACACAGACTCCCTCTATTCCAGTTATCCCCTGTTTTACTCCGCTGTGAGATCAAAGTTTTCGATCTCACATGAGCGAAAATGTATGGCGGTTTTCTCTGAGCCTACTAGTTTTAACTGTTGATTTGATACAATCTAGAATCACTAGGAAAGAGATTCTTAATGAGGAATTTTAAAGGATAGGTTGACCTATGTGTATGTATGTGTATGATTGTCTTACTTGGTAAATTATGAAAGATCCAGCTCCTTGTGGGCAGCACCATTCCCTAGACATCATGAACAGTACAGGAGAGGAAAACGCTATCTGAGAGTAAGAGAGCAAGGGTCCATGCGTTTATTCTCTCTATTTTTTGCTATGCATCTCATGCTTTGCTCTCCTGCCTTGACTTCCCCACAATAATGGACTTGGAACGTGGAACTGTAAGTAAATAAACCCTTTGTTCTCTAAGTTGCCTTTTTGTTTTCAGGATGTTCATCACAACAACAAAACCTAAACTAGAATAGTCTTTCTTGGGCACATTTATTTCACGTACTAGAGTGTCTTCCAGATCCATTCATAGGGCCATAAATAGATGAATGAAAGCTTGCCAGTTTGTGTATACTATGTCCAAACTCCACAGTTTTAAGTCCTTGCATTTCTAAAATACAGTAATTTTATAATTTAAAAAGATTTCAAGGTGTTTGCCATGAGTGGCTTCTCCATCAAGTCTACTCCTTTTCGGTATTTGCTGATGTCATCCTAGCAAACGCTGCCATTTAGTGTTTTGTCTCTAACAAAACCCAGAAATTATCTCAGTCGTCTTACTTGTCCTGGCCCTTCTAATGTAAGCAAAAACCTTACTGATATTTTTCCTGGGTGCACCTTTTTCTTATTGTGTATAATATATTTTAATATAATCTCTCAGAATGGCCATGTTCTTCCATCAGCCCCCAAGTCCTGTGAGAGCAAAGATGGTATCTGTCCTGTTCATCTGCTTCTTCTCCCGTTTAACATGTCTGCCTAGCATATAGTGGATAGCTGTTCTAGCTAGCATTTCTGTGCTGTGATAAACCACTCTGAAAATAAAAAGCAGCTCGGGGAATAAAAGGTATATTTCATCTTATAGGTTATCATGGAGGGAAGCCAGGGAATTTGAAAGAAGGAACCTGATTATTGGCTTGCTTCCTGGCTCATGTCCAACTACCTTTCTTAATTAGCCCAGGTACCCACAGTGGGCTGGGCCCTCCTTCCTCAATTAGCACTCAAGAAATTGCCCTATAGACATGCCCATGGGTTAATCTGATGAAGGCAATTTCTTAATTGAGGTTTCATTGTCCCAGGTATGTCAAGGTGACAACCAAGATCACCCATCACAAGAATCATTAACCCTTTGTTGAATGAGTGAGTGAGTGAAAGAATAATGACACAGAATAGGCTTTGGGCACATGCAGACCTAGAAGGTCGTTCTCATGGTTGAATGTTTATTCTAGAATAGCTGTGGCAGAAGAACAGATTGCCTACAAGGTGCCTGGTTCCTCTTGGCCTTGGCCTTGGGGCATGAAGATGGCAGACAGGAAGCCTGAGATACACCGAGTTCCCGATGCTCCTCACCTGCTAGGGTAATGCCTGCTTTTTCTCTTTGGCAGTTGCCTTCTCGGGCCTTGGTTTCACAACATTCTACCTGGCTGGCAAGCTGCACTGCTTCACGGAGAGTGGGCGGGGGAAGAGCTGGCGGCTCTGTGCTGCTATCTTGCCCTTGTACTGCGCCATGATGATCGCCCTGTCCCGCATGTGTGACTACAAGCATCATTGGCAAGGTGAGTCCCCGAGTAGTCCTCACAGTGGTCTGTCCCTTCTTCCAGGGATGGATGTTGGGCATTCATTGAATTGGGAAGAATGGAGTCCCCACTGTCAGAAGCCGGTCGAGATATGCTTATAAAACACAGGTCTGTTCAAGTATGTCCTGGTACTCATCTTACCCCTGCTGAGAAGTTCTTTCTTCTCATTTGTTCTCAAGAAGACTGCTCAAGTCCTCCCAGGATGTCAGGTCTCCATTGTAGTCACCCTGGCCTCAGACCCAAATGTGATTTCTCTGCTGGATCAGTCTTCAGTCTCAGTGTCAAGTTGTTTTTGGCTCCTTTCTGATTGCAAATCTAGTCCCCAAGGACATATTTCTCACCACAGAGGCAGTGCCAAAAGGTATGTACAGCCTAGGGACCCAACCTCACTAATACCCTCAGCAGCCACCACAAGGCTGAAGTAAGGCTAACCTCTATCTCAAGGCCGGGATGAGGCTTGGCTCTGGCTCAAGGCTGGGGTGAGGCTTGGCTTTGTCTCAAGGCTGGGGTAGGACTTAACATCTAACACAGCTGTGGGGAGGCTTGCTTCTATCACAAGGCTGGGACAAAGGCTTGCCTGGAATTTACTCTGTCTCAAGGCAAGAGTAAATCCTGCTTCTATGAATCAGTCCTAGGAAAGTCTTTAAAACCTAAATCACAAACAAGTGAGGGGTTTGTTCCTGGCACGTGACTGACCTTACCAAGCCTCTGCCAAGAGACTGCAGATCACAGTTGGCCTGGAAGAGAATCATTGCCTGCCATAATAGACAGGGAGCAGAGATAAAAGTGACATCCAGAGTAGGTGTGGCTTCCAGGGACAGCAGGATCAATGGGTGGTACTTCCCACAGTGCCATCCTCCTACCATCTTAATAGCTTTGTCCACGTCCACTTAGTCCTGGACTTCTATCTTTGAGTCTCGTGTGGTGCCCAGAGGTCTGCATGGCTGACAAGCAAGCCTGTCCTTTCTGGTCATTTCTGAGAGTCACCAGTAAAGAGTCAGTTTCTTCTGCTCCCTCCCAGCTTCTGGTCTACTCCCAGCCCTTCTGAAGCTCATGTCTTGGGAGTCAGGTCTCTGAATGGCATTTTGAAGTTAGATGATGCAGGGTTATGGAGGAGACACTGAAACACAGTTTACATGGGGGGACGCTTGGTCATCCATGCTCCCTGAATGGATGAGGTAAAGAAAGGTCCACTGAGCTGTAGCTGCAGCCCTCCCTTGTCTTTTGTCTTTATCACTGAATTGAGCAAAGTTCTCAGTGACATAAAACCTCATTATAAGAAGAAAAGAGGAACCGAGTCCCTGAGTCAACAGCAACAGGGCCATGTCTTCACTGCAGCGCTGGCTTTAGTACTGTTTCCTGCCTCCTTTGTACCTACAGGGTTAAGAGGTTAGGGCATTTCCAACAAGAACACTATGGGCCAAATGGCCTTGAGCGAACTGTGTCTCCTGTTACCCAGGGAACTGCAGTTTCTTCTTTTGCTATAACCTAATAATATCTGAATATTTCACAAAGCACTCTGATAGACTGAATGCAATAACGAGCCCAAGTGTCATTGGTAAATGCAAATATACTACGCTCATCAGTATCCCCCATTGCCTCGCTCGCTGCTCCTGAGAAGGAATGCCACAGCATTTCCTGAACAGCTGACTTGGTAGCAGATGTGTTTTTGCCACGTGATCTGTTCATAAGCCACTAATACTGAGTTGCCACTCTTATTTGGCCATCTTGGATTTGGGAAACAATGAAGAACTTCAAGGGGCTAGAGAAATAGCTCCTGGGTAGAATGCTTGTCTAGCATGCAGGAAGGGTTCCATCCTCAGCTCTATATCAACTGGGTGTGGAGGTGCACACTTAGGATTCTAGCACCAGGGAGGTGGAGGCAGGATGACCTGAGGCTCAAGATCAGCACTGGCTGCACAGTGAGTTCATGTTCACCCTGAGATGTATGAGAACCTATCCCAAAATTTAAAAAAGGTTCAGCATTTATGTTCTCCTCCCTCCTTCATCTTTGCTTAATGATATTGTACTGGCAACCTAAGAGGTGAGGTGTAAACTGATCAAGCCTCTCTGACCCCAGCGTGACTTGTTGCCATTTTCTCTGTGGCTGAATAATGTAGCCGTGAGGAAAGAATGAGAAACTGTGTTTATTCAACCCTCAGTTGTTCGGGGAGAAATGGAGGAGGCCTCTGAGGCTTTCAGCTTGACAAACACAGGGCAGCCAGGCCTCTGATTGCAGTGTAGGTGGATATTAGAGGCAGGATGCTTGATTGAGACAAATTGGGTTTTTTCTTTGTGGTGAACTGAGCTGCCCAGCGACCATTGGCGGGGACCATCAATCAAAGTGAAACTCTATATGGAACCTCAATAGGCATCAGCAAATTCTACATCCTTCTCATTATTAATGTAAGTTAGGAACATTACTATTATGGGATTGTATGACTCCATTTCAGTGTGATTTAAGCAATGATGTCTGTATGGAAATACAACCAATTACTTCATTACATATTCATGTCTAATCAATATCCCATAATCTCACATGGCATGCTCTATCAGTTTTCATGGTTGCTTTTTGTTTTTTCTACTTCCCTAGCCCACCCTAAATAGACAAGTCTGCTTTTTTACTATATGAGGGCAATATGGGGGTATAGGCATAGATGGGGCTACACATAGTATATTCAGTGAAGCTTTCTCAGAAAGAGCTAGCTGGATCAATTCTAAAATTCTCTGTGGCTGATGTTCCCTTTGTCTTTGTGCTAGGGCTGTCTTCCAGGCCATTTGGAAGCCAGAGAGATTCGCATGTCGTGCCAGGGCAAAGACCCATGCCTGGCAACAGGGCTCACCTTTGTGATTAACCATGAACACAAAGCATTTGAACTCAGAAATGTGTAGAATCCCCACTCTGGGAAAACAGATGCAGAGAAGGACAGAGCATGCCATAAGCCGGCTTCTACCTCTTCTCACTCTTGGGTGTTTGTGGTTCCTGGCCAGGGAAGAACCATAGCTAGGACTGGAAATAACATGTGCGTTGCTCCATCCTTGGGTGAATTAGCACTCATTCACACTCAGACACACACACACACATGCACACCCACACCCACAGGCATATGCAAGGGCATACACACACACATACACACACACACACACACACACACACACACACACACACACAAACACACACACACACACACAAACACACACTTCACCAGACATCTTGTAGGCTATCAGAAACAATCCTTCAGTTTTCTAAATAAAGGGACTTGAAAGGATTGTTCCCACCAGAAACTTACCAGCCCTGGGCCAAACAAACTGTGGCCCTGCCGGTCTCTGTTTAGAGTACTCAATCCCAAAAGACTAGATTTCCCTTCTACCTGTGTGACATGGCTGAGCTCACAGCATTCCCTGCTGTCTAGGGACCTCAGAGCCCAGCTGCCCGTGATAAGCACCATGCCCACGTTGGTGCTCAGGAGAATGGGAACAGTCTGAAGCCCCGTGATGCCCCTCCCTCTATGCAGAGCCCACCAGACAGGCAGAACTTTTGCCCACTTTCCCTGAGGAATGACATTGCTTGCTCCAGACACCCATGGATAGATACTTTGTTTCACTTTACTCGGGGGTGCTTCTCTTCTTGGCTTCCTGCGTTTTCTATAAACTTTTATGTTCAGTGTATTTCTAGAATTCAGTTCCTCTCTCCATGCTGCAATGCTCCTAGTTCGTTTTCCTTGTCTCTTTGCTGCAGCCAGGGAGCCTTCAGTGAGCCTGTGGGCTCGTCCATGAGTTCCTGCAGGAATCCTCATCCGTACTCTATCTCTTTAACCTCATAACCACACCCTGCAGTGACCTGCACCATCCCACCTTCAGACCTGCCTGCTCATGTGGCTTCTTGCTGCTTCTTGAGCACTCCAGGCCCATCTTACTCAGGGGCCTTTGCAATGGCTTCTCATGTGCCTGCCATGCTCTCCTCCTTGATGTGGGCATGCAGTGGTTCTTTGCCCTCCTCTAGCCTGGTTCCACACATCACATTGGTATAGACTTGGCAATTTCCTTTCAGTTCATCATGCCCTTCATATCCCGCCCCTCTACCCTACCTCATTTGCTACCTTTTAACAACTAATTTAGTGCATAATTTAGTGACAACTGTCTGTTCCTATCCCTAGGATAAGGGAAGAATACAAACTTTGTGTGCGTGTGTGTGTGTGTGTGTGTGTGTGTGTGTGTGTGTGTGTGTGTATTGTGTGTATGCCCTTGCGTGTGTCTGTATGTGTGTGCCCTTTTTTCCCCTATAGGCCCTATGTAGACAAATCATTCCCGTGGCAGTTATATGAACGCAGGTATGCACGCTCCATAAATGACCAGATGTGTGTCACTGGCTGACCCAGCCAACAGAGGCAGGGATGTTTGTGTGGCACATGCTGCGTACTGATACGGATGGAGTTTCCTAGACTTGCTGGAACAAACATCTAAGTACCAGATATTTAGAATGACAGCAGTACATTGTCTTACTATGCTGGAGGCTGGGCAAGGGACCATCAGAAACCTTGCCTCTGCCAGTTTCTCATACCCAACTTGTTCCTTGGCTTGTGGAAGCAGAGTTCAGGCTCTGTCTATGTGCCCCATGACATTCCCCCTGCATCTCTTCACTTTAACTCTCTCTGCCTTCTCTGCCCTAACCATCCCCTCTTTATAAGTAAACCAGTCTTATTGGGTTAGGATCCACCCCAATGACCTCTTTTGTTACTCCTCGGAAGAACCCACTTCCTGCTGCAAATGTAGCTAGTTGGTACCATGATTACCTATGCCTTGGTACTGCAGAAAAAGTGGGTGTGATGGCACACACCTATAATCCCAACATTCAGAAAGCAGCAGCAGGAAAATGAGAAATTCAAGGTCATCTTTGGTTCCACAGTGATGTCAAAGCCTTAAAACCTAAAAAGGACACCGGTCAACTCATTAAGTATATGCTGAATAAGTGAATGATTCTGACTAACTTCCTCCTTTGTTTTCTGTTTTGCCTTTTTTTTTTTTTTTCCTTTGAGCCAGCCACTAATCTTAGAGCTCAGTGATGCTGGATGTTGTCAGGGTGACAAAAATGGATGTGTTCTTTGTGGGGCCCTGCCAATAGATGTTAGGAAGCCTCTGTCTATATTGCTGTTTTATTGAAACAGGTCAACATAGCTCAGCATATTAGTTGTGGAGGACCTGGTGGGGCTATTTCCTGTCCTTTGACCTCACAAGGATTAGTTTGCGTGCATTTTAAAGACACAATACAGTTCTCCGGTTGCTGGATTCATAGTCACAGTTTCTGGTCCCATTGGAAACCATCTGCAGTTGGTCTCCTCCCTCTGTTTTTATAAAAGAAAGGCTCCATTGAGCTCTGATTTAGGACTGTAAAGCTCTCCCCTTTGAAGTGCACAGTGCAGTGGGTTCTGTCTGCATATTCAGAGTAGTGCAGCCATCATAAACCTACTAGCAGTCACCCTCCCCTGCTCCTGGCAACACTGATCGCCTCTCTGTCTCTGGCTTTGCCTGTTTTAGGCGCCATGGAATGCATGGCCTTTTGTGGCTGGTGGTGTTGACACTTAAATGTGTTTTGTAGATGCTGTTCAGGGTAAATGTTTGCCAAACATTTACAGATTAGAAACTACTGAGTTTTTAGGCAATGGACTTGAACTTGCTGTCTAGGAACCTAGATGCCATCTATTGGGCAGACGGACTTGGAAATGGGTACCAAACAGGATGGGAAGTGTGAGGCTACAAGATGCACAGATGATGCCCTAGAGGGAAGTGGGACTGCGGTCCATGCTGAGGGCTCACCGGAGCTGTGAGAAACGCTCTTCCTGCCAACCAGATGGGTGACCTTATATCCTATAACTCTTATTAGATGGTGCCACCATCAGTTTCTCAGTCTGCCAAGACCCTTTATTCCACCTTTGGCAGCTTTATGCATTCCCTTCCTTCTTCCTAGAAAACCACAGGTACTCATCTTGCTTCTACTTCCCCTACATAACGTTTGCTCATTCTTAGGTCTCAGCCTTTGGGGTCATACCCTCAGCATAACTCTGTATTCCAGGCTAGCCCAGGCCACTCTGCTGAACCAGCTCTCAGGCCCCCATCATTCATGATGCTTATCACGGCTGCAGCTCACTGCTAAGCTATCATTCCAGAGCCTCTGTCTTGCCCCCTAGGGCTGTAAACTCTGGGTGGCAGAGTCTCCTACACTTCATTAGGCCTGATGTTGGAAATCTGACTCCAACACCTAAGACCTAATACACATACAATAAACATACATGTTGAAAGATTGACATCAATGCTAATTAAGGAGACAGTAGCATGTGGATGCCAGGGACACAGAGAGCCACTCATTTCTTTTTTGAGTCTTTCAGGAGCATGCTACTATACCTGGGGGAAAGTCAGTCCTAAGTGGCTTTTTCTTCCAATGAAGACCTGCATGTCCCTTGCCTGATATCTGTCAACAGGTTATAAATGTGAGTTAATTAAAATGGCAGTAGCTACTTTTGAACCCTTGATGACAAGTTCCCCATAAAGGAATATATTTTTTATTCACACCTTAGTAATAAACAAATCTTGAGGGGCTGTGGTTTAGAGAAGATACCATCTTGTTCCTGCTGCTTTCTACGCCCTTAGGCCCTTCACTTGTTTCATCCACTAGGAACTAGCTTGGCACCACCAGTTCCTTACATGCTGCTACATCAGTGAACCCACGAAACATATGCCTGGAATTGTTAGATGGCTTCAGTCAATGACCCTCCTCTTGAAATGCTGCGCCATATATAAGCCAGACGCTGACATTTGCAGTCTTAGTTCTTTGGTCCGTTTGATAGTCAATGGCTCAAATGCAGGTTAGGTTTTTGTGGTTTATTTTAGATGATAAAAATAACACCCGGTGGGAATGTTCTCTGAGCTTGGACAAGATAATAAAGCGATGTAATAGTGCAGCTCAAAGACCTTGAACTAGAAAAGGTTGTAACGTGTTTTATGGACTGGTATCCAGAGATTATATGAGGAAACTCTTCATTTGAGTACTGCTTCATTCCATGATGCTACCTGTGCCTTGAAGGCCTGTTCAAGAATTCATTGTGTATACTGCTTTACAGGTTCTTGAGTGACATGTGTTTTCCAAGTTTATTTAAAATGCTACAAAGGGCTGGTGAGATGGCTCAGTGGGTAAAGTCTGGCAATTAAGTTTGTTCTCTAAGACACACATGGTAGAAGGAAAGAAACAAATCCTGTAATTTTTCCTCTTTCACGTACACACACACACACACACACACACACACACACAGAGCACTACACAGAGAGGTTCATTTTCTGGAAAGATACAAGGCTTTGACAACAACTCAATATGGCCTCTCAGGAAGTAAAAGGCAATTAGCTTGACTTAAGCTGCAGTGTCTGGCTTCCTGAGAAGTGTGGAAGAAGTTATTCCTTGTCTGACCCAAGGTGAACATAGCCTTTGTCCCACAGGCCTGTTGCATTCTGAAGGCTGGGACATCAGAAAGTCACATGATTTTCAAGCCTAGAATGAACCTGTCAGGATTTACATGTCCCCTAGACCAGCATAAGCTACAGACTCAGGGTGATAGTGTCCTAGCCCATTTTATCTGTCAACTTAATATAGCCTAGAGTCACCTGAAAGGATATTTGAAATTAAAGCATGTCCCAGATCATATTGACCTGTATTCATGTACATATAGGGAATATCTTGATTGCTAATTGATGTAGAAGGGCCTAGCCCACTCTGGGTGACACCATTCCCTAGGCAGATAATCTGGGCTGTATATATAAAAAAATATGTCTTTAGCTGAGCCACCAAGCAATGTTCCTCTATGGTTTCTGCTTCATGTTCCTTCCATGGCTTCCCTTGATGATAGACTGAAACTATAAGCTGAAGTAAACTTACTTTTGTCTCCTAAGTTGCTTTTGATCATAGTATTTGCTAATTGTGCTATGAGCAGCAAGATGTTGGCCTGTTTCATTCACAGCAATGGCATTTAACTGGAATGCTGGGGAAAATGAAGGTGCTTCCAACGGCCTGTGGGTAGTGAGCACAATTCAACAAGCTAACCGGAGTGTAGGTGGAACCCTTAGAGGATGGCAGCTGAGCATGGCAGTGACTGGTCCCGAGTTCCAGATTCTTCTACAGTGGGAGGTCCACACTGTGTCAGGATGTCTGGGCAGAAATAATCTGTAGAGTCAGTTTGGGTGTGCACCACACGCAGAGGGCTGATGAGTAGGGCATCTTCATGGGGTCTCTATTGAGCAGCTGAGTGCCATGTTTGGTAAAGAGGTGTCTTTGCCTGCAGGTGAGTTGTGTTACTTCATCTGCTCTGCACCACCACCACCTCATCTTGGAGATACCACAGCTCATCGGAGGGATCAGCCTCCTTTTTACAGAGCTCTAAGGAGTTTGCCAAGTCTCAAAGACTGCTAAAGGTTTTATTTACCATGGGCCTCTGAGGGTTTATTTCATCCCAGAGAAACCATTGGTGAGGCAGAGACCAGAACACCTGCTGGGGTTTTCTGGCTCACCAGCAAGATCTAAAGACTCCAGCAAGACTAGCCTAGGAAAAATAAATGTCAGCCTCCCTGGAGGTGTTCAGATGTGTGAGAGAGGGCTATGATCTTCTTCCAGAGTTCAGTTACTCTGAAAAATCTATAATACCAGTCTGAGCTCATGCAATGCTCAGGTGTGAGTTAAAGAAATATGTTTATGTGTAGGGGATGTAGAGTCAAGTTCTTGATTTTTCAAAAATTATTTGTGTGTGGGAAGGTAGGGAGTGAGGCACACATGTAAGTCAGAGGACTTTGTGGAGCCTGTTCTCTCCATCTACCTGTATGTAGGTGCTGGGGATAGAACTCTGGTCTTCAGGCTTCTTCACAGGTGTTTTGCACTGAGCCATTTCACTAGTCTGGGTCCTTGATTTTTAGCATTTATTGCTAGAAATTGTGACAATTTGCAGAGACCACCATGATTTGCACCTCCAGCATGCTTTCTTTCCTTTGGTTTTCCAGGGGAGTGGGGTGGGGGTTGGGTTGGAGAGTCTGTGAGCAATCCAGCATCAAGGGCAACTGGAAAAAGAACTTTCTGGAAATCCAGGCTGACCCCGGGAAGGAAGACTAACCATTTTCCCACTTCTTCTCTCTTGACTAGATTCTTTTGTTGGAGGGGTGATTGGCCTCATTTTTGCCTATATTTGCTACAGACAGCATTATCCTCCTCTGGCCAACACAGCGTGCCACAAACCGTATGTCAGCCTCCGAGTGCCCACTTCACTGAAGAAGGAGGAGAGGCCTACGGCCGACAGTGCACCCAGCTTGCCCCTGGAGGGGATCTCTGAGGGCCCCGTATGATGGGTGTCTAGGGAGAATGGACACTGAGCCCCTGGCTCATTCTTCTACCTTGATGTCATAACACAGTGGAAAGGATTTCCTGTAATGTGGCTCTCATCCGCATCTCTAAAGTCCCCTCCGCTTCCATTCTGTGGATGGTGTTCTTGCCACTCTCTATATCTCCTGTCAACACTTCGGATTTGTAATGTTGGGACACCAGGACCAGTCTCTCAGAGACCCACACACAAGGAAGGAGGACGCAAGGGCGGGATGGGCATGCTTGCTCATCCAGTGATCCTTTACCTGAGGTGTTTGCTCTAGCACCCACCCTCCTCCGTGTTCATGTTGTGAAACATAATAAAGTCTCCCACCCAGAAGGCTTGGTGTTGGCCCTCAATCAGCAAAAGTTATTAGGGTGTCATGATGGGGTTTACACTGAGACCCAAAAACAGTCTCTGTCCCTGGATCTTTCTAGGCTTGGAAGCAAAGGTCTGCCTGTGTGGGGAGGTTGCCTCAGGTTCTAGGTGCAGGACTCTTGCTACTTTGCAGTCCAGGTTGGGGAGCCAGTTCTGAATGTAATTGTGCCCTTGCAAAGGATTCACAGAGGACGGAGTAAACTGTCTCTCAGGTAAGTAAGTCAGCTCTGTGGTTTCCCTTGTGGGATGGACTAGGGGAGGAGTGGAGATACAGATTGATGACGAGGTGTCTTACCCTTCTGAGAGTCCCGCGTGTTGCACAGCTCTGTCCTAAGAGGTCTTTGATGGCAGCATAGTCTGCTTGCAGGCCAGGAGGAAGCATCAACGTGGCAGGCCCTGGGAGGGGGAAAGGAAAAGAGCTGCTCTCTCTGCTGGGCTCTTCCCGTGGCTTGGCGAATGCCCTAGGTTAACACTGATCTTTTTCAGGCTGAGCTCTCAGCCACCTTGGTCTTTTCAAAGCTGAGAGCAATCCCTTGACTCCACTCTAGGTTTCCAGATTGCTGGGCTTGATTGCTGTGCAAGGCAATGCATCTTTGATGTCAAAAGAATGTCGTATTCTGGCAGTTAATGTAACAGACTGCACTTGGAGAGACTCATGTGTTTAAGTCATTGGCTGGACAGCTCTGGGAGGAGCAGCCCAGGGAGAGGCATCACCACGCACTTCTGTTACAAGCTTCACGTGGCACTCATACATCACCTGTTCTTGGCCCCCCGGGCATGGTCCTCTCCAGCTGTTCTCATCTCCAACTGTGGTTTTGGCACAGAGCCACATGATTGCTCAATGGTAGGGGTGAGGCAGGGAAAAGCCTAAATGAACTGCCAAACCAGGGAAAGCTTAGATGACAAAGAATGTACAGCAGCCACGTTCACAAGTAACCCTGAAAATGAACCTAAGGGCAGGTGAGATAGCTCAGGGGGTAAAGGCGCTCACCATCAAGTCAGGCAGCCTGAGTTTGATCCCCAGGACCTATTTGGTTGAAGGAGAGAACCAGCTCCTGAAAGTTGTTCTCCACTTGCCACTCACGCTCCATGGAATTCATGCACAGGCACATGTGTTCACATAAGTGCGTGCACGCCCGTGCACATACATACACGCCCGCATGCACACATGCACATAACACACAAATAACGTGTATTTTTAAAAAGAAAATGAATATGAGACACGTAACAACAAAGTCATGATAGTTCATAAGACACGATTCCAAATCCAGAGATAAAATCCACATGGAACTTAAAAAACTGATATCTGGATTGAAATAAAAATTTCTAGAATTTTCAGATCTAAAGACAGGAATGAAAAATGCAAGAAAAAGTGATAGTATTCAAAAGCTGAGGCCTTGAGCTTAACTTGATTCAAGCTTTAACCTGGCTCTGCAGTCGTGGCCAGAAAGAAAGAGGGAGAATAATCACACTTCAGTGGATGGCCACTTAAAATTCTGGACCGCGAGATGTCCGTTTATATAAATACTTAACATTTAAAGATAAATGGCCAGAAGGACTCTGTAAAGCAACAACAGAATATTGTTAATGCTGATAATTAAACTGAAAGCCCTAAAACGGGCCATGTAAAAGCTTTGATTAGAATGTAATTAAAATTGCAAAGGACGTAATAGCATGAAACCAGATCCTTAGGAGCAGTAATTAATGGCCTAAGCCAGCTCACAAAAGGCAGGCATTGTTGTAGATCCATATGTTTAATTCCACACTCTATTAATGTGAAGGAACTGGAACATCATGATGCACAAATAAGGTGGCTTGGCGAGCCGTACTTGTGCCTCTTGTCCTGACCTGTTCTGAATATGGGGGGGGGGGGGTTGACTAGAACTCAGTCTGGCTGGGGGCTGGGGGTCAGGTTGTGAGTCGGGACTCACCCCAGATGCTGGGAACCTTAAGACTTCCTCCTTCTCCTCTAGGTAACCTGCTCAGAGCACATATTGGAGGTTGCAGTCACAGATTACACATCATGAGAGGCTGGAATAGGAATACAGTGAACAGATTGGCCAGGGATATCAGGAGCCAAGGGGACCAGAGCACCAACCAGCACACACCTGGAAGTGGGGCTTAGATGCTATAGGTCCAGGTTGACTTTCCCAGACAGGAAGTCTAGCCTGGTGTGGCCAGATCTTCTGGGTTTTCAAAGTCAGGAGTCTGACCCAGGTCAACCAGTCTTGGTCTTAGATGTTGGACTGTCTTAATACAGGTAGCATTCTAGAGAAGATCAGCATGTTTCCCTAATTCTGGGGTCCTTCAGGGTCCTCCTATCTCATTTCTTTCCTCCCTGGGGAGGTTTCTCTGCCCTTCTCTAGTCATGTGAACATTTAGAGCTGGCCAGTATAAGCAAGGACTGGAAAAAATGGTGCCTCAGAGACATTAAGAGAATCGAGGTTGGATGCTGATGGTTGTTGCTCTGTCCACCACAGCCGCATATCATGTATGCTCTGCAAAGTTCACCAGAGTGATACAGCCTGTGGTAGTCAACACCTTGTGCCTTGTCCACATACATGTGGCTCCCTTCAGTAGACACCCATCCTCCTGGAAGGATGAAGGCTTGGTAGTTCAATCAAAGGACCAACACAGGACTCCCCAGGGGCATCAGAGTTGACTTGAGGGAAGGAAGCAGGGTGCTGCTCTTGAAGGCTTCTGAGCTTAAGGGGAAATGACCAGGGCAGCAGCTGCCACACTGATGCTGTCTCCATGTCCAGGCTACCTGAAGGACCTCCCAGGGCTACCTGCCTTAGTCAGATCAGCATGGAGAGAAAAGTGCTATTGTTATCTCCGGTGTAATGGAGAAGGGAAAAGGGGCACAGAAACACTCGGGAACTTGACTGTCATATACAGCATTGCAGCTGAGGACACAGATCGGAATCTAGCAGTGTCTCTTCAGAAGCTACACATTTAACTGCTGAATAACATTCTCACATGACTTGTTCATTCTGCTCCCTCTTAGTTCTTTTCTATTGCTGAGACAAAACAGCATGACCAAGGCAATTTATTTTAAAAAGTGTTTAACTTGAGGGCTTAGAGTTTCAGTATGAGTTCATGGCCGACTTGGTGGAGAACATGGTAGAGACAGGCAGACATGGCACTGGAGCAGTAGCTGGTAGCTTATATCCTTGTCTACAAGTATGAGGCAGAGAGCAAACTAACTGGGAATGGCATGGACTTCTAAAAGTTCAAAGCCCACCCCCTCCAGTGACACCATTACTTCAACAAGGCCACACCTCCTAAACTTTCCCAAACAGTTCCACCAACTGGGGACCAAGCATTGGAATATATGTGCCCACTGAAGCCATTCTCATTCAAACTGTGACAGCTTCCTACTTGGGGTTATTTGTAGCTGTCCAGCAGCCATGGATGAACCTGGTCTACCTGAAAGGGTCCCTGGAAATGAAAAAGGGATGGGGTGTGAGATAAGAATCAGGCCAAGACAAAGTTTTCTAATCAAAGCCCGAAGTTTATTATTCCGTATTGCTTTTAAAGGAAAGACCCAAAGACCCAATCCTTTGTTTCAGCAAGCTCAGAGGGCGGGCAGTGGACTCCTCAAGGCTCCTGTAGGAAATGCAAACACAGAGAGGCCAGACTGACTCCAGCCAGCTTGTTTGTCCTACTCAAGGCTGGGGGAAGGGCACAGTTATTCATTTCCAAGGGAATTCTGAAGCTAAAAGCACATATTTCGTCAGAACCCTTGTGTCTGACATCTGAGAGCAGAGACAGAAAGGTGAAGTTGACCTTCCAAAGGCATGGCCCCAGTCTCTGTTCTGCTGTGCCTCCCTCTTCAGTTCTCCCATCCTAGCAGGGGTTGTGTGGCTTTCTTTTTAAACTTTTGAGAATCTCATACCTGAGTGCTGTATTTATGTCATCTCCATCTCTCCCTTTCCCTCCTTCCCCTTCTACCCCTCCTCCCATTCTTCTCAATTTCGTGACTTTCTCTTTATAATTATTGTTGTTTTACACACACACACCCCCCACAAGAGCAAACCCACCTACATATCCAGGGACATTTTCCAGAAGGACCAAGTAAAGAAGAGGCCATCTAGATTTTAAGCAACACCAGAAGGTCAGTGAGAGACCAAATTCAGCACAGCAAGTGTATGCAAAGATATATCAAGAGATTAAGGATGGCTACAGATTAAAAAATACATTTCTTTAAGTAATTGGCCGCCTTTAAAAGGTCTGTAAGTGAAACTGTCCTCTACAGCAGTGGTTCTCAGCCTCCCTAATGCTATGAACTTTTACTACAGTTCCTCATGTTGTGGTGACCCCCAACCATAAAATTATTTTCACTGCTACTTCACAACTGTAATTTTGCTACTGTTATAAATCATAATGTAAATATCTGTGATTTTTGATAGTCTTAGGTGGCCACTATGAAAGGGTCCTTCTACCTTCACAGGGATCAAGACTGCTCTAAGGCATCTAAATGGTCTGGCGACTGCTTTAGCTCAAAATCAGTTCGTGGCATGACAGACAGAACATTAAAGTCAAGATTCGACAGAGCTGCTCCCTTCCCGTTTCCAGCTTCATCTGTTCGTTTGTTTGTTTGTTTGTTTGTTTGTTTGTCATCCTGGTACTCTGCATTCCGCTGTGTGCCTGTGACTTTTATGCTCCTTTATCTCTTTCTGTAAGTGCTTATCCCCCTCTCAGTGTCTCTGTGGATGTGTCTCTGTCTTCGAGTTTGGCAGGCTGCTCTGGAACGTTATCAGCATCCCTAACACTGAACACCCAGCCCCTTTGTGGAACAACGAGCCCCTGGGAGAGAGAGAGAGAGAGAGAGAGAGAGAGAGAGAGAGAGAGAGAGAGAGATCTCTTGAAGTACACAGATATGATCTCATTATCCAGGGACAGAAGGGAGAAACCTCTCCACTTTGTCATTTCAGTAAGAAAGACCTTTGAAACCGTTATAGCTAATTTTTACTCATGCCTTTTATTCCTTAGGTAGCTCGAAGATGGAAAAATAATTCTGAATACTCATTAGTGGATCCATGAGCGTCAGGAGAATTTACTGGCATTTTAGTTGGGTTTCACTTGCTGCTGAAGGAAGATTGGAGTTTTATCAGGGGAAACTTCGCTGTCCCACTCTCTAGGCCTCCCCCACCCCCAGGTCCTCAGCTGCTTAACCCTAGCTAGGCAGGGATGTGGCCAGCAGATGGGCTGGGGTCATAGAAGGAATGATGCTGAATGTCTCAGTTTCCTTTCCTGTCTCTTTGGTAAATACCCTGACAAACACAGCTTAAGAGAGAAAGGATTTATTTGGCTCACACAATTCCAGATTCCATCATTATATGGAGAACTCAAGGCAGCTGAAATGTGAAGCAGCTAGACACATTACATCCATAGTCAAGAGCAGGAAGCAATGAATTAATGCTTGTACACCATGCCCAGCTCCCTTTACCAACTCTCACACAGTTTAGAATTCTCAGCCTAGATAATGGTGCTACCCACAGTGGGTATATCTTCCTGCCTCAATGAACACAATTAAGATAATTCCCTACACAGGTTAACACAATCTAGATGATTTCTCATTGGGATGGTTTTCCTCAGGTGATTTTAGATAGGTCAAATTGGCAACTGACAATAGCCGTCACACTAGGTATGCTGGAGAAGCAGAGAGACAGAAGCAGTCAATGGCCAATTTCACAATCAGCTCTGGTTTGAACATCAAGAGACATTGGTGGCAGAAACAGACACTGTTCTCTGGGTTGTATCTAGTTGCCAGAGCTAACCATCACTGGTAATGAGTAAAATGACAAAGAATGAAAGCACTAGGTTTTCCCAATATTCCTCTCTGTATATGACCTTCATCGAAGGTGCAGACAGAGCCCCAAGTCATTGAGCCGAGATTCCTTGCCTGGCCAGTGGAGGTTGGGTGGGGACCTGAAAGGTTAGGTGGTTTCTGAGACGTTTTCTTCTCAAACCCCACAGACATCAGTATCTCACAGGGTGTTAGTGTCTCTGGTGTGTGAAGTGACCCAGTGACTGAAGGTGAGGAGAAGCCATTTTTCCAATTTTAATGAATAATTCAGCAGCTTAACACTTTAAAGAGAAGGATCTGGGGTCCCCAGAAAGCCAACTAATCGCCCAAGTCTTATCATTTGGAGAAGATAACGCTGGGTTTGATTTATGTACTCAGAACATTTTTTTGTCATGGTTCACAGAGACTTTCCTCATTGAGGTGACAGAATGCTTGGCATAGGTGGTTCCCATTTGTTTGGGCTTTTATGCTGAAGTTCATCAGGATGGGGAGGTCTCGGAGGCAGGAGTGTGAAGCGGTGGATCATGTATCAACGATCAGGAAACAGATGAATACTGGTACTCCGTTCACGTTCTTCTTGTCCATGACCTTTTCCCACGGATAGCACAGCGTGTCCACACTCAGGATGGGTCTCCCCTTTTCAGTTAACTCTCTCTAGACACACCCTCGATGACACACCCCATAGGTGAGCTTCCACGGTCAATCTACATCCAATGGAGCTGACAGCAAAGATGAGCTGCAGCAGTCCTCACCTAGAGGCTACAATTCACTCCAGGAAGTGGGAAGTAAACAAAAGCAGATGCCGATAAGATCCTGAAACAAAGAAGTTGGCTCATGGACTAGGGGTGCTTTGGTAGGTAAACTGAGTTCTGCATAACCATGAAGACCTGGGTTCATATCCCAAGCACCCACATAAAAGTCAGGTGCAACACTGTACATATGTAACCCTGGCATAGGTAAGAAGGCAGAGAGAGTGTGGCCAACAGATCCATCTGAAATAGTAAGCCACAGTTGGGAAACCTCTTATCAAGATTAAGGCATAGAACCATTGAGGAAGACACCCAGACAGCAACCTCTGGGCTACTCAGGTACATGCTGGTGTGCCTACTCACCCACACCCTCACATCATATATAATTTTTAAAAATTGGCTCAGCAAAGATTTCAAGGGAAGCAGGTATCTTAACAGAGTCTCTCACTTACATAAACACACTCATAAGCCCTTTGCTGCCTTCTTGTCCAAGACTTGGGTGAACTGAGAAGCCATGAAGTCACATAGGCCTGGAGTTTAAGCCTAAGCTGTGTGCTACAGTGGGAGGAAAGAGCGAAGACTCCTCTCAGCGCAGACTCACTGTCAGGACTTCCGGTGTCTGAGGCAGCACTGGGTACTGGGCCCAAGATGGCTATGTTACACACTGGGCAAGTGTCATCTACCTACCAACTCACATGGGGGCTGCAGGATTCATGGGGACAATAGGTATGAAAGCTTGGTACTCTGATCTCTTATACTGATGGGGAGACTTCATGTCATGTTATTTTCTGTTGCCTGTGTCTATTTTTTTAATGTGTAGGAGTGCCATCACCTGTGTGTGGAAGGCAGAGAGGTCTGTTCTTTCCTTCTACCATGTTGTCCTAGAAATCCATCTCAGGTCACCAGGACTGGTGAAAGTTCCATACCTGAGTTGGAAAGCAGTTTGACCTTTAAATCCTTAAAAGGAGAAAATCACTTTTATAATTTCTCCACAATCCTGGAAGGGTTCCCTCTCTTCTTCTGGCAAGGATGTGACCACATTTAGGGGTCAGGTGACATAGCTGTCACATTCTCCGATAAGGGGAAGGCCTGGCATTTCCCTCAGTGGCAGTAGGAAGGATGGGATCAGGTGGTCTTGCAACTGCCTTGGCACCATGTGGTGCTGGCAATTGGAGCCAGTAAGGAGAGGGCACTATGGGCAAGATTTCACCCTCCAAGGTAGCTAACAGTGGTGCTTCCTTGGTGTCTTCAGGCTTAAAGGTCTTTGCAGGATTGTGAGTTTCACATCAAGACTCTGAGAATCCCATGGTGAGAAAAGTTCCCTCTCCAAGAGTTGGAGGAGTTTACACGTGCCTAACCCTGTGTGGTGGATAGGGATCAGTGGAGACCAGCTTCTCCCTCAAGCAGGTACCTGCCTGGCCAGATACCATGTGGCAATTTCAGAGGTCTTACCTTAGAGCCACATGTATAACCCTGTGCTTCGTCACCTATTGTGAGTGGGAGTGCCTGTTCCTGTCAAAGAGCAGATCTGTGGGTTGAGGCCTGTATTGGCTGGTTTTGTGTGTCAACTTGACACAAGCTGAAGTTATCACAGAGAAAGGAGTTTCAGTTGAGAAAATGCCTCCGTGAGATCCAGTGCTAAGGCATTTTCTCAATTAGTGATCAAGGGGGGAGGGCCCCTTGTGAGTGGTACCATCTGTGGGCTGGTAGTCTTGGGTTCTATAAGAAAGCAGACTGAGCAAGCCAGGAGAAGCAAGCAAGCCAGTAAGGAACATCCCTCCATGGCCTCTGCTTCAGCTCCTGATCCCTGAGCTGCTTGAGTTCCAGTCCTGACTTCCTCTGGTGATGAACAGCAGCATGGAAGTATAAGCTGAATAAACCCTTTCCTCCCCAACTTGCATCTTGGTCATGATGTTTGTGCAGGAATAGAAACCCTGACTAAGACAAATTGGTACCAGCATAGTGGGGTATTCCTGTGACAACCTGACCATGTTCTGGGGAGGACTGTGAAAGGACTTTGGAACTTTGAGCTAGAAGAGCCATTGAGATGTTAAAAGCTCTGTGGGGTGTTCTGTAGGAGCTTAGAAGATAATATTGAAAACAGTGCAGAAGATGGAGGCCTGGCTTGTGAAATTTCAGAGGGAAGATTAAAGACTCTTATCAGGGCCATTGCTAGTTTGATTTAAGATTCTGTGGTTTTGGTTAGCTGGGGCTGAAGAAATCAGCTGTGATTAACAAGATACCAGAACTACTAAAGGAAAACCATTGCATTACTGGGACTATTGATGCTGGCTAGCTGGAGCTAAGATATTAGTGGTGATTAAGAAGAGACCAGCATCATTGAGGTGAAATCTTCTGAGAAGTGTTTTCTGAGAGCACAGAGGCTGCGTTCCAGAGATAGCCAGGGTTGTACCTTGTGCTGTGGCAGGACTTGGTAGTGTGTAAGAGTCACCCAGGTGGTACTGGTTTTGAAGACATGAAGGAATCGTGAAGAGCAGCTGAGGCCTGGGCACTATGAGAGGCCGTGGAAGACCATTGGTGAAGATGCAGCCTCAGTTGCAATTGACAGCCCAGGACTGAAGGGGTCATGCAAAGGTGAGGCTTGGCACCATGAAGAGAGCCTATTGGTAAACCTAGTTGCAGCGGAAGGCAGCAGAGTTTTGGAGATACCGTACTATGAGATGACCACCAAGAACAGCAGCAGCAGTGGAGTACAGGCATCTGGAGCCTAGAAGACAAGGTGTGTGCTACAAAGGGCAGATCTGGAGAAGTGACTCAAGCCCTTGCAGGAATCCAGAAGATCGTGAGTGGATCCTAGACATTGTACAGTTGGAGTTTGATTTTGCTTTTGATTGTGACTTTGGCCTGATATTTTTCCCTCTTGAAGAAAGAAGGTATTTTAGTAGAGCCCACAGTTAAGAGACTTTGAATTTTTAAAAGACTTTGAATTTTAAGAGATTGGATATTTTTAAAGGGATTGAAATTTTGATATGTAAGAATTTGCAAAGACTGTGGGACTTTTAAAGTTATTTAGATCTTGGGGATGAATAAGGAAGTAAGGGCTGAGGCTCACTGGTGATGTGTTTGTGTGTCAAGTTGACAAGGGGTCAATTGTACTGGCTAGTTTTGTGTGTCAACTTGACACAAGCTGAAGTTATTACAGAGAAAGAAGTTTCAGTTGAGAAAATGACTCCATGAGATCCAACGCTAAGGCATTTTCTCAATTAGTGATCAAGGAAGGCAGGCCCCTTGTGGGTGGTACCATCTGTGGGCTGGTAGTCTTGGACTCTATAAGAAAGCAGGCTGAGCAAGCCAGGAGAAGCAAGCAAGCCAGTAAGTTACATCCCTCCATGGCCTCTGCATCAGCTCCTGATCCCTGACCTGCTTGAGTTCCAGTCCTGACTTCCTCTGGTGATGAACAGCAACGTAGAGGTGTAAGCTGAATGAACCCTTTCCTCCCCAACTTGCTTCTTGGTCATGATGTTTGTGCAGGAATAGAAACCCTGACTAAGACGAGGCCCAATCAAATGCTGTAGCCCCAGAGCTGTGGGAACATTACAGTCACCTACACAGTCATTCATCAGTCACTTAGAAGTTATTCATCCACTCTTTAAATTCTTAGTCTTTCTATTTCTTTTAAGACTAATTCACTTGAGTATCTCATCAAGGCCTTTTCCTTGGTCCAGTGATACCTGGGTATCCCTTCAAGGCTTCAGATGCATCTTCTGCAGGGTGATCTAGCCTTTGCTGCCTCTTCCTGCCTATCTGCCTCTTGGGTCTTTACCTGGTCTGGACATCCAGCCTAGTCTCATCTGGTCTTCCGCTCAGAGACTCCAGGCCTTGGTCTCACAGACCCCTTGTCCACTGGAAGGGAACCCTGAAGTTCTGTTTAGGATATGTGCTTCCCAGTTCCATGGGCCTTTGGTGTGCTGAGAGACCTGGGAGCAGCAGCCCCTCTCCACCATTGGGCCATGGTAAAGGAGATCTCACTGGGGCTTCCAGAAATGTTGCAGGAATCTCTCTGGAATAAATGTTCCCCTACCACTGAGAGTGGACAAGAGGTGGTGTCACTGGGGGACTGGAGCCTTCACTGACATCCCTCTCTTCATGCTCATTGATGTCAGAATACTTACTCAAGGCTTCTGAGAAGTAAGTCACAGCAAGGCCTGCTCTTTTCCACTTGACACTGGTCACCAGATACCTCTGATTTGCAAACAGGATTCCTCTTTGTCTGTCACTTGAGATTACCACATACAAACTCTTAACAATCATCACGGTATGTGATTAGGCATTATATATGGGCCCGTAAGACAGCTGACTGATAATGAGGACAAACTCATTTATGTTTGCTCTTGATAATCTTGTGCTTTCTCAACAATGGCTACCATTACAATGGCAAGATCCGAGCCCTGATGTGTCAGGGAGTCCTCAGACCTTGGGGAGTCATTTGGAAAGGTGACTGAGCCACCACAGGTCAGGGCTATCTTTACAAGACCTCAAGCTCTCTTGGCTCCCTTAGTGGGTTGCTCTAAGGTGACTATGATCCTGTTTGCTGTCTGCAGCCTTTCAAACCTTAATAAATTTCACCTTTTCTAGAGGGAAATTAAATCATTTTTCCCACTCACCAAACAGTAACTACAGACCTCACCTCCCTTCAACCTCAGGGGTGAACATGTGACCTAGCCAAGCCAATCACTTGGGAGATCACGTCTTTTTGACTTCAGTGATGGGTTAAGGGGTGACCATGTGTTTTGCAGGTAACCAATCAGAGCTGTTAAGACTCCTGTCCAGAGGCTAGAATGAGACCCTGGAAAAGCTCAGCCCTCTTTACTGGTAGAAAAGATCTGTCACCTGTGGGTGAAGCCTGCCGTGAGAAAGCCAGAGCTCAAATACTGGGGGAAGGAACAGCTGGCCTCTTTTGGGTTCTGGACCCAGCTGTGCCAACAGACAGCTATGACCTTGGCTTCTCAGCTGTTTGAACGGATGGAATTTCCTGGTTTCCTTGGTCAGATATAGTTAGATCTTTCATTCCACGGGGCTCAGCAGAGCAAGGACTACTTTTAGCTTTGGGTTCTCGAGGCAGAAGTGTGTTCAGGGCTCCCCCCCCCCCCACTCTCTTCTTCCTGTACCTACTACCCCCACTGTTCACTCTGCCAGCTCCATACCTTCCGGTGTTTGGTCTCCCGTGTCCACCTTCAGCTCTCAGTGCAATCAGCTGTTTTTAGAAGCTGTACAGCGGGGACTTCGTGGCATTCAGCTCTCTCCCTCATTAGCACACTGCGTTTCAGTCTGGGTGATGCGAGCTGAATGCTAAGTGCTGCTGCGCATTGGTTTGCATTCTTGAGCCTGCCTTCATAAGCGAGAGATTCTGTGCGCATGCAGCTGGGCTGCAACGGCAATTGCTCTGATGGCTCAGACCTGTGATGGTACCCTGTCACTGACGCTCATTATGTCATTTTGGAAAGTATAGGGACATGGAAGTCCAATTTCCCCCAACTATCTGTTATATAAATAAATAAATATGCGCACGTTTAAACCCACTTTTCCTCTAATGGAACCTGGCGGGGTGGGGGTGGGGCGAAGAAGGGAGGAGAAGACCAGTTAATACACAATCAACAGCTTAAGCAATGGTGACACACTTTAAATCCCATTTGTAAGTTATTTTTGTACAGAGTTTCTCGGGAAGATTTGTAGCAGCAGTCTCCGGTGCTGGGTAACTTTTGTCCACTAGACAGAGACTAGAGTCACCTGGGAAAAGGCAACCTCAGATGAAGAATTGCCCAGATCAGATGGTCCTGTGGGCATGTCTGCCGGGCATTTTCTTAATTGCTAGTTGTTTGAGGAAGGCCCAGCCCACCATTGGTGGTACCATCCCTAGCCAGTTGGGCCTGGGCTATATAAGAAAGGTAGCTGAGTAGACCAGGGAGACAAGCCAGAAGCAACATCTCTCCATCTCTTCAAGCTTGTGCCTCGGTCCCAATGATGGACATACAGCAAATACACTGAAACAAGCCCTTTCCTCCCAAAGTGGCTTTAGGCCATAGTATTTATCACAGAGACAGAAAGAAGACTCGAACACTTCCTGTCTTGAGTGATATATCCACCTAAAGTAACCCAACGTATCAGGCAGAAACCTCTGGGCTTCTTGCGCCTTCAGAGGTGACATCGGGCATTAGGCAATGTGGGGGCCTGGGACACTGGCCAGAAAGCATCCTGACAATGCAGTGCTTTTCCTCCTATCAGTCACTTTATCAAATACTTTAAATCCACATGTTTGTCACCATGTGCAGTCAAGTAGCTGTCTTAAGTCTGGTCTCTATTCTGTGCACAGCAGAAAGAACTGTGCTGTGAAACAGAAAGCCGAGGGGCGGCTGCAGTTGGCTCTGGCATCTGAGGGCAGAAATGACACAGCACCATCACCACTCGCTCTGCAGTAAGGAGGACCTACAATTCTATTTTATGGAGCAAAAATAAACCATTGCTAGGAGCAGATTGCCTCCAAGAACTTCCAAAGACACCTAAGGGACTCATCAAGGCACACACTAGTGTTCTTGAGCAGTATTTCCAACTTGTATGTTTTGAGTAAAGGAAGGAAGGAAGGAAGGAAGGAAGGAAGGAAGGAAGGAAGGAAGGAAGGAAGGAAGGAAGGAAGGAAGGCGGTTTGGAAAGGAGAGGAAACAGAGAAATGAGAGAGTGAAAAAAAGAAAAGAGAAAGGGCTGGGGGGAGGGAGATGGAAGAGAGGGAATGAGGGAGGAAAGAAGGAAAAAGCAGAAACAGGTACAGAAAACTAGATGAGCAGAGGTTTGTGTCAACGCCACAGTCGAGCGGTGCGAGGCCAGGCTTGGAGCACACTTCCCAGGACTGAACCAGGGAGTGGCATATCAAATACTGCTGTGTAGAAATCCCAGCTGACTTGTTTCTTACACAGTGAAAGGAAGAAAGAACCAAAAAGTGGTGAAGAGAGAGTCTGTTCATTTTTAAGCTTTCTTCTTTAGAGAAACGGGCTTCCCGATGAGGTGGGAAGTTCCCATCAGGAGCCATGCTGGCAGAGACCAAACACACAGGTGGCATGTTTGACAGAGGAAGCCAGACATCTGGGGAAATGCTAAGATTGCAAGAGAACTGGCTTCTGTGCTTCACATTGACTCCAGGAGACAGAACAGCAGCCTTAGTGGCATGCCTGAAGAAGCTTAAGCCACTGGAAACAGCAGAGTCCAGAGGAGACAGAAACAGTGGCAGCTAGAACATGTGCCTGGAGAATGCTTTGCGCTCCCCTTCAGAAGCCCCACAGGGACAAAGAGTGGGCAGAGTTAAATCACTGGCTTCCCCCTCATCATCTAGCAAACAACCCTAACTCCCTTCTAATTAGTGCCTTCATGCAGCCCTGTGCTGCTGGCTCCCGATAACATTCTGGGGTGGTAGAACAGGTAGTTACACAGTCTCAGATAGTACAGGGTCATTGTAGATCAGAGCACTGCCACCCACACAGGGACATGCACAAGAGGTCTGAAGGGGACAACTAAACCCTGGATACACAGCATAATAGCCTCTGTAACTATTGTATGGTCCTGCAACTTGGTGCCAGCAGAGTCAGAGAATGACCCAGACCCTTGTCACTTTGGTATACAGTGCTACACATAATGAGCGTTGTTGGGGAATGGAGTGTGTGTGTGTGTGTGTGTGTGTGTGTGTGTGTGTGTGTGTGTATACATGTGTGGGGGTTATGTTTTTGTATGTTTGTATTTGCAAGTGTGTGAGAGGGTTTGTGTTTATGAAAAGGATTGTATATGTGTGTGTTTTAGTGGGGCTTTATGTGTACGTTTGGTGTGTGTGTGTATGTGCGTGTGTGTGACAGAGAGACAGAGAGAGAGAGAGAGAGAGACTCAATTTGGAAGCAAGGATCTGCATACTTAAAATAAAAACTCACATTTGAATTGGATTTTAAAAATAAAACCTTACAGCATATGTCCCCAGACTACCAGTTGTGATGGAGACTCTCATCGTCCACCCTCCTGGTCACAGAGCGGTTCATTCTGCAGTCAGCTGACCACTTCCTTCTGCAGGCTCCGCCAAGCTGTTTACTATGAGTAAAAATCATAGCTATTGAATGAATGTTGGGACACTTTTTAATGTGCTCACCGAAGAGAAGGATCCAATTTGTCACAATCCCCTATGGATCACAGAGAAAGCAGAGCACCATTCAAACAAAGCCCACTGTGTCCCCACTTGTCTTGTGGGAGTTAGTCAGTGTTTACTCTGTAGCTTTCTTTGCTTTGTGATCACAGTAGGTAAATGGAGTGCAGCTTGGGGACCCAGGGACAAAACCTATAGGGGCTAAAGAGGAAATGGGCAAATGACCTCTCTGGAAGGACTCCATCTGTGAGGTACTATTCCCATGTGTCATGGTAAGCTACACTCATCTAATCCAGGCAAGCCCAGGTTCTTGGCTCTTTCAAGGCAGTAGCTGTCAGCAGGCATCTGAGGAGCTTTGGTAAATGTTTAGTTAATTAGATGTCAGGAACATCATCTGGGAATAAACAGAGTAACTTCATATCGAGACAGGCTGACAGAGCTAAAATCAATTGCTAATTAAAAGGAGGATTGGATAAGGAACAAAAATAAATCCAGGATTCAGGATCTCAGCCTTTGTTTCCACCTTCCTTTGCCCTCTGATTGTAGGGCACTGGATTTTACACCTTGGCTTAACGTGTATTTCAGACTGTATCCAAGACCTTGGAAAATGTTACTTTTTTGAGCATCTAGATTTTGACACCTTTCTTTAAACAGTTGGATTTAGGATTGTAGTTAAGTTATTGGATGACTAAATTCATTCTTTTAGGCCCTTTCTTCATTCTATTTAGGGATCCTAAAGTAGCCTAGGGTGTAGTCTCACTACAGTATTATGGCCTTCTTAAAGTCTTTGCTACATGCCCTAGGTATTAAACATACTTTCTCCTCTGGCTGGTTAAAAGTGAAACATTGCATCTACAAATTGATCTGCATGAATGTGTGTGGGCGTGGGTGTGTCCGTGTGTATTCAGGAGTGCACATATGAAGTGTACATATGTGTGGAGGCCCAAGATCAGCCATGAACACTGTTCCTCAGGACACTGGCCACCTTGGTGGCTTCAACAGGTCCTCTCGCTTTTAACTGGAATGTGTCAATTCAGCTAACTCCTCAAGCTTCCATGGCAACCACTTCATTGACTGAGCTATCTCCCCAGCCCCAGCTGTTAACCTTTATTTAACAAACCAGCTGACCTCACTGTTAGCTCTTAGCCTGAGCACTTGAATAATGGCCGCTGGGGAGGGGCGAGAAAAAGAAAAAAGAAAAAAAAAGAAGAAGAAGAAGAATGGCTGCCTCCTCCATCCAACAAGAAAGAGCAGCTGGAGTGATTGGCAGGGGCTGGAGGGTATGAGTCAAGTTGTCTCACAATAGGTACCTGTCTATGGCAGCTGGCTGCCCTCAATCCCAACTCTTTTCTTAACTATATTGTTTCCTCAACTTCCTGGCCAAAAGCCCTACCTGTCCTTTCTGTCCGTCCATCTAGCCAGCAAGTTCTGCTTTGGCTTCTGTAGACTAATTTGTCCTGTGTGTCAGGCTTCTTGTTTGGTGCATGGTCTCTGAACAGCATGCATTTTGTTCTTGGAGCTGCTTCTTAATCAGATATGTGGGTCACTGGAGTGTCAACATGTGTCTTGCCCAAGCTAAAGGAGAAACCTGAAAGCTCTTCGGTATAGAATAAAAACTTTGCTCAAAGAATGAAACCAAGCCTGAGGAAAAGCCACAGAGTAACAAGAGCTACACATACTAGCTAGCTGCAAGCAAATGGAATTAAGCGGGAACTGTTGGTCACTGCGGGTAGGCCAGCCAATGCTGGAATTTGGTCTTTTAAAGAAGATACAATTTTAGTTCCCTAAATAGAGAGATGGTTCAGCCATTAAGAGCACTTGTTGCTCTTGCAGAGGGCTGGATTCTGTTTTCTAGTATCCACATGGCACATGGCATCTCAGAGCTGTCAGTAACTCAAGTTCCAGGATCTAATCCCTTCTTCTGACAGGCACAACAATACAGGCAGGCAAAACACTCATGCACATAAATAAAAAGAACTCAAAAAAATTCTGGTTCCGGTTCTGCACTGGATTTGCTATGCTCAAATCTAACAGCAGTTCCATATAGCATCAGCATATGAGGTCGGGGAAGCTTCCATTGGGCACAATGAAGCTATCTGGATGGTCACTGTGAGACTCCAACTCCTCAAATGGGCGTAATGAAGCTATCTGGATGGGCAGTATTACATTCCAATTCTGCAAACTCCCCCAAATGACAGTGCCTTTGTCAGTGTCCAAAATGACCGTCTGGACTCAGCTCAGGCTGGACTCTGACAGGATAAACAGAAAGATTGAGTGAGAAACGCTCAGCCTTCCTCAGAAACTCATGAAATGGGTTTCTATCTACCAGGAAATTTTCTTATCTCCCCCTACCTCTGGCAAGTGGGCTCTCTAGGTCTCTATTAGCACATAGCTGTAACACACATTCAAGTTCCCCACTGACACTCTAAGATTCAGGCCGTCCGACTGCCACACCTTCCTCCCTGAAGCTGCCCTTCTCCCCTTTTTATAACTGGCAAGTCTTTCCTCACCTCCTTGCCATTCTCTCTGCCTCCCAGGAGGGAGCCATGGCGGCTCTGAACTCCCACGAATGCCTCTGGCTATTCTCTCTCCACCTGAGAGTTAACCACCCAGCATTTTCCTATTCCTAACAGATCTTTCCACCAGTGGGGTGGTCTAGTTCCGTGGTCCACCTGTGCCCTTGCTTACAGGCAGCAGATCTGAGACCCAGCTGTTACGGTGTGTAGATGCAGTCTTCGCTGAGCTGGAGACCACAAAAGGATTTGGCTTAATGTTTTGCATTCCACCAGAAAGAAAGCTGCCTGCAATGGAATTTGCAGCAATTAATTTGGGTTTAGCAACTCTGACTCTCAGAATCCTGATTTAACAAGTCCCACGGGGCCCCCCAGGTGTGGATTGACACACTTGGCTCTTTAGCTGAAGATGAATTGAATATAGTTAGAAAACGTCTGGACTTGCAGTTGTGAAGGAAATGTAGATTAATGCTAGCTGCCTATGAAGAGCCCATGCCAGATCTGCCTCCCTATCCAGCCTGGTCTCTCCAAGAAGCTGGTTAGGATACATGGTTCCCCACCTCCCTCTTGCTGTGGATCACAGCTACCAGTGAGCAAGTGTAAGCCAGCAATGGTTCACTGAAGAGATTGTTCCATTTCATTGTGAGACAGGATGGGGCACAGGTGGTGACTTAGTCAGGGTTTCTATTCCTGCACAAACATCATGACCAAGAAGCAAGTTGAGGAGGAAAGGGTTTATTCAGCTTACACTTCCATGCTGCTGTTCATCACCAGAGGAAGTCAGGACTGGAACTCAAGCAGGTCAGGAAGCAGGAGCTGATGCAGAGGCCATGGAGGGATGTTCCTTACTGGCTTGCTTGCTTCTCTTGGCTTGCTCAGCTGGCTTTCTTATAGAGCCCAAGACCACCAGCCCACAGATGGTACCACTCACAAGGGGCCTGCCCTCCTCGATCACTCATTGAGAAAATGTCTTACAGCTGGATCTCATGGAGGCATTTTCTCAACTAAAACTCCTTTCTCTGTGATAACTCCAGCTTGTGTCAAGTTGACACAAAACCAGCCAGTACAGGTGGGAAAAGGAGGCCTCGCCTCAGAGACTGGTTGTAGCACCTCACCCAGCCAGCTGGGAATCAACGTTTCTTTTACATAAAGATATTTTCAAATGAGAATGTTAAAATAACAATGAAGCAAAAAAGCTTGAGCCTTTGTAACCTAATCCTTTCCCAGACACCTTCTACAAGCCACTAAACAGGGCTCTAACTTAGTTTACGGTGAAAACATCTTAACTCCTAACAGCTCTCATGAAAGTTGGGGTTTATTTTATCAGCTATAATCCTAGCAGTCACCTCAGGAGTCATTCTGTGATTTCATTCAAATTCCTTAGCTGATCTTAAAAAAAAAAAAAAAAAAAAAATCTTTATAACTCACCAAGATCAGGAGAAGTGCAACTCTGCTCTGGGAAGCCACGCCCACACCCTTAGGTGTGTGTCTTCTTTCCCTAAACATGTCTCTTTTGTTAATGCCTTTACTTCATTCTGTGCTAAAAAATACTCCCCTTTTTGTAAACCCTAGCTCTGCCCCATACTGGCAGGTTCTGCAAGGGTTTTTTGTGGTAAACACAAGGATTCAGCTTTGCTTGAATGGAGGGCTCTGACAAGAACTCCCCAGGCTATTGCAGGAGGCCATGTGGAGCTGTGTCTCTGGCCCACAATCACTGCCCTTGACACTTGGATTCTTCTTTCCCAAAACAGGGTAGAACCCTGTGCACCCCAGACTATTGTGACCCTGCAGGTTCCCCTAATGGACATGTCTACATCCTCCTTCCTTCCCGTGTGGCTGAGGACTGGAATATCTCCTGGGCAGACATGGTCCCTTTTAACGTGTGTTCCCTAACGCCAGGCACTTGCAGGCACTTCATTTCTTAAAGGGCAGCTCTCTTCTAACAGGCCCTGCAGGGTGCTGCTTGCCCACTGGAAGGGGTTGGCAGAGAGAGCAGCTGCTGTTTGCCTTGGCAGCGTGTCACATTTACATCTGTCTCGCCTTTGGAAGCTATAATCTTGCTGTAGGCTGTTCAGTGGGAGGAGGATTTATTAAATCAACTTTATTGAAGTGTAATTTACACCGATAAAATGCAGATTTTTTAAGTGCACAATTGATAAGTTTTGATAAACATATATATCTGTCTAACTGCCACTTCAATCTAAAGCATTTTAACACCCCCCCAAGCCGTTTATACCCCTTAAGAGTTCATCTCTATCCTACAGGCAACCAACCGTCTAATTTCTGTCAACACTGATAAGTTTTGCTGGTGTGAAATTGCATATCAATACAGCTAATGGCATGCATTCCTAATGTCGGGGTTTTGCTTAGTCCATGAGGGAGTCTACAGGACCTTCTGTGTTCCCAGTTCTCTGACTGGTACTGCTCTTTACTAGTGGGTTGTATATCCAGTGCATGAATATAGTACAGCTTTCAAATATCGGAGAACGTTGAGTTTTGGCTATTATAAACAAAGCTGCATTTATTTTTAAGGTTTTTGTTGTCATCGAGTTTTAATTCTTATGTATGTGTGGTGTGTATCTCGTACATTCATGAGTGTGTGAGAAGAATCGGAGGCTGAAAATACTAACTGAAGAAAACTGTGCATGCAGACCTAGTCATAAGAAAGTCGATGTGGTCCTATTAAATAGATGATCAGAATTTGCACTGCACATCGCTCTTATCTACGGACCTATCTCCTCAGCCCCTAGCGAGAAGTGCGGTGCCGGAAGGCCTCTTAGAGGTTAGAAAGGATGTCGGAAATTAACTCAGAAGTTCCTCCCACTCCTTTCTTCCCGACTTCTCTGTGGCTGTGGTAGCTCACACGTCACACTGCTCTGGCTAGCCCTGTCATCTGCTTAGGCTCTTGTCTGCAACTGGCTCCCAGTCCTCACTCCATAACTCGGCAGCTGTGCTGGCTAGTTTTATGTCAACTTGACACAAAGTAGAGTCATCTGAGAGGGGAGACTTCAATTGAGAAAAATGGCTGTATCTGTAGGCAAGTCTTTGAGGCATTTTCTTGATTAAAGATTGGTGTGGGAGGAGCCAGCCCACTGTGGCCAGTGCTACCTCTGGACAGATGGTACTGGTTGTATAAAAGAGCACACTGGTGAGTCATGGAAATAAGTCAGTAAGCAGCATCCTTCATAGCTTCTGTAAGAGCTCCTACCTTCAGGTTCCCACCAGGTTTGAGTTCCTGCCCTGACTTCCTTCAACTGTGATGTGGAACTCTAAGGTGAAATAAACTCTTTCCTCCCCAAGTTGCTTTTGGTCATAGTGTTTCATCACAGCAATAGTAACCCTGACTAAGACAGCAGCCCATGATTTTGTCCCCATATCTATAGAGTATGTTACACGGGCTCATTGTCCACACCTGCAGACATCCTGTCTTTCCTCACTCTACCTCTCCCCTGAGATTTATGCTTCCTACATGATCCCTTAGTCTCCTCTCAACCCTATTCATGCCACACAGAGATCTAACACATCCTTCTAAGACCACCCCTGAGCATCCATTTGCTCAAGAGCCTTCTGTAGTGGTTTGCATGATAATGGTCCCCATAAGTTCATATATTGAAGTTTTGGTCTCTTGTTAAGGGAACTATTTGAGAAAGGTTAGGGGGTGTGGCCCTGTTGGAGGAGGGGTGTTACTGGAGCCAGGCTTTAAGGTTGCAAAAGCCCATGTCATCCAAGCCTCTCTCTGCCACCTCAAGATGTGAGCTCTCAGCTACTGCTCCAGGGTGCATGCCTGTCTGCCACCATGCTCCCCACTGTGACACTGTGATGATCATGGACTCATCTTCTGACAATGTAAGCCCCCAGTACACTTTATTTTATAAATTGCCTTGGTCATGGTGTCTTGTCAAGTCCTTTGAGGCATTTTCTTGATTCAAGATTGATGTAGGAGGCATGACCATGGAAGGGACAGCAAGTGTGACATGATTCCCACCCCTGGAGCAGAGCCAGCAGTTTGTGGGCCTCCACGAGTGTTGAGGGTTTCTATGGGTGTATTGTTTGTAAAATAATACACAAAATTTACTTTATGTTCCTCCTTTGGGAAATGTTCTCCCCACCAAGGTTAATGACGCCATGATAATTAGAAGCAGCACAAGTCTGAGGGTGTCTCCCAGCAAAATGTTGAACTCTGCGACCTTCAGGACAACCCTTAAGGCTATGGGAAAGAACTCTGTGAACATGAGTTCAAGAATATATAATTTCTCAACTATACAAAATATAAGAATGCAACGTGAATTGTATGAGGGGCTTCGTGGACCTAGAACCAATGCAGGTGCACTGTGAGCCTGCTTGTCAGACAGATATTAAGGAAGGAGATAAAGAGATTTAGGGAATGGTGACCACAGGGCAAGGTCCCACCCAGCTAAGTTTATTGTTTGTGCTTACAAAGGCAGGCAGATTCCTGAGTTCTGTGTCAGCCTGGGACAGAGCTACTTTAGGCCCAGAAGTCGCAGGAATGGTGATCTCAGAGCCAGATCCCATCCACCTGGCTTGTTGTCTGTGCTTATAAAGGCAGGCAGATCTCTGAATTCATTTTCTGTGTTTTTTAAAAAAATGTACTTGCTGCTTTCTTCTAAGAATCAAAGGGCTAAGGTCAAAAAGTGCTGATTCATGGGATAACAGAAGGGAACCTGGATAAACAATTTAATTTATATGTAAATAAAAGACTGGGCTTTTGGTCTGCAAGAGTTGAGCTGTCTGGAGATCTCTGGAGAGCTGTCTCAAGCAGAACACAAGGCTTCCAGCTTGCACTCCATCAATTGACTTCAAGTCATTTCTTTTGTTAATCCCAAACACTCCTTCTTCAGGACCTCCAAACAAGCTGAGGCTGATCCTTGGCAGTGTCTTATCACAGAAATAAAAAAAGTAACTAAGATGGCTTCCTTCCCTGACTCTGCCTGATCCTACCTGCATGTACCTTACCTTTCTCCTCCTCCCATGACCCCTAAAATAATAGTGGTCCCACTATCTGTGCCCAAGCTAGTCTTACCTCCAGCACCTTATCTATCCTCTCATGATCCAGTTTACACCTCAAGTACTAGCTCAATCCTGAGGAGACCCTTTGGACACCTTTTATCCTAGTGCCTTAGTCAGAGTTTCCATTCCTACACAAACATCATGACCAAGAAACAAGTTGGGGAGGAAAGGGTTTATTCAACTTACTCTTCCACATTGCTGGTCATCACTAAAGGAAGTCAGGACTGGAACTTAAGCAGGTCAGGAAGCAGGAGCTGATGCAAAGGCCATGGAGGGATGTAACTTATTGGCTTGCTTGCTTCTCCTGGCTTGCTCAGCCTGCTTTTTTATAGAACCCAAGACTACCAGCCCACAGATGGTACCACTCACAAGGGCCCCTCCCCCCTTGATCACTAATTGAGAAAATGCTTACCGCTGGATCTCATGGAGGCATTTCCTCAAGGGAGGCTCCTTTCTCTGTGATAACTCTAGCTTGTGTCAAGTTGACACAAAACCAGCCAGTACACCTAGGATACCTTTTATCTTATTTTGTGTGTTTCTAAACATCTGTTGAACTTGCCTCATAGGTAAGCTTATGCTGAGATATCATTCAGGTATTTCTCTGTGACCCATTGTTACTGTGGTGCTGGAGCTAGGCAGAAGCTTATTCTGTTGTCTAGAAACAGCCTGGTTAGGGAGCTCACCCTTCTCTGGTCCTCTCTTCACTTAGAGCAAATGCTCTACAACTGAGCTATATCCTCAAGCCTTCAATTTATTGTGAAATAGAGTCTTTTGTGTAGACCGTACTGGTCCCTAGCTCATGATACTCCTGCCTCAGTCTATTGAGTATCTTAGATTACAGGAAGTATACCATTATACTCAGTGGAGATTCTTTTCAACTTTGGAATTATATAAGGATAAAGATGTCACTGAAAATGAAATCTACATTACAGAATACCATGTATACACGCACATATCCTTACACACACACACACACACACACACACACACACACACACACACACACCTCAACTAATCTTTTCTTACAGGAGCAGATGAAACCTTCATCTGAAGTGTCGGGCCCCAGTCTTTTGTTTGTCCTGGATCTCTCCTCCACTAACCTTCTAGCCCCAGGCCTTCTGCCATCTTTGCCCAATAGCACACCCAACTTTGATCCCTTTCTGCCACCCAATCTGACTACCTTAGCACAGAGTCCTTGGCATTCTAGCCCAGAATCTTTCATCCTAACAGCTGTCAACCTTGGGACTGTCGTGCCATGCCTTTGTCACTGTAGACCCAGTGACTAATTCCAAATCCCTGCTGTGGAGTAATAGCTAGCAGTGCACTCTGGGTGTCCCTGGAGTGACTGAATGCCTCTGTCACAGCCATGGCAGCCAGCAGAAGGTTATGGCTCACTAGAGATGTCATAGGGAATAAATCCCTCATCACTTGAGAGCTGCTGCCTCCATCTATTCTGAGAGAGTATTTGTATTAGAGTCTTACTCACAGTTGCTGAGGAGTCAGAACCCAGGAACCTCTGAGCAGCAGCAGATTGGGACCTGGTCCTTGTCATGAAGCTCTTCCTGAATGGAAGTCATAGCCTATGCTCTGTGGGCTGGAAATGAACAAGGGAATATTACTATTTTATCTTCAGACCCTCCCTCACCTGGAGGATGGCCCTCTTGTTTTCTTCTTTTTTTGTTATTGTTGTTTTGGAGTTGAAGAGTCCCTTCTTTCCTCGCTTCCTTCCTCTCTCCCTCCCTCCCTCCCTCCTTCCTCCCTCCCTCCCTTTCTTCCTTCCTCCCTCCCTCCCTTTCTTCCTTCCTCCCTCCCTTCCTTCCTTCCTTCCTTCCTCCCTCCCTCCCTTTCTCCCTTGCTCCCTCCCTCCC
>CM052703.1:68026156-68048625 GCA_028551405.1 Uromys caudimaculatus | reverse complement strand
ACATTTTCTGTATCCATTCCTCTGCTGAGGGACATCTGGGTTGTTTCCAGCTTCTGGCTATTATAAATATGGCTGCTATGAACATAGTGGAGCATGTGTCTTTATTACATGTTGGAGCATCTTCTGGGTATATGCCCAGGAGAGGTTTTTATTTATGTATGCATGTTTTGCCTGCATGTATTTCTGCTTACTATGTGCATGCAGTGTCTGTGGAGGCCAGCAGAGGGCGTCAGAGCCCCTATAACTGGAGTTACAGATGCTAGTGAGTCACTGTGTGGGTTTTGGGAACAGGTCCTCTGCAAGAACAGCAAGTGCTCCTAAGGGCTGAGCCATCTCTTCAGCCCTTCACTGAACATTTTAACAAGTAGGATTCTGAAATCTTTTCCTGGCATTTCAGCTAGTTCATGAAGGTGACTCCCATTACTGACGTTGCTGTCCTTTGAAGCTGTCCTGGGTCTCACACATAGTTGTGTTACTTTGTTGCATTTTGCATACTTGTTAGCACACATGTGCCCTCCAGCTTTTCCTTTTCCTTCTCACTATTTGTGTTTGTTGTTTTGTTTTATGCAAGTCTTCTTCATGTATAGTCTTACTTGGGCTTATGATCTCAAAATGACAGATATCATTTTATCAAGCAAAAAAAAAAAAAAACAAAAAAACAAAAAAACCCCTAATAACAATTCAGCAGCTATTTTGATACCTCAAGGTGGGGGCTGTATAACACTAAAACAGTTGGCTTTGTGACTATGGCCACAGCGAAATCCTTCCGCAGCCCATGGTTTGCAGGTACAAAGGACCATACCTCCCGCTCCTTCCCCTTGGCACCACTGACTTTTCTGTTCCCCACTCAGAGAAGCCTCCTGCTCCTCTGCTCACCTAGAAGATGCTTTTGCAGAAGACACAATGATTTGTTCTTTCTTCAAGACTCTCTTCATATCTTGCTTCCAGAAAAAAAGGCCTTTTCTGACCATTCTATATAGGATGACAACCACTGGGACTCTCTGTTTTACCCTGACTTATTTTCCTTCAGTTCCTTGGTCTCCTGTTACAAACGTATTTCATTATGTCTTTCTCAGATGCTAACATGCAGGCTCCTGCAGGAGGAACTTCTGTTCTGTTCAGTGTTGTACCATATCACTTAGAACAGCACCTGACCCCTTGAGAGATACTCAATAATTGTATACTGGAGAAATAACAAATTAACTCTATTAATTGATTAATAGACCTACCAACATTAAAAAAAATAGCTCCCCATTAGAGCCTGTCTCCAGATTTTGTAACTGTAATGCTGGGATGAATCGCCTTCCCATATTTCCCCTGAGAGTCAAAGCCTGCAGATCATTGCCCCGATGGCTCATTAGCTGCATCAATGGACATGATAGACAACAAAGAAAGAAGAGGCTTTGTGAAGAAAGCCGTCCTCCTGCCTGTTGCTTGTGCTTCCTGTTGCTTGTGTTGAATACCTGTGGTCCCCTCCTGAGAAGACCCTTCCCCACCCCAGCCCACCCCAGCAGCAGCTCTACAAGCCCTTCCCTCTCCCTAGGGACTTCTCTAACTACTTACTACCCTACTTGCTCTGTTGTATGACTGGCCTCTTTGGGTCCTGCAAATGGTTGGTCTCTGTATTAGTTGCTTCTTTCATTTTACTATGACAAATATCGGAGGGGGGCAATTTAAGGGAGAAAGGGTCATTTTGGCTCATAATTTGATGATTCAGTGCATTGTGGCGGGGAAGGCTGGTTCACATTGCATATGCAGTCAGGAAGCAGAGAGTGAATGTCACTGCTCGGTCTGATTTCTCTTTTTAGTTCAGCCTGGGATTCCAGACCCCAGGATGGGCCTACCTACATTCAGGTTGATACTTCCTTGCTTAGTTAAACCTTTCTAAAAACATCCTTACAGATACACCCAGAGGTTTGTTTCTACAGTGATTCTAAGTCCAGTCAAGTTGGGAATGAAGATGAGCCACTACAATCTCTAGATGACAGAGCCACCAGACACCATGGGCTTGAGTGCCTGGAAGAGGTAGATCATTTTATTCCAAAAATAATTAGTAAAATGCTTACTTAGGCTGGAGAGATGGCTCAGTGGTTAAGAGCACTAACTGCTCTTTCCAGAAGATCTGGATTCAGTTCCCAGCACCAACATGGTGGCTCACAGCCATTTGTAACTCCAGTTCTAAGAGATCTAATGCCCTCTTCTATCTTCTGTGGGTACCAGACATATAAGTGATGCACAGACACACATACAGGCAAAACACTCATACATATAAAAATATAAAACAAAAACAAATACTGCATACCATATGGCAGTTGTGATGCTGAGTGACCTCTGGGCATAGATAAGGGGCTCTTTACAGTGTTGAGAGGGCAGCAATGAGAAAGTCAGTGTATGTGTCCAAACAGAAACTGAAGACAAGGACTTACATCTTGTATGAACTCATAAAAACCTATGTGATAAAGATATAAAGAATTATATCAAGCAGAAAAATGTTAGTAAGTGAAATCTGTGGGGCAGTAGTCTGTGGCAGACAATCTGACACCCGGTTGAGCACAGGCTGAAAATTCTGGGAGACCCAATGGAATATCCATGAGGACTATGTTTTTAGCCAACGCTCCCGGAAGACTCCTGTAAAAACAGCTACAGCTTTCACAACCCCTATATATAGAGAGGCCTGGCATGTGAGATTTGTCACGTAGAAAGCAACTCTGAGTCTTCCCACAAGCAAATGAGGCACCACAAAACCCCCAGACCAGACCAATGGGAAGTATCAGTTGCCAAACCCCTGACCCCTCCCAAACAGTATATCAGACCATCCCGACCTGTGTAGCACCCCTGCCTGCTCTGCCTGCCCTGCCCGCTCAAGCCTGCTGCCGCCCGCCATCTAGAAGGCATAAAGGTGTGAAAACTACTCCGGCGTCTGAGAGCTTCTGTCCTAAGAGTTATAACACTTTCGGCCTGGGAAGAGATCTGCTCTCTTGCGACCTGAAGCCTCTCGCTCTCTGGGCTGAGCACTGGGGTGTGAGTCGATAACGGCTGCAGGGGATCACGCTGCGGCCAGAACCTGGTTCGGAGTGGGAGAGTGGCCGAGGCGGCTCGCACTTGCAACCCGCCCTGTCTCCGGCTGCCCCGGCCTTCTGTCCCCACTCACGCTCCCTCCCCCTTGCAGGGACCCTCGAATTCGGCTGGGCCAGAGACCCCTTGAGGAAGACTCCCTGCCGCAGCCCAACAGAAATCTATACTGGTTTAGTCATGATCCAGGTTAAGGGCTACAATACAGCAATTTCTAAGTAAAAAGTAAAGTGATGAACACATTGGGCTTGAGGGTGTTACCTTGTAGCATCACCTATGCCTCTGCCTTATGCTTTCCTTGAACCACCTTGGAAAGGACAAATAGGGAGACTCTTCCCCAGAGCAACCTTACATGCTCTCTCTTCCCACCTTGATGGCACCTTGGAACAACCGCACTGCCGGAGGGCAGAGAAAAAGGTGTGATTTGGCAGGAGAACTCACTAAAGAAGAAACAGATTTAGCAGTAATACAGCCCATGCACATTTGAAAATAAAGTATTCTGTAGCTTCCCCAAACACACACTTCCCTTCCCTGGTGAATTCCCCTGAGGAATGCAGCCAGCTTTTGTGGGTTTTCAGGCTACCTTGGGAAAGTGGGTATTTTTTTTAGAAAACTGGGCATTTTTTAGGAGTATAAACCAAATCTGGAATAGATATAAAGTTCAAAGGAATTCAGAGAAGAGAGAGCACAGGAGTTATTAAAATTACAGATGAGGTTGGCTCAGATGGGAGTGGACCCCGGCAGAGCAGAGCCAGAGGCTGCTGTGTAGAAGATCTTTCTTTCATAGAGCTGTCCTTGCTCTGGGTTTCTTGGGAAGGCAATCTGGGGGAAGTGGTGCTTGTTCAGACCTTTCCCTTAATGAGAGCCCTGACTTTGAGTAGTCATTTATAAATCATGCCCCACCCACAACTCCTTAGCAGAGCTAAACGCTTCCTACAGTATGTTTTACAAAGCATTTCTGTCAGCCATAGAAAGTTGCTATCAGATCTGTAGTTCTAAAACACAGCACTGGAGATGGCCATGGCTGAAGGTCACTTTCACCCACCATGTTTCTCTTGCAGGATGCTCACTGCTTGGCACTTGCTAGGTATTTTGCTTTTTTGAGACAGGGTTTCTCTGTGTAGCTCTGGCTGCCTGGGACTAGCTCTGTAGACCAGGCTGGCCTCGAACTCAGAGGTCTGCCTGCCTCTGCCTCTTGAGCGATGGTATTAAAGGTGTGCGCCACCACTGCATGACTTGTTAGGAATTTTGAGGGAAACCCACTTACAATGGGGTGTGGAGCTCCTCTGACAGGAGACTTTGAGTTCAAGGTCAACTCCTGGGCTTTGCCAAGATCTTAGAAATACCCTATGGTCTCAGACTCATCCTCTCTACTTTTATTCCTCCACAAGGACTCAGACTGATACTCTTGTCTCTGTCTTCTTCTACACCTCCCCACTAACTCCCAGTTCTCCCACCAAATCAAATTGTACATTACTGGAAGCTCATTTTCACAGAAGATCAGAAAAAGACACAACAATGAACTTTCTGAAGGTAGTGTTATTTACATTTGATTGATTGTGCATTAGACTCTATCCATGGGGCGTGAATAAGAGGTGGGACAGCAGGACATTATTAGGAACTTGGATTTGGGGCCTCAATGGCTAGCATGCACAGAATCTACTTGACTCTTCCAAGATTCATGGTCTTGGTAAGATATTTAGCCTTGCTCACTAGCAAAACCATCAGGAAAATGGGTATAATTTACTCACTCATACAGGAAAAAAAAGCAAGCAGGTGCAAGGAAGGCCTCAGGGTGCCTAACAGCAGCTGCCCTATGTGGAGGGCTCTCTCATGCTTTGTGTTCCTTACTTAACCATCAGTTTCCACACAAGGTGTGGAGCTATGGTTTCCAATTTATATACAAAAAAAAACCCTAAGGCATAAAAAGGCAGAACCAGAATTTGAGTTCATGGTCTAGAGTCCAAGCTCGAGGGTCCAGGGTCTTGACAACCCCATCATTTCCCCAATAGTGTGTGCTCAGGGTCTGATTGCTGCAATTCTCCCAAATCCATTGGAATTTTTTCCATTTTCTCTGCAGTGACCTTGCTAATGGTCTGAAACAGAACGATCTTGTGATACAGCAAAGGTAGGGTGTGGAAGGGACTGTGAGCTACCTGTGTCTGGTGCCTAGTGGGTACCCAGTTAATTTTATCTGTTATTACAATGATCCTTGTTACAAGCTTTGCCTGCAAGTGCTGCCAGTAGTTCTTTCTATAGACAGTGGAGAAGCAGTATGTGTGCATTGCCAGTTTTCAAATGATCTGCTAAGAGGGAACTGATGCTCCCCATGAAGAAGCTGCGTCATAACCCATGACCACCATAGAGGAGAGAGTCATCACTCCTGCTCTTCCCTCTGCAGCTTCCATCTCTTTCAGGAATGTTATTCCTTGGTCCCTCTATGGCTCCATCTGCTGCCTACCAGGCCCCTCAGTAGCAAATCCTTGTAGACAGTTGAGGGACATTAGAGGCAGATGGTGATGGCTCAGAATGTTTTATATGGTTTGTAGACCATATGAAAGGCTGGGACCAGAGGCCGCCATTTTCATCTAGAACCTGGTGAGGAACGGGGTGAAGTTCACAGACAACAGTTGTTGGGGAGCTCAGGTCAGTGCCTTTATATACTTGTTACAGCATGCCCTTCCTTCCTAAAATAGGGAGGCCACAGGAAATGTGCTGAATAGTTATTTAATCTTCTTTCTATCTGTGCCATGCTTTATTAACAAGGTCAAGTCAAAGCCCGCAGGTGCTCTGGTGCTTCTTAGTTGAAATCCCCTGGAGTCTTAGCCTTTGTGCTTCTCAGTATCCTGCTTCTGAGAGGTGCTCTCAGCTTTCATATCCCTGCTTGGCTTGTGTCAACATTTACATTTGTCTTTAATACACTCTCTTAGGGTCCTATTTGATGAATTCTGAATGTTAAACTCACCCATACAATCTAGTTGTATAAACATGGTGATACCTACAGTGCTGTCCTGCAGAAGGACTTGTGTTGGCTAGTTTTTCTATCAACTTGATACAAGCTAGAGTCATCTGAGAGGAGGGAACTTCAGTTGAGAAAATGCCTCCGTAAGATTTGGCTACAGGCAAGCCTGTGGGCATTTTCTTAATTAGTGATTGATGGGGGAAGGCCCAGTCTGCTGTGGATGGTGTCATCCCTAGGCTGGTGGTTCTGGGCTCTATAAGAAAGCAGGCTAAGCAAGCCATGGGGACCAAGCCAGCAAGCAGCACTCCTCGATGGCCTTTGCCTCCAGATTTCTGCCATGTTTGAGTTCCTGTTCTAATTTCCTTCAGTGATGGACTACAATATGGAAGTGTAAGCCAAATAAACCCCTTCCCTCAATTTGCTTTTGGTCATAACGTTTCATCATATCAATACAAACTCTAACTAAAACAGACACAAAAATGCTCTTGGCAGTGGTTCTCATGTCTACTAGGCCAGCAGCAGAATCCACTGCAGAATGTATTCAAACACAGAATTCTGGGATTTCTGACTCAGCGGAAACACAGTATGTAGCAGAGTGACACTGAGATGCTAAGACAAACCAAGGCATAGCATGGGCCTGGAGAGCCACTTTGGCATCTCTGACAATCATTTATTGACTGTGCCTGTGAACTTATCTGGCGCATGCCCAGATACAGGGCAAGAGAGGGTTGTTTGCACCAGAAAGCACTTGTTCTCTTCATGTTATTGAAAAACCCATTTGTGTTAGTGAATGTTCCAGAAAGTTGGAGCCAGTTGACAGATCTTCCAAGAAGTAATGAGAAAAAAAAGGCTATGTATTATTCAATATATAGTAATGGGTTGCCCAGAAGAGTAACCAGAACAAAACAGAAATGATAATACCATAGTCTTGATTGTCTGGAGCTTTCCTGAGCCTGGTAGATGGGTCTCTAAGGAAGCCTGGGTTCTGCCAGACAAGACAGCAGCATGAGGTAACCCTATTACCATGAGCCACCTGCTATGGCCTGAATATTCATCCCTCTAAAGCTCATGTTGAAACTTAATCCTTGGTGCTATTGGTCAATGGTATTTGTAGGTGACCTTTGAGAAATGATTAAGATTATAGAAGGTTCTGAGGTTGCAGCTCCCATGGTTGTATCAGCGGCTTTATTTGGAGATGAAGAGGGATGCAAGTTCGTAAGATTGTCTGTCTTGACGTGTTGCTTGGGAACTCTGCAGAGATCCCCAACAAGTGGGCCTTGGCTGTATGTGGTCCTTAGACCTTGGACTTCCTGGTCCTTACAACTATGAGCTGAGTAAACCCTTAACTATGACACAGGATTCATTAATTTGCTCACTCATTTGCTTCATAAGCAGGCATTATTTTAAGAGGCAGTATTGAGCACCTAACAGAGGGCATTGCTACAAATGAATATGATTTATCCCTCCAACCAATGTTCTAAGATTAAACTTCTTAGTAAATTATGTGGGTTTTAAACATTCATTTACTTCCATCCTCTCTTAAACACATACACACACACACACACACACACACACACACACACACACACACACACAGAGAGAGAGAGAGAGAGAGAGAGAGAGAGAGAGAGAGAGAGAGAAGCAGGTAAAGAATTAGTGTTAAAAGCATAAACCCCATGATCAGAGAGAACAGAAATAATTATAGCAATAAAAATGTAGAGGCTTGAAAACGTAAAAGCGAGATAAAACCTAGTCTGAGTTTTGGAACTGTAATGGGAAGAAACAAACCATCTTCCATTACAGAACCCCATTAATACTCTGAAGCTGCTGCCAGATGCCTTGGGAGGTGGAGCTGAGGGAAGTGAACTAAAATAAGGATGAGAGACTGTTGGGGTGACCTTTCTTTATGTTGCATTAAGGTATGTCTGTATTTTCAATTGTTAATTCTGTACCAGCAGAAAGCCAAGTGCTGGCAGGAGTTTGGTATTCTACAGCAGGATTTCTATGGTTCATCTCTGGGTTTTCTATTTGTTAATGTTTGTCTTTCCATACCTGCCCAAAACTTGAGGGTCTGGCAATCCTCATAGCCTAGAGGCAACCTAAGAGATGCTCTGCAATTGTTTTAATTCTGATTGGTTATAGTAAAGATTTGGCAGCCAATAGCTGGGGCAGGAAGTACCTTCTGGGCAGGCAGAGCTCCACCAGAGAGGAGAGGATGGAAGAGACAGGGAATGGAACAGGATAGAACAGAGCAGGAATGGGGCAGGGAGGTAAAGAGCCAACCACGCGGGAGGGATGCGGGGTGGGAAGTCAGGTTAAGTTAGATGCTATTGAGAGTCTGCCCCAGCAGAAGGCCAACAGCTCTAAACAAAACTGAAGTTTCCTGTCTTATTTAAACTGTAAGGGGGTCCTGAAAGCCCTGCAACAAGAAACAAGTGGTCTATAAACAGCAATTAGTCTTTGGGTGCCTATTGCCTACTCTCCCATCTATGAAAGGAGTATTTTCCTCCTTCTTAGAGAAGAGAAAATGAAGAATAATCACCTTAGTAGACACAATAATATCATACTCATGGGGAGGTGACTTTGGTTAAGAGCACTTACTGCTCTTGCAGACAACTGGAGTTCAGTTCTCCGCACCCACATGACATGGCTCACAGCCACCTTTACCTTCAGTTCCAGGGACTCTGACACCCCTTTTGACCATACATAGCATATATTCACACACACACACACACACACACACACACACACACACACACACACACACACCACACACACACAAGTAAAAAGATAGAATACAGAAAATAAGTACTGAATTGTGTATTCTATGTCCTCTGGCCATGTTGACTTCGTGATGCTGATGGTTAGAAACTTTGCCCACTATTACTACATAGCAGAAGAGGAAGAAAGACCTATTTCTTCATCAGAGTCTCCAAAAGTCTCATTGGCTTATGACTTTAGTGAAGTTTGGAGTCAACCTGCACCAGCACATGGACATGGCTTTTGATATCCCACTTCTCCATAAGAACAGTTAAGAAGGCATCCCAGACATCTGAGGAGAGCCTCCAGCATGGAAGACAAAGCCACAAACACACAAAAATGACTTGGAAGAATGAGCTATAACTGAAGAAAGGGAAATGTCATATGTTCTGCACTCAGTATCCTTAAAGATATTTTTTAAAAGTGTTGGAAAAATGAAACGAGAGAATGATGTCATTAGGAACACTGTTGACAACAATAAAACCATCAGAGAGTAAAAATTTAAGAGAAGGAGGAAATCTGCTATAATATCTGGAAGATAAAAATTTCAGAATGTGGAGTATAAAATGCCCAGTGCAAACAGGAAAAGAGAGGACAGGAGCTTGGAGCACTTGGTGAGGCTCACAATACTAAGTAACAGGAAGCCTAGTAAACAGTGAAGAAGAAAACAAAAAGGGAGCATCATTTTGTGACTTCTATCAAGAAAGTTTTTTGGATTGCTAAGTGCTGAGTACCAAGGATGAATATCAACACTCACAGTGGAAGTTTCAGAACTGTAAGAACCAAGGAGCTTATGACTTTCAGACTAACACCTAGAGTGGCTCTATACTCTCTATTAGACCTGTCACCTCATGGCCTGTGGTCATCATGTAGCCCAGGATAGCTTGTTTTATCCCAGTGTCATGCAAAATAAACATGTATTCTCTCAAAACCTGAAGGCCATGGGTTGGACACTTGAGGACAATTCTTCACCTACTGTGGCCCAGACAATCCAAAAGATTGAGCATCTTTAGAAATCTGGATGTTTCAGTCCCAGAGGGAAACGATGCACAGTAGATGTTAGTGTAGGACTGTGTCCCCAGCCTTGCCTACTGTCCCAGTGTCAGGATATGTGCATGGTGACCTGATGGCCTCCAGGACAAACACCTAAACCTCTGGTTGAAGACTCTCTAAGGGCACTTGAGTGTAGTTACTCCCAGAGGAAGACTTCAACCTCCTTGCCCTTTGAGTACAGCATCTCTGGAGTGTCCTCTCCCATGGGTTTCCAGGAGAGAGTGAGTCAGCTGCCCAATGTGGAAATTTGTCCATTAATACCACTCTGCGAGTTCCCTGCCAGTGCCTGTCTCACTCCACTGCTGATGGTTCCTGAATCACCTCCCAGAGAAGCTCGCTATACTCCTTCTTTGTTTCAGAGTCCACTTTTGGGGAAACGCTAACGAAAATGGTTGCTCAGCAATCAAACATCACCTTAGATCAAAGACATCTTCTGATGTACAACATTTCACCACAAAATTCCATCTGGATTTTGTTGTTGTTGTTGTTGTTTTTGTTTTTGTTTTGTATGTGTGTGTGTTTGAGGAACATACCAGAGAATGTATTCTCCAAGATGGCACCACAAATCAAGAAAGAGGCAGACATGGAAACAGGAAGCAGACTCTGATTCAAGAGAAGAGACAGCAAGGTCCTGGGAAACAGCTGGTTTCTGGGTTCCCCAGAGCCACTAATTCAGCCTGGAGGATCTCTGAAGGCTCTGGGAGAGCTTCCTCAGAAAGATAGACTTCAAAGTATTGATTACGTTGGACCTCTTGGGGGATGTTCACACAGTTGTTTATGCACTTGGTTTTAAGGCAGTGTTAAGAACATAGTGCATTGTGCAAACAGGGAAAATGGTAATTAACAACTCCAGGAAAAGTCAAGGTAGCTATGTTGACAATAATAATATTAGAAACAGTAATTGTTAATAAAACCCCTGGGAATTCCTTGGAGGGAGAGGTGGAAATAAAACCTCATGGTCTGGGGGAAATAAAACCTTACTTTTTGCTAGTGTTAATGTAATAGAAACAGCATAACACTAAAAAATCAAGGCAGAAATTCAAGCATAATATTTAAAGACACAACAGTGAAAATAAAAATACTTGGCATGAGGGGTAGATATCTTCAGATGACCCAGAAATGGTAGAAAGAGATAACTAAGTTGGGGTGTCCAACTCACAGCCCAAGGCCACATATGATTCAGGATATCTCTGAATATGGCCTGACACAAGATCCTAAACCTTCCTTAAACACTGAATTTCTTTCAGTTATTAACTTTTTGTGATATTGTTACATGATTCTTGACCATGAACCTTGAAAATAGTGTTGTGTCACGATGCCATGTAAAATAAATGTATGTATGCTCTCATAACCAGTGGACCAAAGTTGGACACCTTGGGACTCTAAAGCTCCCTAAAGTAGAGACAACAGAAGACATGCCTGGTGCTCTGCTGTGCTTTCTGTGTAAGGGCTGTTGAACGCATCATTCTGGGTAATCTGCCTAGCTAAACCCCATGGTCCTTAATACCAGAGACCCAGGGGTAATGCTAACTGAGCTGTGTACCCCAAAGTACTCAATATTCGGCTCTGGTGAACATGGTGTTCTTCTGGTGCTTGCTGAAAGGCATCCAGCCCCAGAGATTCCAAAGGGCAGTGTGTAAGTCATGTGGAGGAACTGATATTTAAGGAGTGTCTGAGGAGGACTATGTAGATGGATGAGGTGCAGAGAGCTACACACAGGTAAAAGCAGCAGCTAGGCAAAGTCACAGGGGTGCGCAAGGTGTGCATGTACATGCTAAGAGAGAAGAGTGGCCACAACTAGGCTGTCCTAAGAAGATGAGGGTAGAAGGAGCCTTCGGAACACTTTCAGAATCTACTTGGCTTCTTCAAGTCTAAGGATCAGAAGGGGGGAGGTCCCAAAGCTGAACTCCCATCAGAATCATTAAGAAAATATCTTAAGCAACCATATCCTTGGGCTTTGCCTCAAAAAAGTGAAATCCATGGATCTGGGGTGGAATTCAGGAAATTTATTTGTTATAAGACCCCCAGGTATTAGAGTCCAACCTGGTAATAGACTGAGGGTCAGCGCATGGGGAGGTCAAATCTGGCTAACACAGGCAAAATCCATATGGGACTTGCTCTAAAATCCAAAATGTGTATATTTTAACCTATTTGAGTCATCTACCTCTGTGTTAATTTAATCCACTACAATATAAAAGTTATTATATATAATAAATATAGTAAAAGCCTTTTATTATGACAGAGTCAGTCCAGTTATTATTGAAATGAGGTGATTTGAATATGAAACTTGAAGATGATTATTTCATTTCATTATTGGAATTTAATTCTTCCTTACTTTTAAATTGCTGTGAGGAAATATCATGACCAAGGCAACTTATGGAAGAAATAATATTTGGAGACTTACAGTTTTGGAGGGTGAGTCTATGACCCTCATGGCAGGAAACATGGCCACAGGCAGACATGGTACTGGAGTAATAGCTGAGAGTTTATATCCCAATACACAAGCACGAGAGAGAGAGAGAGAGAGAGAGAGAGAGAGAGAGAGAGAGAGAGAGAGAGAGGGAGAGAGGGAGAGAGTCAGGGAGACAGAGAGACAGACAGACAGACACAGCACTGGGAATAGTATGTACTTTGGAAATCTCAAAGCCTACATCTAGTGACACACCTCCTTCATCAAAGCCATTTCTCATTAATCCTTCCCAAGCAATCCTGGGACCAAGCATCAAACATACGTGCCTACGGAGGCCATTCTAATTCAAATCAACATATACACTTTCTAACTTTCTTTCTTCTGTATACTGATAACTCTGAAATAAGTCCTGATATGGGCTAATGTGTTTTAATATCTAATATTTAAAATTGGTGCTATTCAATATATGTAATTTTACTGAGAGAAAATGCTTTTGAAATAACTGAAGAAAATACTTTCCCTGAAATATGAGGTTTGATTCCTGCCTTAATATATAATTTAGTCTTAACTCACTTCAAATCAACCAATATCCACTGGACTCCTACTCTATGCTGAACCTGGACTTGGGAACCAACTTGCAGGAGGGGATTTAAGAAAGCACAAGCCAGGACCCCCTCTCAAAGTCTACCTGTGGAGATAAGACTAAAGTGTATGAAAAACTGGAAAGGGTTCAAAGCAGTGGGAGGGAAGATCCAGCAGTTGGTGGGCTCGTGTAGGTATGGGAATTCAGATGTGAGTGTGAACTGCAGACTTGGCAGGTCAGGGAAGCTTCCTGCAAGAGATAGGGTCTGGGACGGCAACTGAGGATATGAGTCCAGACCCATACTGGAGAATGAGCAAACTGAGGCAAGTCCTTCCTTGTCAATCACAGGAGGTGAGAACGGAAAGGTGTTGAGGATGTGGCCATGAAGGACCCTGGACACCAGTTCAAAACGAGTGGCAATAGGGGATAGTGATGAGATGTGATTAGGTTAGAGAAGTGACATAGAGGTGGCAGGTGAACCCAGAGTTCTGAGCATGCTCATCTAGAGGAAGAGTGTCCCATGGATTAGGAAACCGAGATGACACACAGCCAGTTAGGAGACTCATGTCACAGGTAAGTGTAAGGGAATGGGATTCTGAGAAGGAGATCAGTAAGAAAGAGTAGAGAGTGGAGAAGGAGTTTATATGGTCTTTGAAAAGAAGATCCTGAAGGACAGTGGGTTAGCCTTGGATGGATAGAACTCAGCACAGCTTAGGGAGTCTGGGGTCAGAAACTCAGGACACGTCTCTTGGGAGTCCTAGCTTCAGAATGACTTAGATGAGCTGGCTTCATCCTTGTGATTTTTTTTTCCCTTTCCAGTTGGGCTGAGAGCTGATGGAGTGGTTCATGTCATACACCCTTCCTTTGAGGCAGAGAAGAATCTATGAAGAATTCCCGGCCCATTTCAAAGGTTTCTCAGTGGAGGTCAGGAGAAATAACAAAAGGATGCAGAGGAACTGTGAGTCCAAGAAGTCTGGTGTGAAACCTAGGTCTCTGTTGAATCCTCCTGGGGCCATCGATACATAGTTCTGCCTCCATAGAAGAGAGAAATACTGATATAAAATGTTTGCTTAGTTTCTAGTATGAAAGAGATACTTCAAAAATGGTAATTTAATCCTACGATAAAAATCTCTAATAACTTCATTTGGATCAATTCCAGTTGAGTTCTGGCCAGCCCAGACTTTGCTTTTTTAACTTTAATTCCAGGAGTTTCACTGTAGCTTCTAAACTATGCTTAGGGTCAGAATTAGCTTCTTCCTGGTGAAACATTGAAGCTGCCGGAAAGATAGACAGTCCAACCCAGGCTCTGTACAGTTCACACAGCCAGGAGGTGGCCTTACAAGATGCTGGAGACTGGCCACCTCCTGGTCTCGGTGTTGCTTCCTACAGGTGACTTCAGGCAGATTGGCCCTCTGACCTGAACTTCATTTTCTTTCTCTATACAAAAAGAACTTTATCCAAATAATGATAAACACCTCAGTGCCACTTTTCAGAATGTGAAGCTCTTTACCATCTATCATGATACTTGATTTGTCAAGTATAGCCCTCAATCATCATATAAACTTGATTGAAATCCCTGCAACCTCCATTTGTCAAGGAGAACAGCTGGTGTCTTGATGTTCTCACGGTCCATGGGCAGATGGGTTAGAGTCATCCTTCTCCATAAGCCTGCAGGTACCACAGCCTCATCTCAATAAAGCGACTAAGGAGAGGAAGAGGGCAGCCAAGCATGGTCCAGCCCTAGAGAAATGGGTCTGAACTAATGAGCTCTGCTGGCATACCCACATCAGGAAATGAGGCAATGGTGTGGCACCTTAGGAGCAAGGCTCTTTTTCCTCCCTCCACAAATGATAACGGATGTGCACCCTGTTTCAGAAGGAGGGGGCTTTGCATCTACCTTCGTTTCCCTTCTCAGAATCCAGCTTACTTTGCATGTTCCAAAGTGGACTTAGTGGTACTGGGGTGTGGATGGAGGTAGAGATTTGTCCTCTATGTCCATCCATGGTCTCTATTCCACACTGCTTGTGGAGTGCCTCAGTGGGCAAATAGTCCCTCCTTCATGATCCTGGATCCAAAGCATATCATTTGATTCTTCCACCTTAATAAATTTTCACTTATTTCTATCAGTATTATTTTTAAGTCTCCTACCTAAGGTCACAGTTTGGGCAGACGGTAAGGGATTTTGGAGATAATCCACTCCTTTATTATCACAAGGAAATTGAATTCTGGAAAGGTTAAGTGATTTGCTCCAGGCCACAGGGCAGAGAATTCAGAATCCTGAGAGTCTTGAGGCACCCTTCACACTTGAGCAGTCTGCCCGGAAAGAGAGATATAGGGCCCTGTGATCTTTTATTACCTTGGGTGACGTCTTGTGAACAAACAGCGCTAAAGAGCCAGAGGTCCCAAGGAGCTGGGCTGGTAAGAGAGGGCATGGGAGTACAGATGGCATTGTAAGATAGGGCCCAGGTTATACATCACAGAAGGGCAGCCAAAAGCACTGTTAGGGAGTCTGGTTTGACAAAACTCTCCCCCAAACACAGAGTGGGGTGAAGAGCCAGATAGCCCTGACTTTCTGAAAATTCAGAAGTGTATTTTCTGTTCTTGGAGCTCAGCAAGACATTTGCAGGCATGTATGGTGTGTAAAACTGGCCAGCAAGGCACCAGGTAGAGAGTCACCCCTGTAAGGATCTCCCTGAACAACTCACAGAGATTTGTGAGGGCTCTTTGGGACCAGTAAGGCATCTGCTGCGTCACACAGTGTGAAGAATAGGTACCTTCAGTGTCTGGGTTCTTCAAGCAAGGGACAAAGAAAAGACAGGGTTAAAATATCTCAGGCATGCCCAGGGACTGAAGTTCAATATGAGTTCACAGAGGTACAAAGGAAGAGAGGAAAGGCACTTTGTGTGCCTAGGAACTGAGGGGCTCTGCACACCATAAGGGTCCTGATTGGAGCACCTGCCAGTGTCTTCATTCTGGGAGCAATCTCCCTATTCAGACAAGGACTTGACATCCATCCCTCTACCTGAAAAACTCCCTGGTGAGAGTTCTGTGATCCTGGGCCTCTGTCACTCATCAGCAGTTCTGGCTTCCTTGCGTTTCTCCTGTGACTTCTCTCCTTCACTGTTCTTCTGTTTGACTATACAGCATAGAAAGTTAATTCAGTCCCCAAAAGAACCAGCAGAGCTCAGTTTTACCCCAGACCCACCAATGTTATATGTCAGGTTCCAGTCAATCCCCACAATAGCTCAGATGGGGCCCCAAACACTTCAACTCAGACAAACAACGATTCAAACATCCCACATCCCCTAGAGAGACCTCTGGGCTGCTTTCCTTGGGCCCTTCCAAGGTTGGAGATGGTTTTTATGGGACTCAAGGGAAGACTCTGCTAAGGGAACTTGAGGTCTATACAAATACTCTCAGCAAATGATTGTTTATGAGCAGCTCCCCATGAAAACAGAGTCAGTGACAGAAAAGGCCTGGTGACAAAGAGGGTGACCAGAGGGAAGCAGGGCAAAGCAGTAGAGGAGTCAGGTGTGTACGACAAGGTTGCATTTCCATGGTTCCTGTTTTCATTCTTTAGTTCATGATTATGGAAGTAACTTTATATTTTCTCTCTTGGTTCATATTTACTATTCTCTCTCACTTTCTGGAATAGATGTATTCTCGGATGAAAAGAGACTATTCTGGGTTTCATTTGTTGCTGTTGCCTTGATTCTCTCTTCTTCAGCATAAATATCACCACAGTTTGCTTACTTTGATGTCCTATCATGAAGGAAAGTCATATATTCTGTTAGTAAGTCTTTGCAAGAAGAGTCGAACAATTCCTATAACTGCCAAGGGCAAAAGTGCCCCTACACCTATTAACTCAGTTAAGTGTCAGTTGAAACATTAAATATGCTTTTAGTTGCTCTATTCCAGTTTGGAGAATATTATCTAGAGATGAGAACTCATTTTAAAAATATCTATCTTGTTCAAATTCATCACATTCACTCTCTGAGGAAGGTTGCTTGCTAACTCCTTGAGCCCCCTGACTATATTTTCTGGACTCTGTTACCTTTGCACCTACCCAGTTCCCTGAGATAAAGCCTGCGTTGAATGTTGTCAGCCTGAGGATCTCTGTGGCTTACTGTCTGACCCTTGCTCTCCTCAGCTATCCCACAGCCAAGGGAGACATGTGCTACTCTGCTTGGTAACAAAATCTTTAGTGTGGTCATAGTAAATGTGGCGTTGAAAATGGGGTGTTCCAACTTACATAATGTCTGTAAAGCAGTCAAATTCCCAGGGACCTAAGGTAAAAAAGGATTGCCAGGGGTGGTTGTGTGTGTGGGGTCTTGAAACATCAAAGAGTTCTCAGACTGGGTGGACACCCAACAATGTGAACTGCTTAATGCCACTGAAGTGGGCCTCTTCAGTGGGTGGGGATGGTAGATTTTATGCTTCATGTATTTTAGCACAACTAAAATATTTTTAATTGTGGGGAAAGTTTCTGGAATATTTATTGAATTTGTCTTAGGCTTATTTAATTTTTTTTTATATCCAGTCTCTATGTAGTTCAAGCTGGCCTCAAACTTATGATCTTCCTGGCTTTGCCTCCTGAGGGTTAGAAATGTATGTTATCATGTTTGACTTACTGCTTCTAATGGTTAATTTCAATTGTCAACTTGATGGGATCTAGACCCATCACAGAAACAACCCTCTGGGTATGTCTACAAGGGAGTTTCTGGATTAGGTTCCTGCAGGTGGGAAGATCCACCCGAATGTGAGTGGCACCATTCCATGGCCTGGGAGCCCACACTGCATATCAGGGAGAAAGGGTTCATCTCTCTGTTTCCTGACTGTAGATGTAGTGTGACCAGCTGCTCCTGACCCCATGAACTTCCCCGCCATGGTGGACCGAACTGTGAAACACTGAGCTAAAATAAACCCTTCCCCACTTGTATTTTTGTCAAGTATTGGTAGCAACAAAACATGTTACCAAGATGTTTCTTTTTCTTTGTTTTCCCTTTGAGTTTCTTAGTGATTTTTTGCTAGAGTTTTGGATCTGGTAAATTTAGACAGGGATTGGACATCTGAGTATTTTTAAGAGAGTCAAGTAATTCTGAAATCTTCTGGTAGAGACCTTCTAGAGAACCTATCAGACTAAAGCAAGTCAAGGCATCAAAAATGAGATTTTCTGCTATCACGCTGTAGTGAATTGCACCTTCTGTGGATTCTGTATTCCATCCAGTCAAGAGCCCCTTGGGCACAGACAGATGTCTGCTTGCCCTGTGCATTCACCCCAGCACCACCAACCCAGTGGTCTGAGAAATGGAAGCATTCCATAAAGAGCCGTTGAATTGAAATGAGAGGAGAACAAAAAATGTGAATCTTCTGCACCTGCAGGTCTCACGCATCAGCTTGCTAAAGGCTGCGCTCTTCTAATCTCTGGGAAGCATGTTTTTACTTCCCTGGGAAACACCAGCCAATTGAGTACTCCGGCCGGCTCTCCCCGGCCCTTGCAACATGAAATACATCCCTGGGGAGTAGGGACTCATGGAGTCCTCGACAGAATCATTCAAAACCTCCCTGAGCCTACAACCTTCTGTGGAGATATCATTTTTGTTCCTTGAAAGGTTAGAAGCTGTAAAACAAAATGAATCAAAGTAGTCTCTCTCCTCCGTAGAGGTTCTTTCTAGTCTACACCAGATAGAGCCAAGTGCCCCATGACAAAGGTGTCTTGTGAACACAGCCCCTTCTGAGAAAGAAACGACTGGGATATGTGAGGGCACAACCAACTTGGTGGATTAGTAAAGCCATATTTTCCCGTTTGTTATGGAGAAGGTATTTTTAGAAAAATAAGCAAAGATGTATCAGTTCAAAAAGTGACACGCTATTGTACTGAACTCTCAAGTCTCTGTGTGAAGCAGGTTGGAACCATAAAAAGAAATACAAATTCACATCAAAATGCCTGATTTCAAACCCACAGGACATTTGTTATGAGCGATTAAGTTTGCCTACCTTTTGAGGAAAGTAAGAAACTATTCTTAGTTTGTTTGTTTGTGTTTTTAGACAGGATCTCACTATGTTGTCCCAGTTGGCCTGGAACTCAAAGAGATATGTCTGCCTCTGCCTCCTCCAAAGTACTGGGATAATGGCTTGTACCACTATGCCTGACATAAGAAACTAGGCTCTTGGAAAATCACTAGGGCTGTCAACTTTGACTTGACAGTATGTCTTTTTTCTTAGCAGGGACCAGTTTATCTATTTATTTACTCAACTAATAGCTACTGTATACCTACTGTGTGCTAGACATCATATGAGATGCTGCCAATCTTGGAGAATATATGAACATGAATGTATGTCTTTGAACCCCCACAAAGAACTTATGTTTCTTGCAAAAACATACATGCATACATACATACACACAATACATACATATATACACTGAACAGAGTCATCAATATGAATACTTTAAATAGCTCTGTTGAGATGTTTGACATGGATCAATTGTACACATTTAAAGTGTTCAACTTTGTAAAATTTGACATATGCATGCCCTGGTGGCACCATGACCACAGTGGAGTAGAAACATACCCACCACTTCCAAAGAATTCCTTTGGTCCCTTTTTAATTCCCTCTGTCTGTTCCTATCCATTTCCCCATCCACGAACAACCATATTATTCCATTCTTTCAATACAAATCAATTTGCAGGTTTTAGCTTCTTTATAAATAGGACCAGATACTACATACTCTTGGCTTCCTTCATTCAGGAGAGTTATTTTGAGCTTCACCCATGTGGCTGAATATCTCAATTACTCATTTCTTCATATTACTTGAGTTATATTGCATGCATATAGTGGAATGTGTTTATTCCTTCCCTTTTGATGGCGTTTGGGTTGTTTTCCAGTGTTCAGCTATTCTAAGTACAGCTGCTATGACTATTCATGTAGAAGTCTTTGTATCGCTATAGACATTCAGGAGGAGAACAGCTCTATTTACATGATATTCTTATATTTAACTTTTAAAGTACAAACTGCCATACGGTTTGCATCTCAGAAGTGATATACAAAGCTTCTATTTCCCTGCATCCTTGCCAACCTTGATGCAACCATCCAATTTACTTCAGCCATTTGCATTATGATTTAAATCTGCATTTCCCTGATTATTATGTGAACACAGTAATTATTTAACAATGATTGTAACAGCCTTAATAGAGACAGATAGAACTTTGGATGTGTGAGGGCTGGCTCTCGGCTATTTGGCTGCCCTTACCACACAGTTCTGAAAGCTCTCACTTAACTTGCAGAGGATTTGGTCTTCGGATGCATTTGCCAGTCAGCTGGGAATCATTTGATCTTCTGTGCTTCCATTTTTTAAAAAAATATGGTCTAGTGCTCTTCGTTTGGAGATGGATATGCCTAAATATTCCTCTAAACAGGACCATTTTCGGCTCAGTGAAATTACTTATAGGAGTCAAGACATTGGCTAAGGTTTCCTGAGCTCTCTGTCCCTAGTTTTGCCTCTTACATCCCATTTCTGAATGCACTTCCTCAGAACATGGGATGCTCAGAGCCATTCTGGAACGTCAGCTGACACAGGACCAGGACAAAGTCATGGCTTGGTGTGATTGTAAAGCAAGGCCATTGGTCCATAGGCAGTGTTGACAGTGTGCGTGTGCGTGTGCGTGCGTGCGTGCGTGCGTGCGTGTATGTGTGTGTGTGTGTGTGTGTGTGTGTGTGTGTGACTCAAGGAAAGAGAAGGGACAAGAGCTGGCTTACCCTACTGAGTGCCTCCATGCTCTGACTTCTGTCTTAAATGGTTTGGCCCCACACTGTGAACAAAGGACCTGACTTTGTTTATAAGAAGGATTAGAACACCTAGGGCTGGCTCTGGGAGACAGGAGCCACCACGCTTAGCCTCCAGATCTTCTCTGTCTCCCTATGCGAGCTTCTGTACTCCTTATTAGAAGAAAGGGGGTGAGGCAAAGGTGCTAATAGGAGCCTGCTCCTTCACTGTTTTCTCCTTGGTAAGTTCATACACAGTTACAATATATTTAGGTCATATCAACCCCCACTCCCTCCCTGAATTTCTCTCAGCCCATCCCCCATCTCTCTTCCAACTTTATGTCATCCCTCCCCCCTTCCTCCTCCTCTTTCTAACCCTTCATTTATTTTTATAGCTTCTGTTTATTCTCTACAGTTTGTTATCTGTCGGTCAAAAGGGAATGTTCATTTCTCCTATCTTCAAATATTCAAAATCACAATATATTTTATGGTCTAATGAAGAGTTTTTAAAAGAGAGAAACTATAAAACAACATAGCTGAATGTCACTTGGGATATCTTCAGGAAAAATGAAGACATTGCCTGTTTCTAGAAGCCATTTCCAGATAACTTGTGAAAATAAGGGAAGGTAGACAGCATCTGGGAGCTGTCTCCATAGCGCATCTGTCTGTCACCCCTCCTGGTTCAGGCATTTGAAACGTAACACGGCGTTTCTTGGTGTTCTCTGTTCCTCAGCCAAGCTATCTTCTCTTTTGACCCTGAAAACGTCAATGTTGGGATGTAGTATATCTATCTTAGTATCCATGGTTACATATTTAAAGTCATATCCTATTTTTCATTTCTAAGAACACTCCCTCACAAGTACTTATTGTTAAATCTGTACATCTAAATTAATGTTGCTCTTAGGCTGTGAGGAAGCTTGTGAAACATGGCACAAACCGAGTTCTCCTGAGAAAAGGTAGTGTTGGCGTAGTTTAGGCTGGATGTCCACCTCTAGTCTCATTTCGTGGCTGGCTAGGAACTGGGGAATTGACACCCACATGACAACAGGGATCCCTTTTGTATGCCTTTAAAGAAAGGAACGAAAACAGTTCATGGATAGAGAAAGTCCCAGAAGGCTGAGTAAACAGAGGTCCTTCCTTTCCTTGTCCACGTCTGAAAATCAGCTTTTTATATGGCAGACAACCTCTTCCCCAAATTATCCATCAGTTCTTCATTATATTATGGACACATTCTAAACAAAACAAGTTCAGCCACAGAATGACATCCAACCTTAGTCCAATTTGTACTAGTGGCACCTTCCTGGTTATAAATGTTTGCTGAGTGGCAAGCCCAGTGCCACAGACGCTGAGCATTGTCCTTTTTCAGTTTGTAAGCAACTCTGAAAGTTGGACTTGCTTATAGCAATGCCCCAGTGGAATTGTGCTCCTTTCCCAAGGTGTCACACTGACAAGAGGCAGAAGAAAAGTCAACTCCCAATCTGTACATTGTGCTGTGACATGGCTCATCCTTTTCTGATAATTCCTTTAAATATCTGTCACATCCTAATAAGCAATTATTCTTCTTTATCTGGCTGGGACAGTGTTGGGGCCTCGAACAGGTTCATTTTCTCTGTCAGTTACAGAATGAAAAGGCAGGCAAAAGCTCAAGCCCTGAAGGCAGCAACAGAGAAATCTCCAACACTGCCAACAGGAGCAGGAATAAGGACAGACAGATAGACACACACACATAGAGAGGGAGAGGGAGAGAGGGAGGGAGGGAAAGAGAGAGAGAGGGAGAAGGAGAGAGAGAGAGAGAGGGAGAGGGAGAGAGAGGAAGGGAGGGAGGGAGGGAGGGAGGGAGAGAGAGAGAGAGAGAGAGAGAGAGA
>CM052703.1:68003366-68025656 GCA_028551405.1 Uromys caudimaculatus | reverse complement strand
GGGGGAGGGGATAGGTGGTCTCCAAAGAGGAGACCTAGAAAGGGGGAAACATTGGAAATGTAAATAAATTATCAAAAATAAAAATAAAAAATAAAAGGAAAAAAAAATAAAATATGAACGTGTTGACCCATATAGAAATTCCCCAAGCTTGCTGTAACTACAATAAATACTCCACACCCCTAGAGTTGGGGCTCTCATTTCTGACCCACTGCAACAGTGAGAGTGCTTGCTCTTGAGTCTATAATAGAGACCTGTATTTGTTTAAATGAGAACTGACTCCTTGGTGATCTTTGGGGGTCCCTGCAACTTGAGTATAACACTCATCAGCCATGGAATCTCTAGACCTGTTAACAGAGATGGGATCACCACTGGCCTGTGACAGGAACACAGCTTCTGACTCTTCCACACCAAAGACAGGCTCTCCTCTGCCCACAGTCTGGGATTCCTGACCACTCTCCCACATAGACAGATCTAGCTGAGTCTTCTCCTCTGGGACTCTGGGGAAGGCTAAGCACAGGAAATTAAATTCTATCTTCTCCAATTTCACACACAACAGAGTCCAGACTTAAGGTAACATTTTACCCTTTCATAGAAATATTAAATATTGACTTAATAGCAAGCTGCATCTAAAGCTAAAATGACTTAAAGCTAAATATAATTAGATATGTGCAATGAAAGATCCTTCCATTATTATTTTCCTGGGTTTTGTTTCCTAAACACCTATTGGGTCATTTTCCTAGAATTTATGAACATGCTCATGTCTGTCCTAATGGAAGCACAGGGATGGATAGATGTTTGAATCTTACAAATGCTGAGGCCACAACCAAGCTTTATGACTGCTTTTAGGTACCCAGATGCTGCCCTGCACATGCTCTGAGCTGCTATAGGTCCAGGCTGCCTACTTCCTCACTTCTGTTTCTACCCATAGCTCCTCCTCCTTCTTCCCCTAGTCAAGCATGCCTCTTTAGTATGGGTCTCAGTCTTGCTGTTCCCTCTTCACTCACCTTCTTTCTTCTTGCTATGAGGTGATTCTCTAATGTCTAACGCACATCTTTCATGGCCTTCCTGTTCTGGTCCAGTTGCGTCATGTGGTCCCCCTCCTTCTCCAACCTTGTTAACTTGCACTGTTTAGGTTCTGCACTGTGTTCTGTCCTTCCTTTTGTACCTTCCACATCACACGGTTCTGTCTGAGTTCACTATGCACCCCCGTCTCCTTATCTCAGATAAGATGGCCTCATTCATGCTTTCAAGATGGCTGGGTCTAGACTGGCTGCTTCTCCAATGTGTGCCATTGACAGCTTGGCTATCTTCTTAACAAGATCCCAGAATGTGACAGCTCTACCTACTTTTACTCATCTTTATACCTCTGGTATTGGTCTTGAGCCTAGTATGTCATCAGTGCTTAAATATACATATAGGCAAAATGGTTATGTGAATTAATATGCAAATATGTCAGAAATGGCCCCACAAGGTATCAGAGCAGGTGTCAGAGCAGGTGTTACAATTTCTAGTCTCAGGATTGCCAGCAGATGAAGGGTCCTCCTGAATGACACATAACTTACAAGAAGCTGTAAAAGCCAAGGCTTGAACCTCTTAGTTCAGGAAGTCTCCTTCCCATCCTCTGGAACCAGTTACATAAGAAATAAGGAAACATTAACAGTCCATCTTTTGACTCAGCTGCTTCTTTTTTTCCACAGTGAAAGAGGGACATTAGAAATAGCTCTGCTCTGCCCTGTAGCAAAAATGTTGAAATAGTCAGGAGGCAAAATTCATATAGCCCGTGGTTGCCTGATGAATTTTCTCTACTGCTTAAATAGAACATCAACAATGAAGAAGGAATTGTAGTTAATCCATGTTGTGTGGGAGGAACCGGCAAACCAAGCATATGTCAAAATCTTATTTCTTCTAACAGCAATGCCTCTTCTCATTTGTAAGACTTTTGCAAATGCTATTTTTTCACTCGAATTTCAGCTTTCTTCTTGAACTATTTTCATTTATTTATTTGTGTTTGGTTTTTGAGACAAGGTTTCATTGTGGAGACAGGGCTGACCTAAACTTTCTACATTGACAAGGCTGGTCTTGAACTCACAGAGATCTACCTGCCTTTGCCTCCAAAGTGCTAGGATTACAAGTGTATACCACCATATCTGCGGCTGGGAAGTATATGGAAGACACTGAGATAGCTTTAACAACAAATACTAGACAGTTCAGAAGTAAAGAAGGATTACTCCTTGACCAGAGAGTTCTAAAAACACCATTATTTAGCACTGTTGCCCCTGCCTGGCGCTGTGCTAAGGAGTTTCAGATGTAGTTTCATCTGACTTATCCCACAGCCAAGAAGGCTAAAGGTAAAGTGAGGTAAGGTGGTAAAATTGAGGCTTTATTTGTAAAGGTTGAATATCCTTTAAGTGACAAAGCCTGAACTGGAACCTGGTTGTACTTGTATGAATTAATCTGTCAACCCACCTCAATAATGTGTAATATAATACTAAATCTTACAATGTAGACAGTATCCATATCTGAAGAAAAGAAATATAGAGGACACATAAAACAACAGAACCCCCCCCCCCCACTTCTACACACCATCTTTGGTGCCCACAGGAGAGTGGATTCTTCATTCAACACATGATTACTGTAACTAGTTCCTTCTGAGTTGGAACTCAGAATTGATTTTTGCTCCTGGTAAGCAATTTCCCTTTCTCATGTTCAGATTTGTCAGAAGACCCCAAAATGGGATCTTCTAGTGTTAAAATATAGGAACCAAGAAAAAATTGGTTGTAGCATGTAATAGTTCATTGGAATTAATCAAATACTTTATAAAGAGATTATAATAGAATTCCAATTGTTTAGCTTAGTAAGAATATCTGTCAACTTGTAGCCAGGAAAGCTACAAGTTGAAAGAAATAATGTGCAATTCAGGCCAGGTATACTCATCCATCTCTGTTCAAGTCCTATGAACTGAGCACCTATTACATACAATGTACCTTAAATTATTCAATACAAGTAATCATTCTTTCTTTCTTCTCTCTCCTCTCCTCTCTTCTGTCTGTGTCCCTCCGTGTTTGTGTGCATTTCTATCCCTTCCTTCACACATAGAATGGTAGCAAAGCATAGATTTCACAACCTTCTGTGGGTTTGAGCCGTTAACAATCTGATGAATCTATAAACATCTACACCAAAAGTGTAATGAAAAAATTTAGCATATATCTCAGAGACATGAAGCAAATTCTTCCTGAAGCACATAGATGGACCACGATGATAGTGTTTCTCAATCTTAACTATGACCCAGAATCATCTGAGAAACATTATTTAAACCACATAGTTCCCAGAATGTACCATAGATAGTCTAGTTAAATAAGCCTAGCTTGGGGTACAGGGTTAGTGGGAAGGATGTATCTTCACAGGGGAACCTGATAAATAGCCAGGCTAAAGCCCTTCAAAGCCATTCTATGGGCTTATGGGCCATGTGGAGATGGATCCTGTTCAGTAGGAGACCCATGAGTTCAGAGGAAGCCTACATCTCAAAAGCAGGATGGAGCTAAGGCTTAGAGTATTTTTACCATGTAATTAAGAGGGGGAAGGCATAAGCAAAATGCATAGTGAACAAAATGTGAGGCTGGGCCTAGGGGCCAAGGGATGAAGAATTGATTCCTTGGATACAAAGGAGAATGTAATTAAGAAGCAGTATGTAAGAATACAGTGCAAGTGGTTCAGGATTTTCTTTTTGTAAGAGTATGCAGGATGCCCTGAAAACATGAGGAACTGAGACCAGATTTGCCTGTTAGAATTCCTTCTACCACTGTGGAGTGCATGTGACGAGCATCCTGCAAGGGGAATCAACAGGATGCAGTGGTGGACTGACTGTGCAGAGCCAAGAGATGAGAGCAGACCGTGTGCTCTATCAAGCTAAAAGCTGCATGATTATAATGACCCCATCAGTCTGTTGACCACTGCATTCCCAGAGCCTGGCATATAGTCATCACACAGGGAGCAACAATCCCAATTTTAGTGAAGGGAAATAGGGGTAAATGCAAGTTCTCTCAGAGAGTTCTTAAGTTCCAAATGTGAGAAAAGGGACTAATGGTAGTTCTGTTGGGTGAGAAATAGGGAGGAAGGTGATGGGAAGTAGAGCTGACTTTGGAGGAGAAATGCCAGGGTGCACAGTGAACATGCATTGGATTAAGAACAGCATAGGGTCTAGGGTTCAGCACTGCACTGCCATGTTTGCAGGTGATGCTCAGAGATGTTATAGTATTGCTCTTGGGGAGCAGGCAGGGGCTAGACCTGTGAATACCTGTGTAACCTATAAACAGCAAAGGCAGAGCCTTGCCTTTCAGGACCGTGGACAGCTGCCATCATGTCAGGGCTCTGGATGAGTAGTATCGTAGCATCAGCCCTGCAGACTGCACATCCTGCTTCTCTCTCCTCAGTCGTCTTCTGGAGGTAGGATGATAATAGTTGCTTTACATACATACCCAGTGTTCAAATAAGTTACAAAAACACTATGATAACGTTGAAAGGTTTCTTTATTGCTGGTCTCTTTAACAGCCCCTAATATGCTCATTTTCTCTCTGGGATGCCAATGTACTGCACATCTTCTGCACATTGTACTTTATATATTTATTTTTTGGTTTTTTTCTTTTAAAATAAATTGTAATCAGGCAAATCCAGCATGCAGGATAGGAACAGCTCCTTAAGAACCCTCAGTGATGTCTTTTGATGAAACAGATCTTGGTGGAGTCATTGAGAGTGATCTGGACTGAAAGCTGTTTCCTTTTCCCCCATTCCTCCACCTCAAAGCACTCTGAAACAGCTAAAGGAACCTGTCTGATGTGCACATCTTCTCTCTGCACCAGGGAGAGATTTGGACATGTGATGTCCCAGTTCCAAGTGCACTTGGCTCTCACTGAGGGAACAACATCAGCTGCTCACGCTCTCTGCCTCCACATCCATAGTCTCCTCCCTTTGTACGTTTCTTGTTCTGTGAGAACTTAGATTTTTTTTTTAGCATAAAATAATGAAGTTCCCAAGAACTCTCAGCTCTAAAAGCCAGAATTGGCTTTAAAATTTTGTCACCAGGCAGCAAAATTCCAATGTTGTGTGATGGCTGACCACTGACATTCAGCCACACGCATGCTCAGGAAGTTGCCTTTGATGCTGCTCTCACAGTAAGTGGGCTGAGAACCGCATAGACCACTTGCTGCTTGACTGCCAGCTATGTCACTGGTCCCTGGTCAGTTCCTGGGAGTGAGACAAACGCCTTCAGCTAGAAACTGCCTCTGTGAGAGTGCCCTGCTTAATCTAATCAATGAGCATGAATCAAGTTTTTCTTGAAGTGAATCTCTCTCTCTCTCTCTCTCTCTCTCTCTCTCTCTCTCCCTCTCTCTCTCTCTCTCTCCTCCCCCCGCCCCCTTTGTGACTTGGCTTTCTCTACAAAGCTACTGATAGGAATTCTCACAGAACACTGAAAGGGGAGCAGAACTTCGAATAAAGGACTTTCTGGAGTCAGAAGAGCAGAGAGCATTTACTGAGATGGATAATTAGCTGTGACAGCTGAGGTAGAGCAGGTAGAAGCCCAAATGAAGAAACCTAAACATTCCTAAAATGGTGACTGACATCTTGGTCCCCAGCCATATTAGATGTGATTCCTTCTTTGTAATGGGAACTATGGACTCCTCAAAAGAAGAGCTGAATTTGATTCACATCTATTTGTTGCCACATATAGGTCAACAAAAATATAAAGCCCCTATGGTAGGTAATATCGTCAGGGTACAGAAAAAATATAGACAGGATCTAGAATCATCTACTCTGGCCTGTCTGTGAGCAAGCTTCTAGATTAGATTAACCGAAGTACAAAGACAAGCTCTGAGTATGGGCAGCATCATTCCATGGCCTGAGGCCCCAGAATGAATAAAAAGGAAAGGCAAGAGGGGTGCCCAGCATCCAACTCCCTCTGCATCTTGACTATGGATGCCACGTGACGAGCTGTCTTGTGGTCTACTACAATGATTCTTCACCATCATGGGCCATACCCTTGACCTGTGAGTCAAAGTAACCCTTTGTCCCTTAAGCTGCCTTTGTCAGGTAATCTGTTGTAGCAATGGCAAAAGTAACTTAGATCCTCACTTACTAACTGCCATCCTTCAAGGGCACGCAGCAGGGCAGGGCTGATGATGTGTAAAGGAGGCATACCATCACCCCGTTCTCACTGTAACCTCAATTCCCACCATGGCCTTGATTTCCATTATCATCTGTGCAGCAGGTGTCAGTATCAAAGTCTTTATTTTATAGATTAGGAAAAAGCTGCTGGGGGCAAAGCTCTGTAGATAGCAGAGCCAAAAGAGCCCGAGTACCCAAGCCCAGGGTGAATGCTCTGGACAGTGGGCTCTGGGGAGCAGGTGGGAAGGAAATGTAAGTCAGAACAAGGAGCAGATCTCTTCCTTGACCTAGCTTAGAGCTGAAGGTTCAGACCACAGTGTCTGGTAGAGAATGCCCATCACGGGCTGTTCCTTTGGGAGATAAATTGCCTTCTCACCTTGAATCTTCGGTATTTCTGTATTCTGGAAACATTGTATTTTATTTTTAACTTTATTTTTGCCATTCACAGGGATTAGGATTTTTGTACTCAATTACCAGAGTTTATAAGACTCATCAAGACAGAAACCCTTCCCTTGGTTTGCCTTGAAAAGCAGAGTCCCTTCTATGTACAGTTCAGGTTTAGATCTTTTGAAGGGGACAGCTACCACCAGTGTGCTTGTCTGAAACACTGGCATATGTCTTTATTCAGCTCTGATGTTGAACATTTTAAAGTTAGTCTTTCCATCAGGAAACATCAAAATGAATTTTGACCAACAGACTTCTGCCTTTAGGCGTCTTACTTGTCAGATGGCTAAGATCTCTTGAACTGCACAAATGCAAATCCAAATGAAAACACGATATTAAAGATAGGTTCCTTGCTCTCGCTGTGACTGGCTTCCTCTGAGAGTATCCCAATTGGGTAAAATGTACATTCTCTTTGTCAGTGGGTTTCAATTGCCCTTGAGAGACAGCTCCTCAATATTTTCCAGTTATTATCTTCACTGATACTTTTGGGTTCACTTCAGCTTTGTTTTATTTGAGTAGCCAAGCTTTACATAAAATGAATAAAAAGATTTACTTTACCTTCAGTGAGGCATTCAATTTAGTTTGCTAGAATTTTTTATTAAAAAATTCTTTTTTCAGGTTTTTAAATTTGTTGTAATCACCCCCTTCTTTTCCTCTCTACAGCCTCCCCCATGTTCGCTCACTCCTTCTCAACTGATGGCGAGTTGGACCTAACCTGAAAATCTCCTTGTGATCTGGCGTTCACAGTACCCAGGGTGTAATGAAGTCCCTTTCCACAGGAACAACTAGTTAAAATGTTCTCTAAGGCCTAAAAGATCATAACGTGATGCCTGGAGCTATTCTCACACAGATAACACTAATCCATTATGTGGCCTTGCCTTCTCTCTTTGAAGGGTGTGGCAGCAAAATCCAGCTCAAAGAGCCAAAGTTTTCCATGACCTTCTGAGGATCAGGGCTCTCTGTTTTTTACTATGTAGCATTTTGTTTTGTAGAAATGGAGAAAAATGGTTTTGGTACAAATATACCTCAGCACCTTAATTTCAGAGTTTGCATTTTGTCCTGTCCCTGTTTCAAAATGAATTTGGTTTAAGAAGATGCCGTCAAAATGAGTTCGGCTCTCTTCCAGATGGGGATCTTTCTAACAGTGGTTCCATATTTGCCTGCACTCGACAGCTTTCCAGCACCAGCAGGAGCCTCTTCCACTTTGCTTCAAAATGGAAGCTATGAAATTGGTTATCTCCATTCTGAGAACAGAAAATGTGTTTAAATTACATAAAAGATCTTTCAGGACAAGGCACCACCCTGACAGCCACCACAGTAAACCACCAAAGGAGTTAGTTCATCTCATTCACCACCACAGAGGGAAGCTGCTTCTGCCTCTGCTTCCTATTACTACCTTCCTCAGGAAAATGAGTCCACTGCATCTTAAAATACCATCATTCCAATCATGTGCAATCCCCATGACAATTAGCCAAAAGGAAAACAAGAGTCAAGTGCACATTCTGCTCTGTAAAGAGCAAGGGATAGAAAACAGTAAGGAGTGATTTCTGTTTTTTAAGATTTTTTAAAAAATGATAACCAAAAGCATGAATGCCATAAAATAAAATTGCTTTGGAGGAGGCTGTGAACTTCCTGCCTCATAGTCATCACTCTTGACAAAGCATCCCATAACAGTAGCAGAATTAGATTTTTACCAGTTAAACTCAGGAAGTAGCTAGCAGTCAATAGTCTCTGGCCTCTGTAAGTTGGGACCATAATAAAATGCAATTTGACTTCTTAGCAATTAGTTTTTAAAGATTTTGATTGCAAATTTAATAGCTCTCTTTATCAGGCAATGGCACTTCTCAAATATTTAGGTTTTCAATGCCTTCAGATGGTTTATTAGTAATAAAGAATTTAACTACTCAGATTTTAAAAATAAAATTCTGAAGAATCCAATCATACACATCCTATCCACTCTCCATACCCAGAGCAGTGTAAGTCAGAATTGTGTGAGATCATGTAATTTTATAATTGGAAGAAGTCATACATTTTATTAACAGTCATTTTAACAGCTACTGGTTCTTACAAACTGTGGGGCCTGCTCAAGAAATGTAGAGAAATGAGTCCTATCCTAGTATTCAAAGGTAAGAAGCAGGTTAAAGTATATGGTGGCTATTCATCTGCCCAAGTAACTAATCTGTGACACAGGAAAACTATATAACCTAGAGTCAGGCATGCATTTAATGGCTAACAAAAGTGATGATAGTTTTAAATGTCAACTTGCCACAATTTAGAACCACATGGGAAAATAGTTTCAATTAACTAATTGTGTTTACCAAGTTGGTGCATATGTCTGTTGTGCATATATCTTGTCTCTGGGGAATTGCTGCAGGAAGACCAGCCCATGATGGGTGGCACCATTCCCTATGCAGGGAGTCATGAACTATGCAGGACAGGAGAAAGCTAGATGAGACCAAGTAGGCAACACAGGTGCATTTGATTTTTTCTGGTCTTGAGTATGGATATGATGCCTTAAGTTCCTGCCTTGATTTCCTCACTGTAATAAACTGGGACCTGAAACTGTAAGCCAAATAAACCCTTTGGTCACTGAGTTACTTTTGATCACAACAGAAATAAAGCCACAACAGTAAAGTTTATTATTATGAGCTAAATACATTGTATATCTTACTAGCTTCATGAGTTTTTTTGGTCTGCTTTTATTTGGTTTCTTTTATTTCTATAACATGGGGAAGAGGGGGTATACTTCCTACTTCTATTAGTTAGGATGATGCTCAGGATGTTGCTATAACAGATTATGTTAGTGACTTAAGTCAAATCTCATTTCTTCCTCATACCTGTCAACCCGTGACTTGGTTGTGTGGTAGAAACTCACCCAACTGCCATGTGTTAAAACAGTGGACACTCTCCAGTGCTGAGATGGTTCTGTTGAACTGGCTCCATCTCACCTGTGGTTTCTCTGGGAATACGAGGTGCTGAGGAGGTGAGGTAACTGAATTTTAATCATGTTTAACAACCACCACTCAGTGCCACATACATATGGGTACACTTGTTCATCCCGCTTACTTGCTCCTGCCTAAAACCTACTGAGTCTGAGACCAGGAGCATTACAGAGTGGTCTGGGTGTGGCCCTCCAGGTTAAAAAACTTTCCTCAGCTGAAAATGACTCAGTGATTCAGTTTCCCAGAAACATCTACAACACTTGGAAGTGGAAAGTCTCCCATGAATTTATGTAGGACCTTAAATGACAGAGGATATGGTAGAATTTGGGGTCTCTGAGGAAGGGCAATGGGCCTTGGAAGTCTCACTTGTGACTTTTCTTCATGGCCTACCGGGTAGACACAGTCAACTGACTTGTTTTTGACAGAATACTCATCTTACCTGTTTATACAGGAGAGGTGAATCAGGCTGAGGTGAGTCCCATAGGGGTCCCAATTGGCAGACTGCTTCAGTGTTGGACCTAGTAAGGTTATAATCTTAAAAGGAATAAATAATCTTAAAAAGGAATAAAAACATATGTTGCTTCTTCATGAGAGACATTTTACCCATGTGATGATTAAGGAACCGTGTCTCCCTCATTCTCTTAGCCCCATTCTGTGGGCCTGGAGTGAAGCTTGGAAAATTTTGTCTCCTAAGGGTAGTGTTTTCTGCATCTCTCACCTCAAGTGGTTCCTCTTCACAGCCCCTGCCCATCTCTTTCTTAGCAACTGAGTTACTTTCACAGCAGTATAACAGGTTGCAGTAAGCAGTATAATGACTGTTATAGCATTTGTGTGTGGGTGTGTGAGCTTGCATAAGTATGTGTGTGTGTGCATGCATGCATGAGTGCGCATGTATACATGTGTCCATGTGAGTGGTGTGTGTGTGTGTGTGTGTGTGTGTGGTGTGTATGTGTGTGTTTTGTATATTGAACCCAGGGACTTGTGCATTCTAAGTAAGTGTTGCACCACTTATTCATATACCCAGGACCTTGTATGATTGTTTTATTTACATTGGTACTATCAAACTTTTAGACTTTGTTTTTCTCACTGAATTGATTAAATTTAATATTTAGGAAATCAAGGGTAGTCCCTACTTTGTCCACCATTTTTATTTTGGATCCTTGTGCTGCATAGCTCTTACTTCTAAACAGAAATATTCCATTTTAGAGACTTGTAAGACTCAGGAATAAACTTACAAGGCTCAGAAGTAAATGAAATTTATAAAGCTCAGGAAGTAAATGAAATTTACAAGACTTAGGAAGTAAAAGAAACTTACAAGGCTCAGAAAGCTGCCTAAAAGGTAACATAAAAAGTAATTTCTGGGGAGATGAGACTTTTCTACTGTTCAACCTATCTTACAAGTTGCATAGGGTGCTCCAGTTTACATGACTTGTCATTGTGTATCATTGGGCTTTTCAGTGATACACTTAGCTTGATGTCAGCCATGGTTCCTGCAGGTGACCACAATAAACAGTCTCCATTAAGCAACCCTTGGGTAAAATTGATTTTTAATGCCCTATCTAGGGTGAACATATGTTTGTTCATATCTCCAAGAAAAGCCAAGCAACCTGAAATATGCCTGTTATACAGGCATATCATGTTTTATTATGGGGACAAATAATAAGCCCCTGTTTTGAAACAAGCCTTCAGGTAATTCCAATGCAGCATGCCCATTGATCACACCCAGATAGATACTGCAGTTGTACTTTTGCTTTCTTTCAAGTCAATAGTTCCCAGTTTAATTTAATTCCATTTAATTCAAACCACATTTATAGCAGTGGCACAAGGCAGGAGCTACAACCTATTAACCTCCAACAAGGGATTTCAGACTGCTCTGCTCTCCTCTAGCAGTCTCAGGCAATGGTCAGGGCACAAACACACACATTCAAACTCTGGTACTTAGCACAACAAGTACACAACAGTGTGAAAACACGTCATTCATTCTCCCGAGCATCATTTTGCTTTTGGGACAATGTGTGGATTTGGGGGGAGGGCATGGGAAATTCTCTACTCTATGCTTGTATTGCTTACTTTACTGAACATTACAATGCTGTCTATATATACAGAGGTAAGATCTTGATCCAAATATGGCCATTCCTTTTCTCAGTCTCTCTCCCTTCATCTGAGTAGGGCAAAACCAAGCAGAATTCCCAAGGGTCTCCTTTCTAAGCACTGGTGCTCATCTGAGATGGTCAAGGAGTTCTTCCTTCCCTAATAGACAGACTTTCCTGCTACCCATTTGTCACCGAGTTTTTCTGAAGCTTGGTCAGTTTGTACCCACTTTCCTTCTCTCTTCCTGCCTGGGCAGACTTCTAACTAATCACTTAGTATCCTTCTGACTTAATGACTGCTCAATTCCATTGGGAGTGACAACATCATCTCTCTAAATAAACACTTTTCTATGTCCCTGGCTACATGACATGGGTATCACCAATGAGAGATAAGTTGGGTGAATTTTCTAATAAGTTCACTGAAAGAAGAGGCCTGCCTCTCCTGTGTATTTATATCTCAGCATCATTAAGGAAAGGGCAAAGCATAAATGTTATTTCTTCCTCAGCCTAGGCCACGTAGGCACATTCTATCATGAGAAAACAGATGTGAAAATATTAATTTATGAGATAGATAATCTGATTCATCACATTATAAGCGTTCTACTTTTACCCAGAATAGCCTTTCCATGGCTTCTAAATGCCATCTAACCCTCCCTCATGCAGCCTAGTTGCATTTAAAATAAATTCTCAGATGCTTCGTACTTCAGTGCTACATACTGGTTAAGAACTTGAGCTATGGACATAGGCAGAATCCTAGGCCTGCTCTTATCCTCTCAGGTAAGAGACACAGCCTGGCTGACTTCAGACCCCACACTGAGAGAATTAGAAGCCAAATGCCATCACTTCAGAGACTCCTGGAGAGGAGGAAATGAGTTAATGCTTCTGGAATAGTTGGACTGCAGGAATGGCAGCTCACATTAGCTATTATTCCCATCAGCCTGTTAGTGCATATCATGTGAACGGTTGGTTTCTTCATCCTGAGGAGGTCCTGAGAGAGCCCATCCCTCTGGCACCAAAAGGAGCAGGATAGATAGTGGTTTTCCAGTGTCTGTGTGTGTTTTCAGGGCACTATTTGGGAAATGTCATTGTATTGCTCTTGCTTCCAAACGTTATGGCACTTACTGTTCTGAAAGGCAGAATAATACCTTTGTCAGCAGAGCCCGTAATCAATAGCATTGTGGATGCTTGGAGAGGATGGGGTATTTTATTGGTTTTACAGTGACTTGCGTCCAGTGAAATGTAGTAGCCGTATGCATTCTGTTCTGTGAGTTTTAGCAATGATGTGCATAGCAAATCCAACAAGACGCAGACTATTTCTGCCATCCTAGAAAACTCCCTCAGATTTCTTACCAGCTAATCCCCTTTGCAAAGGGAACCCATTTGGGTGTTTTTGTTTATTTGCTTTGTTTTGTTTTTTAATTTTAACATTGGTTGGTTGGTTGGTTGGTTGGTTGGTAGGTTGGTAGGTTGGTTGGTTGGTAGGTTGGTTGGTTGGTTGGTTGGTTGGTTGGTTGGTTGGTTGGTTGGTAGGTTGGTTGGTTGGCTGGTATGTTGGTTGGTTGGTAGGTTGGTTGGTTGGTTGGTTGGTTGGTTGGTTGGTTGGTAGGTTGGTTGGTTGGTTGGTAGGTTGGTTGGTTGATTGGTTGGTAGGTTGGTTGGTTGGTTGGTAGGTTGGTTGGTTGGTTGGTAAGTTGGTTGGTTGATTAGTTGGTAGGTTGGTGATTATGTGCTACATGCATGTGGAGGTCAGAGGAGAGCTTTGGGGAGTTGGCTTTCTCCTTCGTCTATGTGGGTTCCAGGGATTGAACTCAGGTTATCAGGCTTGCTGCGCTGTTTCGCCAACCTCCTTTTAAAAAACTCAGTATTCATACGTGTTGTACCATGCTGTGTTTTCTAAGGACAGCAAGTAGATATGTACTCTGAGCGTGTTCCCCACACTCTCTTACCTCCTCCTTTCTCTCCCCAGACTCCTTTGTTCCCCAGACATTTTTGCCTCTACTTTCATGTCACATGACACACAAGATTTTATGTATTTATATAAAATCTACAATTCATAAATGATAGGAAACATTATTTGTCATTCTGAGTCTAATATGATTTGCTTATTTTACCTGAAAATGATATCATTTCATTCTTCTTTATGAATGGATAAAACTTCACTGTGTACATGTATCGCCGAAGAACATTAGCTACCACATCCAACGATGTGTGCGCACTGATGTTTGTTGAAGCATTATTCAGAATAGCTAAGCTGTGGAAATGCCCAAGGTATCTGCTCTGGTATCCTGTCTGCTGCTGTAATAAGTTACCCTGACTAAAAGCAACTTAGAACCAAAAAGGTTTAGTTCAACTTCCAACTCCAGATCACTGTCCATCACTGAGGGAAGACAAGTCAGGAACTCAAAACAGGAACCTGAAGGAAACCCTGTCTGCTACCTTGAGCAGCATTATCTCTGACCAAGAACTCACTTCACAAATCAAAAACTACAGCAGGGACCAATGAGAATGCTATTTGCTAGTTGGATCACAGGATTCAGCTAGCTTTCTTATATAGCACAGGACCACTGACCTAGAGATGGTACACGAATCCTGGGATGAGCTGATCCATCCTACATCAATTAATAGTGGGGCCAAACCCCTACAGACACCCAGGAAACAACTTGATCTAAGCAATTCCTCAATAGAGGCTCTTCCATAGGCTACATCAAGTTGACAGTTAAAGCTAACAAGAACAGCATCCATCAACAGAGGAGCAGACAAGTATCATTGTCACTCAGTTTTGAGCATTCTAGAACTTTGTTCAGATAAGACTATGCAGTGTGTGTTCTTTTATTTTCTGAGGTTTTTTTCCCTGCCAAGACTCTCTGATACTGCGGCTATGCATGCGAGTGGTTCGTTTCTTTTCATTGCTGACTTCTGTCCAGTTGTGTGATACTGGAAAAGATCTGTTTGATGATATCAATGGATATTAGGGTTGTTTCCAGATTTGTGCTATTAGGGACATTTTAAAAGTTTTATACTACGTTCAATAGTCTTCATGCATCAGAAAGAAGATGCATACTTGGCATTTAAGAACCTCCCAAATAGTTCTTCAGTGTTTGTGTGCCATTTGGTATTCCGTCCAGGAACAGACTCCCCGGCTGCCTCTGCCTCATAACCTTAGACCCTGCCATATTTCCCCTAACCATTCTAATGGGCTGATTATTTCTCCTCCCCTCCTCTCCCTTCTCCTCCTCTCTGTCCTCTTTCCCCTCCTTCTCCTCCACCTCTCCCTCCTCCTCACCATCCTCCCTCTCCTTCTCCTCTCCCGTCCTCCTCTCTTCTTTTTTTCATTTTCTCCTTTCTCTTCCTGTTTCCTTGGAGTTTGTAAAATGTTTTTTTATTGTTTCACTCTGCCCCCTTTACTGACTAAGGGAAGGAAGGGCAGAACAAAAAAGAAAACAAAGGGAGCATGGGGGCATACATTCTTTGCAACCTACTTTTAATAAGGGTTCAACCTCTCCTCTAGCCCACCACCCAGCAGAGCTAGTGGAAGAGAAACGTTATTAGGATGTGGGGGAAGTGGACCTGTACAGCCATAGTTCTTTGGGGGCGAGCTTGATTGTCTTTCCCAGCAGTTCAGTCCCGTAGCAAACAGCAACTATGACTCAACGGCTATAGTCCAGTCCTCTCGGCAGGCAGACACTAGGCATGAACCAGCAGCTTCAGTCTAGTCCACTCAGCAGGCAGATACCTGCCACAAAGCTCACCAATCAGCCTGAGGCAAGGCCTCAGAAGCAGCAAGCTGCTGCAGGAACCTCACAAGCAGTTCTTTGGCCAGTTTCTCTCAATGGCAATGTTACCACAAGTTGAGTTCAACAACACTATGTAAGGAGAACCAATGCATGTGTGTTTTAAGGGAAGAATAGTGAGGCAGAGCAAACCAAACCAATGCTCAATGCTCGTCTCCTACTGTCTGTGCGGTCATATTTATACTCCTTCATCAAGCATCCTTTCACGTGTTTGCTATATCAAAGCATCTTTTCACCAGTGTCTGCTTCAGGAAAACAAGCTTTCAAGTGTTTGCTTTAGCAAGACATCCTTTCACCTGTGTGCCTCAGCAAAACATCATTTCGTGTAACTCACTTTCCAAAGAAACTAGAAGTTTCTACTTCAGGAGAAAAAACTGAATTGATCTCTCCAAGAGCCACCCAACTTTTTATACTACACTACTGATAACACCAAGCAGACATTCAGGTTCATAACAGTGGAAGCTGGAAGCTGGTCAGATGCATACGCTGCGAAGAGCCGGGTCAATGAGTACACGGAGAAGGAGAACTTCTGAATTAAAAATGTACTGAGAAGAGACTAGAAATAAAGATACCTGCATTCTCTATATGTAACTAGGATTGCAGGCCCTTTCCTACAAGACTCCTTGTTGGTCATTCTGCTTTAGTTATGTGGGTAAAGACACCAAAACACAGCAGCTAAATATGTGTATCAGGGAGAAAACCAGAAAGAAGTTGTGTGTCACCTAGTGCCCATAGGCTATGTTGAGACATGACAAAAATCACAACTGTCAAATCAGTTACTTTTTTTCCCCCTTTGAAGCAAAGAGAAGGAAGTTTCCTAACACAGGGAAATCTGGAGAACTATCTAGAATGCATCTCTACCCATTTTCCCTTTTCTTTCTTTCTTTTTTTATTAAAGATTTAAAAATTTTAATTGTATGTATTTCTATAGATATGTGCGTGTGAGTGTATGTTCCTATAGAGGTCAAAAGAGGCATCGGAGCTGGAGTTGCAGGTGACTGTGAGCTGCTATGTATGTGCTGGGAACGGAACCCAGATCCTCACAGGAGAAGACTGTGGTCTTAACTGTTTTCATCCCCAATGCACTGTTTTTCTTAACACAAAGCAGCATAGTCATTACCAGGAAGCTGGCTTGGCTTGCAGTGTGGCTGCTCCCAGTAGATCTATGCCTGGCTCTTTTAGGACCTCCGTGTGTCCTGGGGACTGTGGGCTTCCTATATACCTTAGGAAAAATTCTCACTCTCACCCACAGATCCTCCCCCGCCATGACATCTTCTCAGCAACATGGGGCTGAGTGGGCTGTGAGTAGGAAGTGGGATCTGTCACTCCTCGTAGCGACAATTCACAGCTGACTCAACTGGATGTCAAAAATAAATGTGTGGCTGTGTGTTTGGCTCCAAGAGTGTTCAAAATCAGCCTGCAGTGCCCCTTGCCCACTGGGAAGTGAGACTGCTAAGGCTGAGAGCAGGAAGCCTGCTGTTACCTGTGGCTGCCTGATGACCTTAAAAAGCCATATTAGTGTCCATGTGGAAAGTCATCTTATCTGATGAGTCTCTATAATCCCAGCACTGGGAGGATCCTGGAGACCTAGAAAGTTTCTGAGTTCTAAGTGAGAGACCCTATCTTGAAAAATAAGCTGGAGAGCAATAGAAGAAAACACACACACACACACACACACACACACACACACACACACACACACGAATTAAAATGAGTGATGGATACAAGCAAATTTATCTGGCCCTTGCCTTGGGCACAGGCCACACCGCTGCTTTCTGACACTGGAGCTCACTGCCATGCCTGCTGCCAGGAACGCAGTGCCCATCTTTGGCTCTGCACCCATTCACCAGCAGCTCCATCATGCTCAACTTCCCAGAGTACATTTCAAATAGTCGAAAATTCCACAATGGTGCTTGCAAACTGAACCAGGCTTTGTCAATGTGAGAGAGGATTGTGGTCAGCCTCTTGGCTCAGAAGGAACACTCCAAATTCTATTCCTTGGTGTTTCAAATGAACATTCTGTTCAGCAAGAACAGTGGTCTCTGGCTGCAGCAGCATGATTCATGGAAAGCTCTGATGAGAAGCAATTCCTTCCTGAAGCACAAGGGCTCCTCCCCACTCCATGTGAAGCTGCAGCTCACTTGCCTCTGTTTACTAAATTTTAGCATCTTGTGATCTCAGTGTTTGCTGTCTCCCATCTTAAACCTTACATCTTCCTGAAAAATCAATTTCAAACAAACAAACAAACAACAATGACAAAGCTGTAACTGAGCAGCCTCCAGGATGGCAGCAATGCTGGGGAGTCTGGGTACCACTGTAGCTTTCAGACCATCTCAGGGAACTGCCTCAGTCACCCAGTACTCTGAGTCTCTGCACAACTGCTTCATTGACAATTCAACAATGGAGATCAAAACAAACTCCACAGAGAGATAATGGCTTCAGTAAAGCCAGGGTGTTAAAGAGAAAGAAGTATGTCCATGACAGAGTATTGCCCGAGGAAATTAAAAACAAATCCTAAATGTCCATGACTGACAATTCCTGCAGATTCTCAAACTATATCCCAGCATCTCTGCTACAAACTCCACTTTCCATGTAACCAGAGGCTCATGCTCAGGGACAGTGATGCCTGGTGCTCTGTGGGTGGATCAAAGTGTGACATTCTGCTCACTGGTTGTCAGCAAGACTCCAGGCACACCCTAGAATCTGTGAGGCTGACAAATGGTCAGTAGACCACATTCTCCCTCTGCAAGTAAAGTATCCAGGGGCCTACATGTTATAGAAACATGCCACACTATGGAAAGAATTCAAGGATCCCGCAACTTACCACTTCCTCAACCTTTGCTTTATATCTTCCTTCAAATGCCCTTATGTGTTCCTGCCAACTCAATTTGACTGACAACGGTGCACCCATTCTTATCACACATGGTAAATTGAGACAACTTTTTTCAAGAGTGTGTGTGCTTGTGTGTGTGTGTGTGTGTGTGTGTGTGTGTGTGTGTGTGTGTTTATTTTACCTGCATGTGTATGGACCCAAATGTATGTATGTGTACCACAGGTGATATGCATGTGCCCAAAGAGACCAGAAGAGGGCAGCAGGTGAGTTCTAGGTAGTCAGGAATCTTAGGATGTGGATTCTGGGAACTAAACCTGGCCTTCTGCAGGACAGTGAGTTCTCATGTCTGATGAGGCATCTCTCCAGCTCTCTTGAACTCAATAGATCCCCATTGTAGTTTGCTGTCACCACACCAAGATCAAGCCATTTTCTCCAAGTCCATCTGCTAAGACCAGAAGGAATTAGGAGTGACATCACTTCCTGAAGGACATAGCTGTCATCTCAGTGGCATTGTCTACGGGTGGCAAAGTGGTCCACCAGACCCAAATAAATGCTATTTGAGTATTAATATATGATTAGCTATGATAGGCTTTGCCTCATGTGCAAAGAACCCTCAAATCAAGATTATTGTTTAGTCTAAGTAAAGCCAGAAAATATCATGGGGACAAGATTCCATTTAAAAACAGAGTGAGTGTGTGGTGATGAGTTTGGATAGCTTAGAAATGTAGGGACAGGAAAGATGTTAAAGATGGTGCCTGGTGTGGGACCCTTGCTGTGTTGTGCACTAATCACCAAGGGGTGTCCGGGGGCAGAGCACCTGGGGTACCACGCATGCCCTCTTATACTCAGCTGCATGGATCTGGTTTTCACTATTTGTTTTTGGTTTTGCAAGACAGGATTTCTCTAAAAGTTTTCTTGATTTGCTTAATGTATAACCAAAGAAAATACATGCCTGCCTGTAATGTTCCTAGGAAGAAAATAAACCCAGTGTGAACATTTTAAAGCGTGTGGACTCTGTTTGCAGAGGATGGCTTCAGCACAGCAGTAATAATGATGATAATAGTTGTTTTAGTACCGAGGAGATCCAAACCCGACTGAGCTGATGAACAAGCAGGAGGCGCTTTGTTAAACCCATCGGTGCCATAAAATGTGAAAGCTTATTGTGACCCCACGGAAGTATGCCTTCTTCAGACTGGACTCATAAAGTGTGTGTGTGTGTGTGTGTGTGTGTGTGTGTGTGTGTTCCTATGGAGGTCAAACATCAACCTTGGTTTTGGTTCCTCAGGAGCCATCCACCGTGATTTTTGAGACCAAGCTCTCATTGCCCTGGATCTCACTGACTAGGTTAGTCTGACTGGAGAGCAAGACCCCAAGATCCACTGTCTTGTCTTCTCACTATTAAGAGTTAAGTTTAACGAAGCGCCTCCTGTTTGTTCATCAGCTCAGTCCCATTTGGATCTCCTTGGTACTAAAACAACTATTATCATTTTATCTCTGTGTCTGGTTTTTATGTGAATCCTGAGGATTGAACTCAGAGTCTCATACTAGTGGGGCAGGCCTTTTACCAACTCACCTTTCTCCAAGAATCTCTTCATAAAAGGTCTTTGTGATTTGCAAGAAAAAGACACTAGTATTTCCAACCTAAATCAGCTCTTATATGACTGTATTTTTGAGTACAAAGTCTCACTCAGATGAACCACTGTGGTGGTTACCTCTTCAATACCTCTAACACAGATAGGAAGTCAGAGTGCTATACTTTATTTCAGTTTTATGAACAGCTGGACTGGTCCCTTAGAGCCAGGCATTGCAACCAGGAGTGTATATGTCCACAGGGGACTCATGGCATTGCCTAGAGACTGGGGAGAGAGGATGCTACTGATATCTGGTGTGCAGAGGCTAGGGAGCCTGCTTAGCATGCATTACTGTAAGGATACTCCCACAACAAAGAATTATCTTGTCTAAAATGCCAACAGTCACTGGCTTCACAAGGAAGCAGAACTCTATGGAGCTCAAACTTCAGTCAGAGCAGCCAGGCTTGCAACACTGTGACAGGAGAAGAGCAAAGAATAATGTTTGTGAAAAACAAACACAAAGATCAATCCACGCAATCTACTGACAGGCCTGACAAGTCAGCCAGCAGCAGGGAGACCCAGGAACTGAGCAAGAGAAACCCAAGCTTCAGAGGAATAGATCCGAACAGCAGCTGGGTATGGCTTAGAAGGCACCTCCTCCTGGTCTTAAAAAGACAGCATTTCTTTACCTGGGACAGGGGCAATTGTTAGCCCACGACACAACAGCGAAGGGCACAAAATATCAAAATCCCAACTTGAGGGGTCAGTGAGATACCCAGAGGCCAGAGCAATTTGCTGCTTTGCGAGAACCTGAAATTAGTTTCCAGCACTCACACTGGGGCTCACAACTGCCTCTACCTCCAGCTCCAGGGGATCTGACACCTCCTTCTGACCTCCACAAGTACCTGCCCTCACATTCAACTACCCACACACAAATGTACATGCACACACATGTGGGGCACTGATCTGTGACAGGCAATCTGACACCCGGTCGAGCACAGGCGTAAAATCTGGGTGACTCAGCGGAACAATCCACAAGGGACCAGAAAGTGTTATGCCAACGCTCCCGGGAGGCTTTTGACTCCAGTCATGGTCACGTGCCATGCCTCCTCAGGTAGAGGCCTGGCCACACAGCCCCAAGTCATCCCCATGTTAATGAGACACCTAGAGGCTTAGCCATGCTCCTTCTCAGTTACTATATCTGCCTCAAATCTCCTAGAGGCCACGAGGTACAATTCCATCCACACCACTCCAAAGGATGAAAATAAACATCTTAGAATTATGGACTGTCTCTTCATCTGGACCCACCGCGGGAAGTAAGGGATCCGGTCCTTGATTAAGGAGCTGCATCTAATCTCTTGCAGAGGGCTTCTCAGTGCTCCCAGACGGTACCCATTCACTCAAGCCTAAGCAGCTAGCCCGGTGCCCCAAGCTGCCAAAACCCAGTCTCAGCGGGAATCCCAGCTGTGCTCCAGCTACACTGTCTGCGGCACCTGTGCCCTGGGCTAGAGAACCCATGAAGACGGCTGCCTCAAGTTCCCTGAGAATGGCCCCCTCCCCTACACATGGGCAGGGCCCGAAAAGGCTTCTCACAGCCCCACCTGCCCATCGGACTGTGTGGGAAGATGCACGGCCACTTCCCGAGTGTCTCCTGTCCCACCCAGAGCCGCAGCAGGACAGACATGTGGGGCTTCTTTCCACCGTGCTGGGTTTGTTCACACAAACACACACACACACACACACACACACACACACACACACATTCACACACACACAATTTAAAAGTAAACAACAGTATTAAAAAAGAAATCTTGAGAGACCTCTGCCTGGGCCACCAGGAGTCCATAGCCAACCAGCTCTGGAGAAAGATACCCTCCCAGAAGCTTGGAAAAGCCATGAGCGGGGTTAAGGGGAGCAACACCTCTCACCCAGACCCGCCCGGATCTGCCGGGATCCAGGGCCTGAGAACCCGGGGACAGAAAAACTTCGAACCTTCCGGTTTCATCTGCAGGTGGAGACCTCTGCCTGGGCCACCAGGGTCCTGTGCCTGGGGACCTCAGCCTGGGCCACAAGGCTCCAGGAGAGAGCAGGTATCCCAGGAGTGCTGACACACCTTTGAGCACAGGCAAAACCACCACTTCTGTTCAAACTCACTGGATCAAGAGGGACCCTTGCAGAGCCTTCAGGGCATAGGAACCAAGGGACACCTGGGTACAAGATCCTTCTGATTTCTTTCTGCACCCCAGAGCAGACCCTGTGCAACAGCTCTCCAAACCCAAACACCTCTCAGAGAGAGCTGGTCTTCAAGGAGTACTGACACAGAGGCCTGCAGGAGGGGCAAGCCACAACCAGACAGAGTAAGATCAGCTAACATCAGAGTCAACAAGATGGCAAAAGGCAAGGGTAAGAACATAAAGAACAGAAACCAAGAGTACTCGGCACCATCAGAACCCAGCTCTC
>CM052703.1:67972433-68002866 GCA_028551405.1 Uromys caudimaculatus | reverse complement strand
AGAATACACATCTATTGACCCATGATTTGGACTACATATGAGGCAGAAGAATCACCTCGATGGCCACCAGGGAGAAAGGAGAGGACTCTGGGCCTGAGGGTGCTAGTGGCCCCAGTAAAAGGGAATGTCAAGGTGGGAATATGGGAATGGGTGGGCGGGTGGGTGGGAGGAGGAATTCCCTCACAGAGGCGGGGAGGGGCAGGGGACACGGGGTTTCCAAAGAAAAGGGGAATCATCGGAAATGTAAATAAAAAAAAATAAAGAAAGAAAGAAAAAAAGAAAAAAAATAAAAAATAAAGTGACTTCATATCACAGACAAAAAAAAAAAAAAAAAATAAGAACCTGTAGCATCCACTTGCTGAAGCAAAAATTGCCACTCTTGCACCCTGATGTCTTCATTTACATGATTTGGTCCAGGCCCATGTTGTACTCACAACAGTTTACATAATAGGAAGGGTATGTGAGCAAGAAGATCTGCCCTACTTTGCACTTACAGAGTGTAACACAGCACAAAAGTCCCTGGGAAAGTAAGACACCACTTAACGATTCCACAGTAAATCATTCTATGCAAGTTAGAAATCAGAAATGTAGATCTCTTAAGGGGCAGGATCCAAATTTATCATGGTGGGGAAATGACTGTTGTCAATTAACAGAAAGCCAAGTCTATTATCACTGTGGGAATGGTATGCAAGATATCATGAAAACTGATCCTACTGATGGGGGCTCAGACATATAAGGATATGGCTAGATAAGGAGTGGCCCTTTAGTGAACTCCTCCTGGAGGTGCTAGGAAGCCTGAGCCATGTGGAATCAGGTGATTGGTCTGTATGGTGGTTAAATATGCTTGGTCCAGGGAGTGGCACTATTAGGAGGTATGGCCTTGTTGGAGTAGGTGTGGCCTTGTCTCAGGAAGTGTGTCGCTGTGGGAGTGGGCAATGAGACCCTCCTCCTAACCACATGGGAGCCAGTCTTCTAGCAGATGATGATGTAGAACTCTCAGTTCCTCCAGCGCCACGCCTGCTTAGATGCTGCCATGCTCCCACCTTGATGTTAATGGACTGAACCTCTAAACTGTAAGCCAACCCCAATTACATGTTCTCCCTTATGAGAGTTGCCTTGGTCATGCTGTCTCTTCACAGCAATGAAACCCTAACTATGATATTCTGAACATAGAACTGCCTGTAAAGGTAGAAAGGGCCTTACCTGTTCTCATGACATTGGCTATAAAACTCTGTGCACTCCTCAATGCCACCTGAAGCTGAGAGCCAAGGCCAACGAAAAGCTGAAATGGTGATCTAGTGTGAGAGAAGGCTGAGTAAGGACTGGACTTGGCATTTATGCCAATGGAATGAGTATCACAGTTGGTCCGGGCTCTTCAGTTCAGCTATAGTCTCCTGGAACTCACGCTCATGTTCAAACTAGTGATCTTTCCTTGCCGATGGGGAGCAAATGAAATAGTTCGTTGTTACCATCCAGGAGTAAGTTCCCTGTGCCTGTGCGGACCTTTCTCAGGTATATATTTGTCCTTATTTCACCAAACAGGTGTTCATATGCTTCTGCTGATTCATTGCTCCCGAGATGTACTGGTTGTCACAAGGGGAGGCTGTTCCAGAGGAGGGACTGAAATCAAGTCGTGCCGTGAAGCAGCTCTCATAATCCCCTGCCCACTAAACAATGTATGTGAGGCCATATCTGTGAGGATGTGTGAAAAACTTAAGTTCATGGCAAAGAGCTGAAGCTGTGTGGACATTTCCAGAAGTTGAACTTACTATTTTTAACAAGGAGCCAAGGATAATAAAGTAATCCTGCTTGGTTATCGAGGACTCTAGGTACTGCAGAGTTTTCTTCCCTTTGCTCATTTCAGAAAGAAAATAAAAAAGTAGATCCAAACCAGAGAAGGAAGACAGTCCCAATTCTGTCAAGTGTCTGACACAGTAAGATGAAAGGTCGCCATTCTGGAAGACTTGGATTCAAAGTCCTGAGCCAAGACCTCAGCATCCTGGAGTCTCCTGCCCTCTGCCCACTACAGCAACATCACACGGATGATTCAGAGTACACTCATGTGTGCTGTGTTTATTTAAAAAATAAAGAAAGGTGGATGGATGGAGGGATGGGAGCCTGCAAGGTAAACTGTTTTATCCAAATTAGGGATAGAATAAAAGACGTATTGCCAAACATGGGGGATTCTGTATCTCTGCCAAGGTCCAAAGACCAGAACTAAATGAATTTTCATAATCTCTCACATCAGTTGTCAAAGGTTACTTATTTCATTTGTGGATTTTAATATCTCTACAAGACTCCTCTGAACTGAAATACTGCTAGCTAGCTGTGGAATTTCCTACTATGCTAAGAGTTCCAGAGTTTTAATGACTAAGGAGCATCTGAAGAGTATAGGGGCAGTCAAAGCTGCTGCCACCTAAGGTCCACCTGCAAATACATCACATACACAAATGGGCCAAGATAAGAAATGCATCTCTATTGGAAATTAGATTAAATCCAAGTAGGTAAACCCTGGAGTTAAAGATCAGAGATGCTCAAATGGGTTGAGACCTCAACAAGGACTCTTTTGAGACTAAGAATGAGTTGCTTATGTATTAAAGCAGAAAAGAAGCTATTTGAGAAGGAGAAGAGAATGGGGGCAGGCAGTATTATGGGGTCCCCTCCATAGATGACCACTCAGAGACAGTTTATAGCCAATTTAAAATGTTAATTCCAGTCAGCTGGGACTACACTCAGGTTTTTGGGATATAAGTGCAGTAACAATGTTTAGAGTAAGGACTTTTAAAGGCAAAATCCTGGTATCTCCCTCTACAGCTGCAATGGGAAGTGTTATGCAAGCAAGCAGTTTATCAGAAGCTAAGATAAGTTAGCTGAGCCATCTTGACCTTGGGTTCCTAAAATAGAGCTAGGAAGTTTCCCGTCAAGGAGATCAAATTCTAGTTAAATATAAAATGGCTTTAGCAAGAATACAAGATGGAGGAACCTCTGCACTGTCTTGACCTGTCACAACAGTGGAGGGATGAGCAATGAGTATAACAAATACCATGGCAAAACCAGTAATTGGAGGCCCTTGTTGGCCATCAGGGGGAGGAGAGGCCCTTGGGCCTGAGAGTGTTAGAGGCCCCAGTATAGGGGAATGCCAAGGTGGGAAGATGGGAGTGGGTGGGTGGGTGAGTGGGGGAAATACCCTCATAGAGGCAGGCGGAGGGCGGAGGGGACAGGGGGTTTCCAAAGTGGAGACCTGGAAAGGGGGAAACATTTGAAATGTAAATAAAGTATCAACAATTAAAATTTAAATAAAAAATAAATTTCAAAGTGAACAAGAAAATTCAGTGAAACTCTCAGGGAAATAAGAAAATTGGTAGGGAAGTGGCCAAAAAACAAAACAAAGGCCATTTTCCAGCTATGGTACGAGGACACGTTTATAGCCAATTGCCTAATCTCAAATATAAATGGCAACATTGGCCATTCCTGTGGGATTAGATGCCATATTATCTTGACAACAACAAAAGGGTTTGTAGCAAAATAATATAAATGAGCTCTAAGCTCATTTTATTCTAAATGTGACCTCTGTGGTAAGGGAGAAAATAATTGAAGTCATGAGTATCAAGACAAAGAGAGAAAGGCTCCCCGTGCAGGCCAGAGGTGAGCTGAGTGTGGAGGTGCAGATCTTTAATCTCAACAAGCAAGAGGTAAAGGCAGAGATCTTTGTGAGTTCAAGGCCAGCCTGGTCTATCCACCCCAAATGTTATAAACCAATCTACTTAATAAATTCTCTTTGTAATATGTTTACATTGTTTCTATTCTGTTCCTTTAAAGAATCCCCCCCCCCCAACTGAGTAATGCAGAAGCACATGCAATTAAGCTAGCTCCCAACAAAGGAAGGAAGGCTGCAAATAATTTGGAAAACAACTCTAAATGAGGGTGAAAAAAGGAAATAAAGAGAAATCTTGGTGTGGAACAAACTATTTTCCCAGAGTAAAGGGCAAATTGTTAGAGTCTGTCTGATATACGTATCAATTTTTAATCCTACTTAAAATTGTAAAACTGGCAGAGTGCCCCATGCAGTGAGTCTTGCACAGACAATGAGAAATCTCAGAACACTGGTTCCAGGCTGTCATGGAAAAGGAAAAATGTCTATAGTTGTTATCCGGGTAACAAGTGTTATAGTCCCACATAACTGGCTGCCTGGAGGAGAGAATGAGAAGACACTATCTCAAGCTCTGTCACAGAATAGAGTCTTTCATCCTGAGGTCAGAAAAAGAGCACCATGAAAAATTGGATTTTGAAAGAGTCAGCTAAAAGACAGACTGGGCAGTGAGGCTTGGGTCTCGGTATTTTGAAATTGATATTCGTTTGCAATTATCAAGAGGAACATTGCAGCCACCTGGGCACCTCTCAGTCTGTGTGCAATAAGAAAAGTCTTACATTCCTTTTTAAAATAAAGCACTTTTTACAGAGAGGGCCACGGGGTGGTGGTAGGGGCGAGGGAGATTGAGGCAGGCTTTAGAAGAGTGTTGAATGCCTCATTCACTCTGCTTGTGAACCCAGGGATACTGGATGCAGTGATAGTTGAAACAGCCTGCCCAGACATCCCTTTATATTTAGGAACTGTCTTCTTGCAAGAAACCACCCTTCCCATGGGACTTGGGTCAGACTTACAGATGCCTCCTTTTTCTGCTAGACACAATGCCAGGCAGATCCTCTAAATTTCCATTCTTGTTCTTATAAAAGAATAGCTGTGATCTCTCTGAACAAACATTTGGCCATTCAAACTTTGGCAAAGAATCTCTCCTTGCTCAAATCCTGTCTTAGTAGTTGTTTTCTCAAGAACCAGCCTGACCTCAGGGCAAAACATCTTGGACTCACTGACTAATTCCTGTGCCCTAAACCTAGCTGCATTTAGGTGCTCCTCTCCTTGCAAAAGCCTTTTCTGGTGAAGTTTGGAGATACTTGGAAATCCAGTGCTCAGTGCCACTGCAAGCACCGCACCACAGCACGCCCTCCCTTAGAAGCTCCTTGTTCCTCTCTGTAACCTTTTTTGGATAACATCTCTTCTTCCTCAGGTCTAGAGCTGATTTGTGTTTGTCGGTTAGAGAAATAAAGGGAAATGGTAATGAAGGAGTCCATCTCTGCCTGTCTTCAAGTCTGTGGGGTGCCTCTGTCTTTCTCTGCTTGGATCTGGGAAAGAACTATTGGTTCTACTTGACAGGCTTCCTGGGTGGGGGTGCTGGGCTATTGAGTGGAAAGAGTATGGGGCCAACAAACAGGAGCCCTGTCTCTCGTCTCATCTGCCAATTACAGCAGGGGTCATGTGACTGAGGGTAAGTTAGAAACTTCCTGGACTTCAGCAGAAATGCCTCAAGTGAATCTTGGATCATTTATTTTGATTCTACTAGCTCCAACTTTGTGATTGGTTGAACTTTTCCAGTCACTGACACTCTGGATTCTGGGAGTATTTTTCATCCAAATCCTTTACCTAGACATGTCAACAAGCATGCCTGCTATCTAGCTGTTTTCTATGAGGGTGTGTGTGTGTGATTATGTGTTCATGCGTGTATGAGTATGTGCATGTAGAAGTCTGGGGCTGAAGAAGCTGGGAATGTCCGTGAGGATTTCCTACACAAAGCATTCTTCACTCCTCAGTTCAGGCTTCAGCTGCACTGGTTAGCAGTCTTTTGTCTGCCCTTCTGAATGGTCGTGTGCAGTTTCTCCTGGCACAGGCATGGAGGTTACCTGACATCCATGTGTCTCCAAGGGACTTCTCTGTGATTTTCCCAGGGAGATGTCCTCTACTGGCTGAGCTGTTTTTGCTTAATGAGGTCACAGAGATACACACAGAGGATCCACAGGCCCTTCAGTGAAATTTTAAAAGAAAAAGCCTCAGAGATAACCATGACCATGTCAGACCCATATAGATCACAGACCAGAAGCAGTGATTGACAACCTGCCTTAGTTTTCCCTCTACAGCTCCCGTAGGACCACTGCAGAGGAAAGTTTCTGATCTGGGTTAATTATTCACATTATTGGCAAGTGAATCTCAGACAAGTTCCCTGTCCATGACTACAAAACTGGTTAGGACAGAGCCAGGATTCTAAATCTTTAGTTTACCTCATGTGTGCCACCTCCCTCCCTCATAGAAGCTGCTTCCCTTGCTCAGCTCATCTTTATGTGCCTACTCTTCACTGGAAGAGCTCCTTGCTTGAGAGGTACATGGATTTCTGTGTGGGTACCTCTGATCTCATTGGCTTTTAGACTGAATTACTCTGAAAGAAAAGAACGAAGAAAAAGAAGAAGGCCAAAGCATCCTCAGTGGTTGTGTGTTTGAGTTTGCATTTGTGTGTGTGCATTTGTGTGTGTGTGTGTGTGTGTGTGTGTGTGTCTGTGTGTGTGTGTGTCTGTGTGTCTGTGTGTATCTACAAGTGCATATGCACATGTGTGCTGATACCTATGTAGCCCATAGGTCAGGTAAAATTGGATATTTTCCTCAGTTGCTCTTCACTTTAACTTTTGCGATCAAGTCTCTTGAATAAGCTTGATCTCACTAATTCAGCTAGAGTGGCTGTCCAGCATCCCCAGGGACCTGCCAGTCTCTGCCTCCCAGCACTGGGTTTGCAGGCGGATCCTCCTGCATGCAGGGCAAGTACTTTACCATCTCTTCGTCCCCCAACCCCCAACCCTTTTAAGGTCCAAGAGTGGTCTGCGGCTCTCAAAAACCTTGAAATGAAGTTCACAGCAATGCAATAGGTAAGTTTGTTATCTTTTGTCTGACAACACACATTCTTTATTCTAGGGCCAGACTTCAGTCAGTTTTTAAAAGTGGATTTGCTTTAAAGAAAAATACATCTTCTTACAGACCTCAGAATGGCTCTGGAAGAAGAAGAGAGCCAGAGATGTGTGAGAATTTGAATAAAACCTTAAACTCCAAATTGCATCATTAGTAATATACCCTGCAGGCCACCATTATTGGCTGGCAAGATATCCATCACTGCCAGGAGATTATGAACTGAAGAAGAGCCACAAAATTTGCAACCTAGTGGATTAAAGAAATCCATCAGGCTGATGGAGAATGCCATGCCCAAGAGAAACCTGGAGTCTTAAATGTTTAAGCTTATTGTATTTGGCTTGAATATGCCAGTTTTACAAGATAGTCTCTCTCACTCATTCTCCTATTCTCCCACTGTCTCATTCTCTTCCTCCTTCTGCTTCCAGAATCCAAAGAAGCATTCCAAGTCTGCACTGCAGATGCCATATGGTTCTGCAGCTTTTTTTTTGAGAGCTATTTGTACATCCATAGTTACTTTAGGACCCTGTGATTGGGTTTAGTCAAAGGGTCCTCAGAGAATTGTCAGGTATCACTTTCTGGGGGGAGATTTATTATTATTATTATTATTATTATTATTATTATTATTATTATTAATTTTGGTTTTTCAAGACAGGGTTTCTCTGTGTAGCCCTGGCTGTACTGGAACTCACTCTGTAGACCAGGCTGGCCTCGAACTCAGAAATCCACCTGCCTCTGCCTCCCAAGTGCTGGAATTAAAGGCATGCGCTACCACTGCCCGGCTAGTTTTATTATTTTTAATTATGTGTGCATGTGTGTCTGTGTGTGTCCGTGTGTCTGTCTCTGTGGGGCTATGTACACATGAATGCAGTGCCCTGGGAGTCCAGAGGCCTAGGATCCCCTGGAACTGGAATTATAGGCATAGGCAGTTGTGAGCTGCCATGTGGGTGCTAGGAATCAAACTTGCACAGCAAATGTTCTTAACCACTGAACTGTCCTACCAACCCAAGTCATTTCTAAAATGAAGCACCAAAGAGCAGGGGTGAGGCCTTGCACCCTTTCTTGTATGGAGCTCTGGAAGTCCTGTACAGACGGAGACCACAGATGTAAAAGTGTCATATTCTTCACATTCTAGCAAGGGCACAAACTGTGTTGATGCTCTTGATGGTGTTTTTGGTTGCTTGGCTGTGAAATGTTGACCAGGTTGCTTCACTGTGAGACTGCCTTGTGTCTACCCTTGTGATTAGAGCTTTGACAGAAAGGCCTTACACTCAATGGATGAGTAAGGCTGAGACATTGAGTTCCTCAGAGGAGTATCCACTGGTCCTAGTTTACTTTCTATTGGTGTGATAAAGACCATGACGAAAAGCAACACAGGGGAAGAAAGGGTTCATTTGGCTTACACATCCTGATCGCAGTCCATCATTAAGGAAAGCCAGGGTGGGAACTCAAGGTCAGAAACTGAAACAGTCCGTGGAGGAATGCCGGTTACTGGCTGGTTCCCTTGGCTCACCCAGGTTCACCCACTTCAATTTTTCTAGAACTCAGGACCACCTGCCAAGAGGTACCCTGACCCACAATGATCTGGTCCCACCCATACCAATGATTAATCAAGAAAATGGACCCAGAGCTCTGTCTCCAGGCCAATCTGATGGCAATGTTTCTCTCAACTGAGGTTCCTGATTCCCAGAGAACCCCAATTTGCCTCACAATGACAACCAGCCAGCGAAAAAGCCAACCAACCAACGACACAAACATGACAAAACACAACTGACTAGCACACCATATAACATTTCCAAGTAAGTCCGCTGCGTGGAGGACTTGTCTGTTTCTCCATTTATCCAGACACGGGTCCATGCCAGTATGAACTCCTGTATATTTAGTTTACACTTTGAGCTACAAACTAATTCATTTTCTTGCATAAATTTTCCTTACTTTGGCCACAGGGAGCTGTTTAGGTGGCTTTGTAACCTTTGACACACTCCACCAGCATTGGGTGTCTTGCCTGTTTGAGGTTTTTCTCATATATTGGCAGCTAGGTAGTCCAGGCTTATATTTTTTTTGTGTGTATTTATTGGCCCTGTCTTAGCGTCAGTATTTTCCCAAGCAGCTCTGTTTCCTCTGACTGGAGAATGGCATTAGAAGCCAAGGCCTGGGAGTGAAGTGTTCTCATGATTAATGAGGTAAACACAGCTTAGAGCCTGGAAATCCATAAGCACATTCAATCCATATAGGCTCTCACTTGTAAATATTTTTTACAATACTCCAGTTATGCTTTGCTGTTGAAATAACTTAGATGGATGCTTAATTTGATAACCTTGAATTTTATTATTTTACTATTTGGGAGGAGTGGTAAGGGATGAGGCTTCACGTAGCTCAGGCTCACCACAAACTCACTATGTAGCTGAGGATGACCTCAAACTTGCCTTCACCTCCTGAGTGCTGGGATTATAGGTTGCACCATTTAGCTTCTGTGGTTCTGAGAACTGAACCCAGGGCTTTGCACATGTGAGGCAAGCCCTCTGAGGACTGAGCTGTCCCCTAGGCACATTTCTTACCTGTTAAGGACTATGTTATTTCCTGTAAGCATATTGTTAGCTCTTTCCTACAAGTTTTACATTTGCTTATTGATTCAATTTATTGTTAATTTAAAAATGTTTTGTGTGTGTTTGAAAATGAGTGCCTTCTTCATGAGTCTTCAGTGGGTCGCCTTCATTTACACTCTCTTACTCCACCAAAGTTCAGAAAACAGAGTGGAAGAGGAAGGGGAAAGAATATGAGTCCGAAGATAGGGTAGGTGTACTGAGAGACGCTGTTTTCTAGGCATGAGGATGAGACCTGCTCACAGCAGCTGCAGTTACCTGCACATGATCAAGTCAGCCAAAGTTCCAGAATAGATAGGGTGGGCGGTCTCACCAGGGAGCAATCGTCACTCTTTTTGAAGGACATGGCCACTGGTAGGATTCCCATGCCCCAGTGAATAGCCCCACACCCATGCACATTTAGAAGGACCAACTGGACTTAGTAGGTTATGTGTTTTAAAAAAGACCTGAAGTTGGGAGTATGTCATGGTGAGGGGGCTATAGAGAAGTAGAAATGAGAAAATAGGCGTGCATTAGTTGGGGTTTCTGTAAAGAGACACCATGACCACAGCAACTCTCGGAAAGGAAAACATTTAACTGGGGCTGGCTTACTGTTCAGAAGTTTTGTCCATTGTCATCATGGTGGGAAGCATGGCGGTATGTAGACAGACATGGTGCTGGAGAGGTAGCTGAGCGCTCTACTTCCAGATCAGCATGCAGCAGGAAGAGAGTGACACTGGGCCTGGCTTGAGCATCTGAGACCTCAACCCCTCCACCCACCCCCAGTGACACGCTCCCTCCAACAAAGCTACACTTCCTAGCAGTGCCATTCCTTGTGAGCCTATGGGGACCATTTTCATTCAGATCACCACAAGCGGTGAACACGATCAGGTATCATTATATACATATATAAAATTCTTAAGAACTAGAAGCAAATTTTTGAAAAATGTATGTATCCTTGATACAGTCTTTGACTCTACATTTGTGTGTGTGTGTGTGTGTGTGTGTGTGTGTGTGTGTGTGTGTGTATGTGTGTGTAGACAATGGTACTAAAATCTTGTGAACCTTGGCTGATACTATCATTTGCTTGTCCAATAGGTTGTTAGGAAATCTGATTAATTTATCCTTCGTGATTGCAGGGATTGAGAGCTGGGAAGACGAAGACATTAATTGTTGTCACCCTTGTACTTTATTGTACAAATAGCAAATCTAAAGAATGGTTCATATTAGCATATCCCAAAACAGTTTCCACAGCATTACCCAATTCTTAATATTTACCTGAAATTCTTATTCCTTGCCCAAGATTTGATAACAACAAAAAATCCTCCAAATATATCAGATTTATTGATAAGGGTGACAAGTTTGACAAGACTGTTCTTTTTGGTCCACTGTGCCGTCGACCAAAGCCCTCTGAACTTTTCCTAGGACCTAATACTGTTGATTTTGACTCATGCTGCAAAGCTAAAGTATAGTTAATATCTGTTTATTTGTTTATTAGAGTATTTGTATAGATGCTGCGTTCCTTAGGAAGTAAGGGCTCCTTTCAAGTAAATAGACCACTGTGTACTAACTGGTGTTCAAAAAAGGATGCCTTTCAGTGGCTCGAGCTCTTCATCCGCCACCTAACATCCAGCATGTGTAAATATGCATCCCTATCTACAGATGCTATTTCTAAATTTATAGCTTCTAAACAGCCATTAATTTTGCTACCATGTGGGTCACAAGAGGCGAGCTGATAAATCTTACATCCGCAACAGGGTAATGCTTTCCCATATGCACATTTATTTCCAGAATCCATGTGTATTTCAGCCAGGGTATGATTGATCTCCTGCCAACACTGTGCTGGTGCATGGAGAGAATCAATAACACACTGAACCCACCTGCTCTTCATAGATTGTCTCCCTGAGTTTGCAAAGGAGAATCCACGGAGCCTCTGGCTCTGCATCTCCTCCAGGATGACAAGTTACTTAAAAAGTCGATGAGTAATGAGGCTTGGCCTTAAGGAGGTGGCAACTTGCACCCACCCTATCATCAGGCAGTGAAGTGATCTGGCATAATCCACACCTTTCCACCCCAGAACAAAATATTTTTACAGAATTAAAATATGACCGACTTCATTTATTAACTAATTAATAATGGTCTAAATCAGCCTTCTGAGATCTTGCTGCTAACTTACACCGGCGACACAGTAAGTGCTAAATCGAATGCATTTTAGTCGGTCCTTTCATGGTGGGCTATATTTACATGACATGCACAAATATAATTTTAAATATTTGGTAGAATAAATACCACAATACACAGATAATCTCTTCACACAGAATGGAGGGATCCTTAAACTCTTTAGGAGACTTCTCTCTCCAGGTGTTTGAGACACCAGCTGTAGCTCTTTGTCTCACTGAGAGTGGATTTTGAGAGTGAATTTTAAATGTCTTGCAATTCCAATTGTTTGGTTTCCATACCCCATGAAGTGTAGCTCTATGAAGTATAAAGGCTATTTCCATGTTCTAGGAGAAACTGGAGCCCCAGAACATAGATGACTGTCTATGACAGGATACAACCTGTCAGCACTGAACTGGACCAGTCCTATTCCATGTTGCTTCTTCATATGATGTTTTCATTAATCTCTGTGTCCCTGTATCTCTCTCTCTCTCTCTCTCTCTCTCTCTCTCTCTCTCTCTCTCTCTCTCTCTCTCTTCTCTCTCCCTCCCTCCCTCCCTCCCTCCTTCCCTCCCTCTCTCTCTCTGTCTCTCTCTCTCTCTGTATGAATGTGTGTTTTCATATGTATAATTGTACGCACAGAGGCTAGATGTCAGCTTCCAGTGTCATTCCTTACAAACCATCCACTATGTTTGTCTCCCAGTGAGACCTGCGTGGGGAAAGCTGGCTGGCCAGTAAACTCCTCAATCTACCTGTCTCTGCCTCTCCAGCTGAGATTGGAAGAGCATGCCACCAGACCCAGCTTTTTTGTGTCAGTAAGTTGTTTGCAAACTGAGCCAATGTCCTAGTCCTGATGCTGGGCTACTTCTTATCTGTGAGCTTCATACCAAGGCACCCTAGAAACACTGGCCACACTGGTCATGGCTGCTCCTAGTTCGTGACCTTCTATTTCAACACAACCAGTCACGTGCTGAGCTGTAACTCTCTGTCCTGTAGATGGATGGCTACTATGCTACTTCCAAATGCCACCAGGCACCAGTGTGTTCTGTCATGAGTTAAAGCTGGTGGGGGACTTGGCATTGGCTTTCAGGGAGAAAGTGCTGCTCCTTTTCATCAGCTTAGGACAGGTCCATTTTGCCCCTGTGCCTTTCCTCAGTGGCCTTCTCAAAAGGGCAAATCAAATTCTTTCAAAAGCATCTTGAGGTAAACCATGCTGTGTTGGCTTCCCTGAATTTGCATAGAAATTAAAGGAAGACAGTATTTTTTTTTTTTGTTACAGAAATAACTTCGTAATAACAGTTTGATATGAACTAATTGCTTCCATGGCTTTGCAGGCACCCGCGGGAGCTATTCCATTAGTGCTGCACTTTGGCTGCAGGCTGGGTGAACTGGAGAGATGTGAGATGTTCTTCACACACGCACACGCACACACACACACACACACACACACGCACGCACACACGCATACACACACACGCACACACACACACGCACACACACACACACACACGCATACACACACACGCACACACACACGTGCGCACACATGTACACTCCCCGAAGCCTTTTTCTTTTATTCAAGTAGATGAACCTGTTGCCTCTAAATAGCTACCCTATAAGAAACATTCTTTGTGAATCTCCAGAGGCAGAGGGCAAAGGTTAGTTCAAAACAGTCAGTATCAGGCAGGGAGATGACTCAGTGGGTGAAGCATGTGTTGTACAAGTGTGAAGACCTGAGTTCGAGTCCTCTAAACCTCCATGAACCCAGGCGTGGCACCAGGCGCCTGTAACTCCAGTGTTCCTTAAAGACATAGATAGCAGGTGGAGGCATGAGAAGCCTCGGAAGCTCACAGGGCAGTTCAGCTGCCACACACAGTGGCAAACAACAAAAGAGATCCTGTGTCAAACAAGTTGGGAAGTAAGGGCCAACACTGGAGCTGCCTTGTCATGGCTATAGTGCACCATGGCATGGTGGCACCTGCACTCTCACACACTGAGGGGCACATGCACACGCATCATGCACACGCATCATGCACACGCATCATGCACACGCATCATGCACATGCATCATGCACACACACGAAAATCAGTGGCTTGGCTGAGGATGTCCTTCAGCAGTCTGTGTGCAGAAACTTCTCTGCTGGCAGCAAGTGTTCATGTTTGCACACTTGGCTCATTTATTGTGTGAAGTCTTTAGAGTGGACCATGATTTCCCTAAAGGGAAATTGAGACAGATTCTCTTTGGGGACGAGAGTGAAAATGGTTTCATGCTTCTGTTGAATAGTACAGGGCTGGACTGAAGATGCAGGTGAATTCTGGAATCCATCTGGGCACCAAGACAGGTGGCAGGGTAAGACATGGCCAGACCAGAACTAGAGGGAGTAGTTCAAGCACATCTGGACATGTAAAGAAAGCTTACTGATTTAAATGATTTATTTGTTTTTGAATGGAAATAACACATTTACTAAAATAGTAATAATTGTGCTCTTAGAAGATTGATAATTGTTGACTGCCCTAAAAGCCAAGGCCTTTGGAGTGTTCCTTAGGATAGAGCCAGAGGACAAGGCAGAGAAGAGGCCAGAAGCCCTGACATCACACCTACCTGCCCCACATCTAGATGGGAACAGTGCCTTAGTCTGCCAATTTGCTAAACCAGAATTAATTAGAAAAATGGGCTGAACCTAGTTCATTTGCAGTTTTAGAGTTAGCTGTTAATACAACTAGAGAAACCCACTTCTAAGGCTTGAAGGTGGTAGGAAGGATTAGGTAGAGTGGGGATGTCCCTGATACTCTAAGGGTGACAGTGTTCTGTAGATGCAGCCTTAGCATCCGTCTGCCTTAGTGAATTTATCATATGAGTAGTCACGGCTTTGATTAGTGTTTTCATTGTAGCAGTCGTGTGTGGAAAGATTCTGGAACCAGTGTAAAGAAATTGTAAGAATATTATATCCTTGGCCTTACGGGAGGTGTGTTATGATCTGGTAGAATAATGGGCGCCATCTAGTGGACAGACGAGGTGTTTTTCTTTCTGTCCTTGCTAGAATGTTGGGGTTTTGGCAAGGAGGGCTGGAAAGGTAGATCAGGTGGAAAAGGGCCTGGCATTCAAGCATGGACGCCTGAATTCAGTCCTCAGCACCTACATAAGAAGCTGGGCTTGGGTGTGGTGGGCACCAGTCATCTTAGTGCAGGGGGCAGGGACAGGGGCTTCTAATAGGTGAGCGCGTTGGCCCCACTCTAATCTGTTCTTGGGCTTTTCCATAGAACAGAGAGAGAGAGAGAGAGAGAGAGAGAAAGAGAGAGAGAGAGACAGAGACAGAGACAGAGACAGAGACAGAAAGACAGACAGAGATAGAGAGAGACAGGAGAGACAGAGACACAGAGACACAGAGAGACACAGACACAGAGACAAAAGAGACAGAGATACATGAAGGAGACAGAGATAGAGAGACAGACAGAGACAGAAGTCAGTGCTGGTGTATGCAGTGGGATTAGCGGAAGCAGAACTCGGGGGTGAGGTGGGCCTAAGAACCTACACCCACTTGACTTCCAGAACTCACGTAAAAACGAGACAGATGTGATGATGCAAGTCAGTGCTGGGGAGCTGAAGACAGGCAGACCCCTGGGCTCACTGGCCAGCCAGCCTAATGGGTCTGCAAGTTCTAAGCTAGTGAAAGACTCTGACAGACAAAAGTGCAGGGCAGCTTTCCTGAGGAACGGTGATACTTGATATTGAACTATGACCCCCAAACACCACCCCTGTGGGAAAATGAACCATGCCAGGAAACTTGGTACAAATGAGCAGGTTCAGAGTCCCCAGCACCCAGGTACCCACCTGAGACAGTAGGTGGCTCTCTGATTGCGGACCTGGAACATGTGACCACACTTCCCACCTAAGGTTAAGTAGCCCCAGAACAGAGCTCTCCATGCTAATGAGGTGTCTAGAAACCCTGAGGGTTTAGCCAAAAGGTTTCCCTTCCCAGACATTCCTCCCTGCGTAAGGTATTTAATCTCTTGTCCACCCTGAGGAGTTTGTATGCACCCATTTTCTATGATGAACAGTCAATAAACGGTATGGATAAACATGGACTGTCTCTTTCATCGAGAACCACTGTGGAGAGCATGGAGAAAGACTTCGACTACTGAGCCACTGCCTAAATCTCCCGCAGAAGCCTCTCAGTGCTCCCAGACAACTGTCATTAAGCTAAGGACTTTTCCCCCACCCCAGGTTCGTTATCATTATCCTCTGCCCATGGCCCCCCAACTCTGTTCCCAATCCTTTGAGACCCAGTGGCACCTGGATATCCAGGAGTTTGGGAGCACCCAGTCCTGGCCTCGTCACAGCCCATAGACCCTGATCTTTCATTCTTGACTCCTCTGTGGCACCCCAGTGGCAACTAGATTCCCAGGAGTCAGGGAACCCCAGCTTTGGCCTCCCATGTCCTAGGCTGCGTTTTCCCACCCCCTGAGCGGTGTCTCGGAGCTTCCCTAAAGCCCAGAACTTGACAGAAGTGATGCAGGGTAAACACTGTCTAGGTCACTTCCCATGTTCCACCTGCCCAAGCAGCCATGCCCAGCACCCCAGTGGCAGGGCAAAACATGGACCAATACACCCCCACATGTATCCACACACACAAAAACAGGTATCTACACACACACACACACACACACACACACACACACACACACATGTGCACATGAAGAATCTACCCCACAAATACTTCGGACACCTTCAGCACAGTGCTCGTAGGAAGTGCGCAGCAGAGGACCCAGCACATCGCTGGTGCTGACCTGAGAGCAGCTGCAGGGATTTTCCAGGTAGAGCACATCTCCAAACCTCTCACCCTTGGTTTAAACAGGGAAAAGAACTTACTGCAGCTCCTCAGAATGGAACATCTCGTATGCCTGGCTCTCTGCAGCTAGGATGAAGCTGAAGAGTAATGGTTCTAGAACCTTACACCTCTGTTGGATCTGGACATTGACTTGAATGCCCTCATTCTGAATATCCAGGTGCACTTCCTTTAAGCTTACCCACTTTCATTCAGTAGTGCTGGTATTTTTTTGCTTTGGGTCTTTAGAAAAGAATCCAAATTCAGACTCCACCTTGGCTAATTTTACAGTTAATTAACAAACTTCCTTGGGCTCTTCATAAGGAAAAGAGCAAACCGCCGCTCCCTTCTTGCTACAAGTGCCTGGAGGAGTAAGAGAGAATTAGTGTAATTAATGCTAGGTTTAAAAATACCAACCCTGGGGAACTAGCTACCATCTTCCAAACAGAGATGAGCTGGAGCCTGAGAAGTGACAAAGTGCTTAGAGAGATGTGACTTATGATGTGAACAGAGGGAAAACACCAGGAAAGGCAAGAAGTAGGTCACTGGTACTGCTCCCCAGCACAAGAATCGGAAACCATTCTCCTAAGCACTCCAGTGGGTAGACATTGGATAGAGCAGGTTTGTAGCCTTGAAACAGATAGAACACATTATAACCAATTAGATAGATAGATAGATAGATAGATAGATAGATAGATAGATAGATAGATAGATAGATAGATAGGTGGACAGACAGACATATTCCCTCCCAACAATGAACAGGGGCCATGACTTTTGCATTTTGTTTTCTGATGTTCTGCCCCTCAGTGCTTTCCCCACATCCATACTTGGAAAAGCCCAGTCCTTTAACAGCCACTGATCGTTACTGTGGAATTGTAGCCCACTGAGCTGAAAAATCTAAACTTCACAGAGCTCTGGGGACCTCTCCCCAAAACAGGAATAAATCTTTGTTTGGGGTTGCTTTTATGGTTAGTTTTAAGAACAATCCAAACAAGGTTTGGGGAGGGGGGAAAAGCTAAAGGGCTAATAGAAGTTGAAATGGAGGGTGTGGGGAGGCCTGGGAACGACTCCCAGAAAGCTGCAATCCATCAAGAGTAGAGTAAGTGCTTTTCCTACAGGCTCATGGGTCACTGCCCCGACTCAGCAAACTCATTATTCCATGAGTTCCCCTGCAGGAAAAACTGGAGTCAGGCATGAGTTCTGCATCAAAGACAGAGAAATGAATCAACATGGCTCGTCCACTAGGGTCTTCTGATCCAGGGTAGCTCAGTTTTTGCCAATGTTACCTCCCTGAGGACTATGATTTTTCTAGCCAATCTTCCCCATAAAACTGGAAGTATATGATACAGCATCTATGGATTGCAGCCTTTGGAGGATCAAAGCCATTTTTATCTCTAAGGTTTTCTCCCTCAAGAACCGATCTGACCTCTTGGCACTTGCTATGACCTTATTCAGTATGTCACCCCTAGGCACTTAAAATATACCTTCCCCTACATGCGTTCATTCATGGGTGCACTATTCCCACTGACCATGCACAGTGTAGGAAGGCCAGGTGACCTCTTTTAGGACAGAAAGTATTAATTTGGCCTTAAGATTCAGTATCAGACTGTCTCCTTAATTTCTACACTCCCTCTTGGGCTAGCAACTTCACCCTCACCTCTGATTTGCCCCAAAGCACCACACTTTCCTCCCCTCATTCTGAAGTGTCTGATCAGTTCAGCTAGGGAAAAAGAGAACACACACACACACACACACACACACACACACACACACACACACATGCGCACACACATTCACACACACACACACTACTCAACACACATGGGTGGGGGAAGTGTGTGTGTGTGTTAAAGGTCCAATAACACTATCATAATGAGTAGTGTGGGGAAGTTTAAAATATTTCCAATTTTTCTCTTAAGACTTCAACTGATTTTTCACTATAGGGGAGAGTGCATGCTGCTTCTCGGTCATGCTCATTGAAAACCTCCAGGAAGTTGGGGCTGAGGTGATTAAGAGCATTTGTTGCCCTTGCAGAGAGGACCTGGGTCCAGTTCCCAGCACTCACATACTGGCTTAAGACTACCTATCACTCTCATTCCAGAAGATCTGATACCTCATTCTGATCCCTTCATGCTCCTGCATGCATACAGCACACAGAAACCCAGGCAGGCACATGCACTCCTGCATGCATGAGGCACACAGAAACACAAGCAGGCACATGAACTCCTGCATGCATATAGCACACATGAACTCATGCAGGCCCATGCACATACATATTAACTTAAACATGTTTTATTCCCCAGAGAGCATAGATCCAAATAGCTCTCCTTAACACAGTAGAATGTGGGACTAATTCAATTCAGCGGCACCGTGGCTTTTCCCTGCGGCTAGGTAGATATCTGAAGATACACCTTTGGCTTCCCTTTCATATTCAGCTATAATGATGAGTGTTTGCTGGACAGACCTGAGTTCCTCTGTGTCCTCATAAGAATCAGAGGGCCCAGGGCACATACCCATGTGACTGTCACCCATCTTACCTATATGTCCTCATTTCCTGTGACTATCTCCTTGTTCATGACCCTTTCACCAGCTGTAGCATCTGCCTAGAACACTCTTCAGATACCCAGGGATGCACCTTCTCAGTGACAGCCAATCTGACCACTCCATTTAGCATTGCCACCTGCCTGCATCTCCTGTGTCTGATCCCTTCTTCACGTTCTGTCTGTTATCTTTAAATCCTGCTATTCACTTTATGTGCTCTGTGTCTCTCCTTCTTGGATGGACCCATACAAACTTTTACCATATCTATTCTATATGTAATTCTTAGCCTATCAAACTCAATATTTTAATGTGACATATCTCATCTCATCGATATTATGCACTGTTTTGCTGATATAATACGAGCACAATACCTGGCCCATGGTGAGTATCTGATTAGTAGTTTAATAGTTTAATAATAATAAAAACTTAATTATTTCTGTTTGAGTGTCACTCAATCCCATAGTGCATGGTGTCTTTCGGCAAAGTCCTTACCCAATCAGAGCTTGAGTTTGGTTCATTTGAAAGGAGGATAGTAAAATCAACCAGGTTTCCTTAAGCAGCATACCTGAGATAGTATGTGGGAAAGTCATATACAATACAAGTTAGAAAAGCTGCTGTATCAAAATATTGAAATTTACAGAATTATATAAGGTTTAATTTATATTTTAGGCACAGTAATACATTCACAGCAATAACCAATAAGAAAGCAGAACCATTCAGAGAATTATTATTACATTGAATCATTCATTGCTCGTGTTCTCCAGGGTTGTTGTTAAGTAATATAAAAGTTACTTAAACCCAAGCACTGCTATGGGCAGGAAGGGTATACAGAATGGATACACTAAACGAAGGGTTAATTTCTGTCCTAACTGAGATAGAACAGCATGGCTTGAGATTTTTTCTCACTACTCAGAATGACACGCACCTCAGAACTTATGAAACCATCTAGAGATAGGTGGAATTTTCATTTAATATTCACAGATTGCAGCTGAGCATGGGTAACTGGAACTATACAAGGCCAATCTGTGACTAGGAGGAGAGGCCTCCTGCAATGCATTTAAATAAGAGACCTTTTAGAGATGAACGGGATGCCAGGGGTACTTTGTGCTTTATGGTTTGCTGGAAGAAATTAGACACGTAAAGGAGAAGGTGGCATTCCGCTTAACATTAGGAGATACGAAGGAGGCAGAGACAGGAACGGTCCCAGAAATGGAGGGCCCCACACAGATGGACTTCAGTAGTCACTCTTGGTCTCCTCATATGTATCACCTAACATCTGCACGGTCATGAGAGGAAATGGGGTGCGGAACAAGCACAGGGAGGGGTGTCTGTGCACACTCTACATTGAAGAAAACATGGCTGGAAGCTGATAGGAATCTGAGCCAAAGACATTGTCTGGGATCAAACAGGAAAGGGTGTCATGTTTAAAAAGAGGGAAACGACCATCACGTTGGTCAGGGCTCCGTCCTGCTGCCTTGATGCACCCAGTGTAGACAGCATAGTGTCTATGAAGACTCCTTGCACTACCTGTCTTCTAGTAGCCGTAGCTGATGAAGTAACTCTCATGGTAAAATGGAAGTGCTCAGAGTGTTGGTAACATGGTCAGACAGGGCAGTGTGTAGCAATCCTCTGTGAACTACAAAGGATGGGCCCATGTCAATTGTTATCTTTTGTCCCAGTTTTAATATTCACTTAATATGATGTCATACATTCATTAAATTATAAAATACCAAGACACAGATGTCTTGTAGAGATTATCTGATCATTCTCTTATTTGGCATAAATTCTCCAAACATCCACTTTGTCAGACTTAAGGATCAGCCCTGGTCCAGCAAGAAATAAGTTCAGTGCCCTGAAGTACTCGTATATGGGAGAGTAGCAAGTAAGCCAGCAGACTGTGTATTATGAGGAAGGTACCCACAGATGCTTTGGGAGCATAAAAATGTGTTTGATTCAGAAAGAGTGTGCTGGGTCACAGGAATGCAAATGGTCCTGGTTTGAAGCCAAGGAAGAGACCCCCCAACACTTATGGAAGATGGAGGGAGGCAGCCAAGGCCACAGTTTGTTTAAGGAAGTGCCAACAATTTGGACTAGCTCAGATGCAAAACAGAGACAGGCAAAGTCCTCAATGGAGGGATCTTGGTGGGCTGAAAAATACAAACAGCATTATAATTTTTTTTATTTAATACTTTATTTACATCTCAAATGTTTTCCCCTTTCCAGGTCTCCCCTTTGGAAACCCCCTATCCCATTCCTCCTCCCCCTGCCTCTATGAGGCTATTCCCCCACCTACCCACCCACTCCCATCTTCCCTCCCTGGCATTCCACTATACTGGGGTATCTAACACTTACAATTTATACTTTAAGAAAATTACTCTTAACTTCTTGGGGCAGAAGTGGAAAATGTGTGTGTTAAATTGTACAAAAATCACTCAGTCTGCAACGTGCATCCAAAAAGCAATCAGGATGAAATCCAACAAGTAATTGGAGAGAATATGACTTCAGTCAAGACAAAGAATAGGGGGGAAGTGGCCTGAGATAGCCCACAATCAGGATGAGCGATCCTATACTCTGAATTCCCAAGAAACAGATTTTGCTCCCTTTGTGACATTCCTGGACTCTTGCACTTTTTGTCCTTCCTGAAGAAGGAAAAGAGAGATTTAATTATTGAGATTAGAAGGATGATCGAGCATGCTCAGTTTCATTTAGCTCCATCCTTTTCTAAGAACGAAAGATCCCTGCTCCTTATGCCTGGGTCGTGCTTACACAGGAGAGCCATTAACGACATCTGCCTTGCTGCTACAACCAAGTGGGTGACCCTGAGAAGCTGTGAGGTTCTGCATTTTCAGGTTCATTTGATCCACAGACATAAAGCCATGCCTTTTACCAAACTCTCCCAAGGAGGGGGCAGTAGCTTCTTGGTGCCATGTTCAGATCTTGTTTAGCAGCTACATAGCTGAGGTATCTTAATGAAGCTTCCTGGTCATTTCTAGGAGACACATTCTCAGGAAAGATTTCCTTGTCCACTGGATCATAGTTTTTCTGTCTCCTTTTCCATGTTGTTTCTGAGCCTTGGGTGCAGGGGTTGTGTTGTAGGTGTACCTCTTTGGGCGGGGCATCCCACTATCAATTTTCTATGTATTTCAATGAGTTGTGGTTTTCTGTAATGGTCTTTCTCTGTTGTAATGAGAAGCTTCTTCAATGAGGGGTAGGAGCTCTATTTATCTGTGGGTTACTTAGAATGCAGTTAAGAAATTTTAATGGTTTAGTAAGATGGCAGTAGTGGGTATTTTAAACCTTTTCACCTATAGAGGTAGTAGGTAAGTACAGAGCACCAGAAGCTAATCAGTAGTGCTTGATAAACAGTGACTCGGTTGAATTAACCCCACCAATATATGTACATTCTGACACACTCCTATAGCCTCGGAGTGTCTGGTGATGTATGGGTCAGACAGCTGGAAATAATGTCTTGTTAGACAAAGGGCATCTTTGCACCAGCAGCTTCCTCCCCAGCCTCTCTTCCCTCTCAGTCACACCTCACCTCTCCCCATTCAGTCTCTCTGTGCGCCATGATACTGAAATGGGAGAATAAGGTTTCATGTGAACGGTCCCACGGTTTCCATCCGATGTCAACATAGTGCTTGTCAGCAGTCCCAGGCATGGCGGTGGGATGCACTCTGTGTTTACACACGATCCCAAGGAAAGATGAGCACTGTGTAAGGGCAACTGGCAGGGGCTGGCCCTGGGAAAAGAGCCCTCGCTATGGATGGCAGGGAGGGCATCTGGGCTAATTGTTGCTATTTCAGAGACATTGGTAAATCTAATAGCAGATCTTGAATGCTAGTGAAAAAGCTACCAGACATCTGGGGGACTGAGAAACCCGACAGACTTGGGTCAAAAGCACTGAAAGGTAGCCCTAAGAAAGGGACACTGGGTCTTCTTGGTTTAATGTAACAGACATACAGAAAAGTACATCAAAACGCACAGCTTAGTAGTCGCGAACAAAAGACCTATATAACTACCACTTGGGCCAGCTTTGCCTGCCACTCTCTCAAACATCATTGCTTGTCTCCTCCCAAACACCCGTGCCCTTTCCTGACTGGATCCAAATATTGATTTGCCACACAATCACTTCTTGGCCCTCTTACACACAATCACTTTGTCTCCCCATACATCTCTGAATATCGCCTGTCACGCTTGTTGTGTTTAGTATGTTTGGAGGCCCACCATGTCTACTCTTCGTGACATACATCCTCCCGTCTGCACCGCAGCTAAGGGGCTCATTTGTGCAGCTGCATATAATTGCAGTTTCTCTTCTGACTGCTGTAATGTTTCATCACATAAGCCAGGACATCTTAGTTACCCTGCCATCCCCTGCTCATTCATGTAGCCTGCACAGTGCTGATGGGGCATTCTTGTCTCTCTATGCTGATCTACTTCTGCAGAAGTTTCTCCAGGGATTTTTCTGGTGACAGATTGTCTTAGATTATTGGGTGTATGTGTCCTTCAAGTTTAAGGGCAATGCCAAACTTTTCAAGGGGAATGTATCTAATCTCACCACTAGGGATTCTTTTAAGGCAGCCCCTCTCCTCCGTGCCTACTGCAGGACTCAACATAACCCCCATTACCTTAGAACAGGCAGCTTCAGCTGGTATGTAGAGATCATTTCACACAGGAATGTGGCATTTTGTCATGCTTTTAGAGTTCAGCTTTTTCCCTCAGAGGAAGAAAGAGCATCATACTGTGTTAGTCAAAATGTCATTCATCTCCTTTGGACAGGCAGAAGGGCAATTTGATTGCTATCAGATAGATATTTTTCCTTCTAGAGTTGTGTATACAGAAGTACAGTTGTCACAAGAGAATAAACAGAAGAATGTCTGAAATAATAGTCTGGTTTCTGAATTGGACTCAGCTGATTTGCTGTCTACATTTCCATGAGAAACAAAAGATTCAAGTAATGTATTCTACAGAGGGTCTGAGTCAACACCTGTTACTGTTTTCTAGTTGTAAGAGAATAAGATAATCAAGAAACACATTCTGAGAAATCTAGCGCTAAACCTGTTTAGAAAATTTTCCCAGGAGAGGGGATAGCCTCATTTTGACCCTTTTCACAATGCATGATCAAAACCAAAGATCATTTTGTGGAGTTTTGAGACTGCCCTTTGTCCAGGCAAACCAACAGTGACACTGACCTGCTAATTGTTTCATCCTCACTCCCCTTCACTCCCAAAGTGAAAACACACCTTGCGTACCATTAAGTACTCAACAGAAGCCAAATGAATACACAAAAAGAGCCCTGCTTTTAAAATTCTACCCTTTAAGGCTCAACTCCTTTCAGTTATCAACCCAACAAAAACATGTGGTTTCAAAACATTTGCCTGACTCGAATTTTCTTAGAGTTTGTTTTTTTTAAAGAATGATTCTTTCAAACATCACTTGCTATTTGGTCCAACAAAAAACAGGAAGGAGATTAGAAGCCCTCCTTGCCTTTCCCTGGTCTAGTTAGGGGATACTTTACCCAATGTGATTGCTGAATCATCATTTGAAGGTGGGTCATACCCTGAGCCAGCTCAGGCAGGAAATACCTTTCCAAAAGGAGACCCAGGGTCTGCAGGAGTTGCCCTGGCAGGTTTGCCCAGTTCCAAGGAGCAGTTGATAACAAGGAAGGAAATATCTGCCAGGAGGGCAATAAATCTCCTTAATACATCTCTGACAAGAAGGGCCACATGGGCATCAGAGCCATGAGCATACAAATTAAATCAGAGGCGCTGTCCTGTTGATTGATAGATACTGCAGGAAATCAGATAATTGACCGGGCATGGGCTGATAATGAGATACTCTTGGCTAATTAAAGGAGGAGCAATGAATTGAATCCAGATGCAGGTACCTAGAGAGCTAAAAGCACCGGGGAGTGGAGAGTGAAAGTTTTAACAACCTTCATAATGAATCGTCTGCTTTTTCAATGAGCTCAGATCCTAAAGGTTCAGAAATCCCTCCATGTTGGTGAATAACACAAAAAGCTAACAGTGTCCAAGAGAAAAATTTTTAAACAAAAAATAGTGGGTACAATATTCCAAGAACATGTTTATATTTTGTCCACAGTCTCCGACAATTGTGACTCAGACTAGAATTATCAATTTCTTTGGAAGACATTGTAAGTCAGCTTTAAAATGAACATGGGTCTCAGAAGTCAGCTCCCAGAAGGGGCTCATTTAACCCACAAGAACACACTGGTATGTTGTATGATCTATACATGTTTAAGAATACAGTTATGATGATTAATAACTCAACACCTCCATTCATCCTTACTCTTACATTCTTTCTTTCTTTCCCCTAACATACTACCCCACTGAATATTCTCTTCTTGTGAACCAATAGGGCAAAGAGTTAGGGGAGACCTATGAGAGAATTAGGAGGGGGATGGTGAGGACCCATTCAGATTTTCCTCCCTTCTCACTGGCCCTTCCTCGCTTCCTTATTCTCCCTCACCCCCTCCCTTCCCTTTCTCTTTGTATCTTTCAACTACAGGGCCACATAGAATTCACTGTTCTTAGTCACAGTAAGAGGTCGTTTCACCTACAAAGCAACCCAAAGTAGTACTATCATGATTTTCGTTTTAGATTCAGCTTCTGTGTCCTTCATGTTGGTTAATCCTGACTAGAAACATCCAGAGTTGTGCTTTACCATCTCCCAGGTGCTTCTTAATTCAATCAAGTTGACCATGAAGATCAATTATAACAACTCTACTTCTTGTCAATTTGACACCCAAATATATCTTCTTAAACCATTATCAGTCTCTTTCTACTCTGACCCATCTTCCAAATTAATGTCCACCTTGTAATACAGAATGCATTTGGTCTATTACCAAGAGTCTGGACTTAATTTTAATATTATTCCAAAGTCCAGGTTCAGAGTCTCCTTTGAGACTTGAGATACTTCTTTAGTTGTAAACTCTTGTAATAATCAAAAGTCAACTCATGTATTGCTAATACACAGTAACAAAGAATAAAACAATCCTACTCCAAAAGGGAAGAGTAGGAGAATACCAAAGAGAGATGTATTGAAATCACAGCCAAGCTTCAGAGTGAGAAACATCAGCTCGTGTGGTTCATCTGGCATAGAGGACATATGGTGGTCTGAAATGAGTTCCTGAGCACTTAGGCAACTCTGCCCTTATGACCTTATGAGTTGAAGTCAGCATGGCCTTTCTTTTAGGCTGGGTCTGCTTACTGCCGGCAGATTTTCTTGGAAGATATTCCTCATTGCTCTCAGGAGTAATGTTCGGGGGCCTTGAGAGTTATATCTCAAGCTTCACTCTCATATTTCAACCATTGTCCCTTGAGGAGCTACTAACAGGGACTGTGGATCATAACTGTCTGGGTGGAATCCAGAACCTGGATGGAATCTCCATGACACCATAACTGTTGTATTGAGCAGACTTGAAAAGCCAACATTGTGTAAATGACTCCAGGGTCTGTTTGAAGAGTTGATGGATCCCTTAGACTACAGCTATGGTAGACTCTAAGTGTCTAAGTGGATGACTGAGTGCAAGAAACTACTTCCCTACTTCCTTTTTTGGTTGGTTCTCTGCAAACAGGGAGCTCTGGAGCTCACTTCTCAAAGCAAAGTCTTTCAAATGAATTAAAACCTTTATGTGTTTGAGTCTGGATGGGTGGGAATCTGGACAATTCCTGAAATTCCTGAGTATGCAGAAGAATGTCCCATTAGAGTTGTTCTAGTCTGAAATCCCAAACTTTTCCAACTTTCCCCCACAAACCACATCTAGAAACAGTTCTCAGGTACTCACAGCAACTAATCCACCTAGCTATTTTGACTTTTAATTGCTGTGGAAAATACCTAAGAAAAACAATTTACAGGAGGATGGATTCGTTTGGCTCACCCTCATAGTCACGGTGGGGGTATGAAGCAGAGCACCTCACATCACTGTGGCCAAGAATAAGAGAGGAGGAAAGGAGGGGACATGCAACTTATGTAAGTACAAATCATACCACAAAACCACATGCTGAATTTCTCCTATTTCACCTGGACAGCCAGCCCATGGCCACTAATATTCAGAGCATAGTTAATCGTCTGTGGAAACCACACAGACACAGATAAAAGCACACTCGCATGCACACAGACTCACATTCATGCATACTTGCATGCACACACACACAAACACATGTACACACACATATACTCTTTACTAATTACGAAGGTGCTTCTCAATCTGGTCCAGTTGACAATCAAGAGGACTATCATATAGACTTCTCCAAAGCAGAACAGCTCATCCCTTGTCCACCTTTTCTCTAAACAAATGGCCTTGGTAATCCTTTTTCTCTACCACTTCACAGCTGTCCATGCTTTTGATGATCCTACTTTTGGCATTTCAGCAGCTGGCCATTGTGTTTATGCTGTGAGATAATGTGGTCTTAGATACTTGGGTAAACCATTAATGAATGGACCTCCATCACGTGACCATCAGTATTCATTTCATTTGTTGGTCAAGGCACTTGAACAAGGGCTTTGAGTGAGCTTCATGATAGAACACTGGACTGGAAGGCATGAAACACTGGGATCCATCTTAAGCACTAGAGATGAGGGGGAGAAAAATAAGAGAAGGACGATGAGAGAGGAACAGGAAGGAAGGAGAAAGGACAGAAAAGGAGAAGAGAGAAGAGGGAAGGAAGTGCAAGGAAGGGAAGGGGAGGGGGAGGAGAGGAGGGAGAGACTGAGAAAGAGAGGGGGCAGTGGAAGGGAGAAAGAAAAAGGAATAAAACAAAATTGTCTTTCAGAGTAGAAAGCCTCTTTTATGGGTTTAAAGCTAATCTCACATCAGAAAAAAATTTTAAAAAACCTCTTCTGAATGATGCCATTATTTGTGGAGAACCTGTTTGTGTAACCCTTAAATCTTAAGAGCCTGGGTAGCTAGATAATATTGATATTGGCACCAAAAATACAAGTAACCTCAATGATACAATGAAGATTTTGGTTCTTGGGAGACTGACGTTGTTGGAGAAAGTGGTTCTCATCTTTACCTAATAATTCAGTAGAAGAAAACGAATCTCCTGGCGGGAGAAGTTTCATATATAATTTGGACTGTGAGAGTTTCCTAATTTTTCTCAGAGGAGTAGTATACAGACCACAGGAAATTTATCTCCACTGAAGATTTCATAGCTTCTGAAATGAAAGAAGTAGTTCTAACAAAAATAATTACAGATTTCATTATTCTGTCACCAAGCCTAGAGATTGCAAAGCTATGGGTGACTAGAAACACGGACTCTGTGGTGTGGCACACCCGGGAGAGCCCGCTTGGCAGATTCAACATGGAAGATACATTTAACCTCAAATCAGGGTTAATCCCCATACTATCCCATCCAGAGGCTAAGTCCCTTGCCCCAGCAGTTCATTAAGAGAAGTGGGTTGTAGCAAAGTATCCTGAAAGAGGCATGGTGGGATGGTGGGCACTCTGTTCCCAACCCCATACAACTGCATAGAGGAGGAAACTATGCTTTCCAAAGAGGAAAAGCCCGATTAAGCCAACTTAGACTGCATCATTCTACGAGAATGGTGTATTCGGGAGAGGGTTCGTTCTGGGCAATTCTATTATAGTCTTTCTATGTGGGACCTGTCACCTGTTCTCAACACTGAATGCTCTTTTGAGAGCAGTTCCCTGGTGCTGGGTGACATGTTGTTATGTATTGTTAAAGCTCAAAGGTGCTTCGGTGTCACCCAGATATTTTTGGTTAGCACACTGAAATCCAGAGAGGACATTATCCAGAATAATGTAAGAGGTAAGAAAAGAAATGGTTCCTTTGGAACCAGAGTGAGTCTGGAGAAGACCATTGGAGATGTCAGTCCAGCAACAGATCCATGAGAATCAACCCTCTCCACCATTCCACCTGCTACACATGGGTACACAAACACACACACACACACACACACACACACACACACACACACACACATACACACCACAGAAGCATGCATCTTAGCGGCCACATGTCTATAATGTGACCTTGGTTTCCCGGCTGTAGGTGACTAGACAGCGGTGACCAAAGCCAATACCCTGACCCATCTCTCTAACTCATGAGACAAAACGACAAAGGAAAATATTGTGAGTAATGAAGGAGTCCAAGAGTGGGCTACAGAGGCTCTGACTTCATCCTCCCTTCCTCTGTACAGGGCTTCTTTAACAGCTGCTGCTCCAGGGTCCTGCAGTAGCCTCATGGGCCTCCAGCTAAGGAGCATAGGCTTCTGACACTTAAATCCAAAGAGTGTCGGCTGTGTGGGAACCCAAGTGGTACGAATCTCCCTGATCATGCCTGTAGGACAGACCAAAGAGCAATTAGGTAAGTGACCAGACGGTCTCTACAGTTTTATAAATTGAAGCACTTATTAAAAAGTCAGTCTCTTCCCAAGTAGTTTGAGCTCTCTTAAAAAGCTTAGAAAATGTCTTGGTTCTTTATGCTTTAAGTTACAGTAAATTTCATAGACAGTAACATCCAGAAAAATAGGTGTATTGACATTTGGGGAATAAGGAAGTGGTTTAAATTTAAAGTTTATTTTTATTTTGGTTCATTATAGAGTATTATTTACTCATTACAGAAAATTTGACAATATCAAATAGTTATATGCCAGACATTATGCTAGAAGGTCTTTCCTTTTATCTCCCAGTTTGTGAGGTAACTAGGGAATGATTATTCCTATTTAAAGGTAAGAACATGGGCATGGGGAAGTATACACCTGGGGAATATATACACATATATGTGTGTGAAAAGGACAGAGTGTGGGGTTGTGTGGTGAGTGTGGGCTGTGTGTGTGTTATTGTGTACATGGAATGTGGTATCTGGACATGCATGGTATATTGATCGAAACCTTTAAGCCAAAAATTACTTGTAGTGTGGAAGAACCATGAAACTATAAAAAAGACTTGAGCACTACAAATAATTTACAATACTTTTAGTTGTTTGGATCAAATGCAGACAGCAAAACAATGCCTCCTCTGGAGAATCCATTCAGATCAGTCTGTTTGACTGGTGGGAGGGTAGAAATAGCCTAATCTCTTATGCTTTACTTGGTGAGGATGAGTAAGGTGAGGGGTGTCCATGTGCCACTTTTTCCATTCTATGGTAAATAAAAGTTTGCAGACAGTTTGATGTTTAAGGAAGTGTTCTCTTACCACCACCAGCAGCAGCGGTGGCAGCGGCGGCGGCAATGACAGGTCTCTTGCAAGAATGTGAAGTGTTGTGTTGAGCTGACCTGCGTTATATGCCCATGCACAAAGCAGCAATGGAACTGTAAGGCCCTCTCAGTTATTCAGTTGAAAATTTGGAGTTATTTTTGAGGACCCAGCTATACCTCTCCTGGGCATATACCCAGAAGATGCTCCAACATGTAATAAAGACACATGCTCCACTATGTTCATAGCAGCCATATTTATAATAGCCAGAAGCTGGAAACAACCCAGATGTCCCTCAGCAGAGGAATGGATACAGAAAATGTGGTACATTTACACAATGGAGTACTACTCAGCTATAAAA
>CM052703.1:67887768-67971933 GCA_028551405.1 Uromys caudimaculatus | reverse complement strand
AGGACCCAGCTATACCTCTCCTGGGCATATACCCAGAAGATGCTCCAACATGTAATAAAGACACATGCTCCACTATGTTCATAGCAGCCATATTTATAATAGCCAGAAGCTGGAAACAACCCAGATGTCCCTCAGCAGAGGAATGGATACAGAAAATGTGGTACATTTACACAATGGAGTACTACTCAGCTATAAAAAAACAATGACTTCATGAAATTCGCAGGCAAATGGATAGAACTTGAAAATATCATCCTAAGCGAGGTGATTCTGTCACAAAAGAATGAACACGGTATGTACTCACTGATAAGTGGATATTAGCCCAAAAGTTCAGAATGCCCAAGTTTCACTTTACAGTAACCCTTGGACTGAGAGTGAGGTCCCAGATGGAGGAGTTGGAGAAAGGACTGAAGGAGCTGAGGGAGTTTGCAGCCCCATGGAGGGAGCAACGGTGTCAATGGGCCTGACACCCCCACCCCCGGTCGTCCTGGAGTTTGGACCACCAACCAAAGAATATGGAAGGACCCATGGTTCGGACCACATATGTGGCAGAGGAGGGCCTTGTTGGCCATCAGGGGGAGGAGAGGCCCCAGTAAAGGGGAATGTCAAGGTGGAAATATGGGAGTGGGTGGGTGGGTGGGTGGGAGGTGGAATTCCCTCATAGAGATGGGGGAGGGGGAGGGGATAGGTGGTTTCCAAAGAGGAGACCTAAAAAGGGGGAAACATTGGAAATGTAAATAAAGTATCAAAAAAATTTAATATTACTAGTGATATATGTTAACTCAAAACTTTAAGCTACAAGCCAATAAAAGTTACCTCTTTTCTGTTAGTATCTGGATGAATGTTTGAAGTGGAAGTTTCTGGTCTGGTCATGTGACATAGACTCATGTGGTGTCTTGCTGAGGCAAGACCTGTGGGAGGACACATGATGTTCGGAGAGAGTATAAATAGGACTGAACGCACAGTGCCAGGGGTAGGGGGCTTGCATAGCCGGCTTTGCAACGCTTTGTTGGTCTCAAGTCTTGGTTGATCTTCACTTCATTGAGATAGGCATGGCAGAGAACTTCTCCTGACATGCTGGCTGGTTCTGGTGGCTCCCACTGATTCAATGAAGGCCTGGCAGTTTCTGCTGGATCCTGCCACCACTGCTGGTTTGTGTTTGCGGTCCTGACACTACTGAGCTGGACAGCTGGTATCCTGACAAATGGAGATTGGAATCGCCCCAAGGAACTACTTCTAGACAGGTTCACGTCCCCTTGTCCTAGTTACCATCTCTTCTCCCCTACCTTTGGATGGTTGGCCAGAAGGGTTTGAGAACCCTTATTAAAAGTAGTTTTTTTTGAAAAAAAATCTAAGCCTACAAATGTCCTTCTAACCCTTTCAAAATAATTATATAAAAAGTGGTGTTTTATAAATATGAAGTCATTGTGTTCTGCCACCTGCTTCATTTGACTTCCTAGCATATTTATTACCCATGTCTCATCATTATGGGAAAACAGTTCTCCAGAAATTTCTCATGTTCTCATGTATCTTGTAAGCAGAGGCATGACTGTCTTCATCACAAACTCTTTGCCTGAATATCTATGAGATATCTCAGAAGACAGAGGTGCTACTTCCCTCAGGAGTGAAGGGAAGATTCATTTCCAGCTTTGGTAGTAGAGCAAGAGCAGGTGTAGTTATTTTTGTTTTAAAAATGTGGTTTTTTTCTGAGTTCTTCTCCTAGAATGCAATCCACCAGCAATGTTGGGGCATATGTTACCTTTTTATGTCACACTGTGGAAACTGTGGCTTGGGAGGCCTGGTGAAGAAATCTTTCTATTCTAACTACTACTGTTTCTGGAGAGTTCTTTGACATGGAGTCTATGTTTTGGGGGGTAATATAGATATGGCTTCTCCCAGCACCAGGCTGAGATATTAGGAATAGGGAGAGAACAGTACTTCACAGATAAGCCTCTGACCCCTTCCTACCACACACCCCTCCCCAGATACTGTGTGGGGTACCCTCCCTGAGTATCTTCCTCATAGAAGCTATACTGTATAGAAATAACAGTGCATAGAGATTTGGCTCACAGGGCTCTGCAGTTGGGTAGACATGATGATAAATAAGCCCCTGCTCTATCTTCTACAATAGCTTTTGCAACCCTGAATAGACATATGGGTTTGCTTCCCAGAGCCTCTATTAGCTCATAAGCCAATGGAGTGAAAAGGAACCTACATCACAGACTGAGAGACTGGATTTAGTAAAACAGTTGTGGGAGGGAGCTTGCTACTATGCGAGACGTAGTTGGTGCACTGTGGCTCTGCGTTGAACTCCCTTGTTGCATGACTTCCTGGGAGATCATTTCCCATCATCCCGGATAAAGAAAATAACACAGAGAGGATAAATGAGTCTATCTAAGTCCAGCTTGTGGAATCGTTATATATACTATGGGTACTTACAGGAGCATGAGTGATCACAGAAGCTATGTCCCTGAAAGGCCAACCCAGAATGACTGAAATGCAGGTGAGCTGCAACTTGCAGGCAGCTCCACCACTGAAGGCTCTCTTTCCCCCAACAAGAATGTTGCTACTTACGTAGCCTCGATGACGGACCTTGTGAACTCTGCTAGTTTCTTGTCAGCTTCAAGCACTTTGTCAGCCCCCTATTCTCTCCAGGTGAGAATGTCTCAATGCTAAGGAAACAATAACACTGGATAACAGGCCAGTAGGATACTCACTCGGCTTTATCTGTGGTTTCTGTGCATCTTCTCGGTGTTGAGCTTAGCTTTGCATCACACTCAGGAGCTAGACGTTGTGGAGGAGAGCAGAGACACTGAGAACCATATGCTTTCATGTCTAACATCAACAATAAGGAGAGGCAAGAGTTCTTTATTTCTGACAATAAACTCTGAAGATAAATGAGCCAAAGCTTATGACCTATATAATGAGAAATCTCCATCTTTGACTGTAGCCTGCCAAGACCGATGCTGTGACCCATATGTTAAGCTGTAAGTATAGATGAAAATGAGTTAATAGCCTTGGAAATTTGGAAGAGTCCATAGATCCGTGATTCTCAACCTTCCTAATGCCGCAAGTGACCTTTTAATTCAGTTCCTTATATTGTGGTGACCCACCCCTAACCATAAAATTACTTTTGCTGCTACTACATAACTGAGCTTTTGCTACTGTAATGAATCTTATGCAAGTATCTGATAGGCAGGATGGTCTTAGGCAGCCCCTGTGAAAGGGTCATTTGGCCCCCAAAGGGGTCTTGACCTACACAGGTTGAGAGCCTCTGCCATGGACATGAGATGGTAGCACTCTTAGAAGTCATAGCATCAGTAGAATCAGTGGCTGTTTTCCTCTGTTTCTTTGTTTTGATATTTTTTGTGCAGATACCAGAAGAGGGCAATAAGAGAGTTAAGGGCATTGGATCCCTTGGACTTATAGGCAGTTCTGAGTCACCTGTGGTGGGTGTTGGAATTCGAACTCAGATCCTCCAGACAGTCAGCAGTGCTCTTGGTTGTTGAGAAATCCTGTGCTGTTTCAGATTCAGAGGCTGCGTTCCAGGCATGGGATCGATCTTGCTCCCCTCCACCCACTCTAATGTTCTGCAACTGTAAGATTAATGGAACCACTAAGACAAATGGAGTTCCATACAAGAGCTCATTTTCCCATGGCCAGTGTGACCTTTTGTAAAAGTGTCTGCTCAGCATTTGGAAGTTATACATTTCCAAACACCCCCACCCCCGAAACGTAAACCAGAAAGCAAAGCTTTACGGAGATTTTCTTTTATGCTGACACATTGAGCCTTGTAAAAAGTTCATTTGCTCCAGAGTCAGCAAAACACAAACAAACAAACACCAGCCCATTATGAAATCTGAGGATATTACAACTGACTTACAGCATGTCTGTGTGATCCCATGCAACCAGTGGCCCGACTCTCTTAAAAGACATTATTAAGCCTGGCAGAGAATCTCCAAGGGAATGAGATTCATTAAGTGACTAAACAATTAGGCCTCAGAGTATTTTCAAAGATTACAGGCAGATGAAGGACCTTTGAAATACATCAGAGAACGACATGGATGGAAATAAAGATGCACGTGACTTTGTCCAGTTCGTGTTCTTTTAAAATTCTCATTAATTGACTGTTTTCCAATAAAACATTCTTCACATGTAGTATATATGCAAATTATCCTCATAATATTTTTATTACAGATCCTCTAAGGTAAAGGGGATGACCCATTTTAGGAAATAATCAATCACTGCGAATAGTTTTCTTAGAGTTACAGTAATACATTCACGGCTTGGTTCTAGTTCTTACTGACTCAGGGGTCTTAGGAGTTCACTTACATTTTCTTGGATACTATTTTTCTCATCCATATAGTTGGGTCTTAAAATACTACTTTCCTTACAATTTTTTTTTTGGGAGGATCTGATTATATAACACATGTAAAGCCTTTAATTAAATGCATTAGTAGCTATTTATGTATCTTATATAGATGGTATACAGTTAAAAGGATTTTATAATTTATCCAATGTGCTATTTTGTGGCATATTGTAAAATAAAGGCATTTTTTAAAGAGATGCCTATTTCTCCCTTATTTTGAATTGCTGTATATACTGTCATATGAGTTTGTGATAACATTTCAAATAGGAAGCTAAGTAAAGCTATTTTCAAAGAAGGCAAATTCCCTGCTGTAGCCCAGGGTTCCTGGCTGGGACAGAGTCAACTGTCTTTTACCTTTGTGGAAACCTTATGAGGCCTCTCTGGGCTCCTCACATTGATGGAATGCCCACTTCAGGAGGCCCTGGAGATTCCCTGCTGGTTATCTGTGCTTATGCTTTTTAGAGACTTCCTAGGGAAGCAGCCTTCTGATGAACCAGTGCCTTGGCCATTCATTAAAACTTCTGGAGAAAGCCTGGCTTCTTCTAAAGCAGCTGCAGCTGGAACTTACTTAAATAACCAACTCAAATTAATTCAGAAAGCACCACAGTGTGAGAGCCAGGAGCAGCATGCTTGTTTCGGCCTTAACCCCAGCGGGATTGCAGAGAACGTACCTGCATGGCTTCTCTATTGCAGAGAGTGGGAGGCTGGCTGGTCCTCTGTCCCAGGGGAGAGGCTGGGGACAAAACAGGGAAACTCCAGATGCTGAGACTTCCTGTCCTGAATCTTTCCACTCATGCTCCTCCTTTCCACTCTGCCCTCAGAGAGAGAAAGTGGCTGAAAATAATTCAGTTCTTACACCATTGATCTCCTCTGTCCTCACTGTGTGGTCTTGGGAGAAATGAAAGTGGGCATAGGGACTTTGTGGGGGAGGAGGGCACAAGTAGAACACAGCAAGATCAATGAAAGCAGACTGGTAGAGAGAGGAAATTATGTGGCCAACCGTGGCTTCATTGCTCTAAAAACTGCCTAACTCAGCAACTATTTTCTGCCTTTACCCGTGTGGAGGATTTTGTCTCAGCATTTGCTGTGCCAAGACTGGAAGTTCAGGCCTTAGCAGGATACAGGGGTTGTCTGAAATGCAGTTACCTCAGACCTAGCAGTTTTCTCTAAAGCAGATGCACAGCGTATCCTAAACAGTCTTTTCAAACTGCCGGTCTCATCTTGCCATTCTGTTCCTCAAGCCCAGCCATAGTGAAGCAGCATGTGGGCTCAGGTGGATATGAATCTCTGAATCCCACATATGCAGGGGGCTGGAGCCTCTAGGACCAGTGCCCAATGGAGTGCAGCCCAGAGGTTGATTCGCCTTGCCTTGCAGAGTAGCCTGCCTGCAGATCAAGAAACAGAACATCCCGTTTCCCCAGCCCCTCAGCCTCATGGATGTCAACAGCTCATTTCAGATGCTGAGAATAGGACAAAGTGAAGTCCTGAGCGTCCTCTGCTTATGACAGCTGATGGATACAGTCACACAAGATACCTTCACTATAAAAGTTAAGTATTTTGTTGACATTCCCTAGAAATGTCCGGGATAAGGAGCATGGCCATACCAAGGGCATATACATTCAGACCTTAAGCTGGCACCGTTCCTGTTTTACCCTAAAACATCAGTATACAAGAGGAACACTGAGTCTACCCTGTCACCCTTCACAGGGGATGCTAACTGTACAGAAAGTCTTGCTTCTCAGCTCCCGAATGGTTTCGACAGGTTTCTGAATAAGGGGGTCTTGTCCCTTCCCGTGACCCCATCATTTCCATCCTTCCTCACAATGAGCTTGTGTTTTGGTAAAGTCGGAAGCTACAATAAGCATAGCCAGACACAAAGTAGCGGAGAAAGATTTAATGCCCAAAGCAGGTGAGAACAGGAGAGTGGTTTTGTTGTTGGCTTGGTATCCCAATGCCTCTATCAGAAGTCTTGCCTAGTTACAGGAAATGACTGGTTCAGGCTCCACATTCCTCATTGCTACTAGTCTTAGCTAAGGTCACCCTCATAGATTCCTGGGAGTTTCCATTGTCCTAGGTTTCTAGCTTGTCCCAGAGATGCCCCCCCATCCAGTCATCTTTTTCTCCAAGGCACAGACACTTTGACAGTGTGTTAATACAGCAATTTGCCCCTGAGATCACTTAATTCACATGGTTGCTAAAAATAGTTCAGAGAAAACCTAAATGCCCTTGGAGATGTTCACAGAACAATAACTTCATAGCTAACTGGGGTTCAGCACTTAGGAGTGGGGGCAGAGCCTTGAGAATCTTTTGTGTCCAGGGGCAAAGGACCTTCAGAAGTGAGTGGATAGAGGGACCTAGCAAGAAAGAAAACTGACATGGTCAGATGGCAGGAGAAGGAAGGAGACATCCATAATGACCCCGACAGACAGCTTGGGAGCAAGTCTGCAGAAAGGTTGCTAAACTTGGTGTCTAGTGTGTCGCCGGTTCCAGTTACTCACGTGCTTGCACAGGTGTCCACTGCCTCTTCTCTCTCATTGTTCAAAGCCATTACCAGAAAGACTAGAGAAAACAGTTCAGCAGGATCCTATTTTTACATGTTCACCAGGGACTGGAAATCTGAGAAACTGCTGAATTTATTCCGAGTGTCGCTGTGCAGAGTCCAGGCACAGTGAATAGCCCTGCCAGAGCCTTCAATGGGTGTGTAGTAGTGACTGACACTGTCAACCTGACAGGAGCTAGAATCCCTGACTTGCAAAGCTCTGGGCATGACTGTGAGGGAGTTTTTAATAACTGAAGTGGAGAGAAGCATATTAAATGTGATTAGCACCATCCATCCACTGGAATCCTGGGTAAAGAGGCGAAAGCAAGCTGAGTAGCAGCATGCATCTTGGCTGTTTCCAGACTGTGAACACAATGTAACCAGCTGCCTCATTCTCCTGCCACCATGATGGACTGTACCCTCAAATTGTAAGCCAAATAAACCCTATTCTCCCAGTGTCTCTTGAATTATCAACTTGTGTTAATGAGTTTCCTCACTGCTGTTACCAAATACCTGATGAGAAGCAACTTAAGGAAGGAAGGAATTATTTTGGCTCACTATTCAAAGGGATTGTTTTGTTATGGTGAAGAAGACATGGCAATAGTCAGAAAAGCCTGGGAGCAGGAGAAGCTGGCTGGTTGTATTGTATTCCCATTCAGGAAGCAAAAAACAACCAGGAAGTGGGGCCAGGCTATTAACCCTCAAGGCCCGCCCACAATGTTGCACTTCCTCTAGCAAGTGTCCACTTCTCCAAACAGCAGCACCAGCTGGGACCAAGTTTTTGAGCATTCCACATTCAAACACAGAACCGTGGGAGTCGGTTCTGATCATCTGCTATCTCCCAACAGCAGTAGTGAAAGAAGATGAAGGAACTTATTTTTATAATGTAATTGTTAAAGGAGAAAAGCTTTTGGCAGAAAACTAGTAGACATTCTCTCTCTCTCTCTCTCTCTCTCTCTCTCTCTCTCTCTCTCTCTCTCTCTCTTCTCCTCTTCCTCTTCCTTCTTCTCCTTCTCCTCCTCCTCCTTCTCTCTTTCTGTCTTTTTTTCTCCTCCCCCCTCTGTGCATGTGTGTGTACATGTGTGTGTGTGTGTGTGTGTGTGTGTGTGTGTGTGTGTGGTCTCTGCAGGGACCATCAAAAGCATACCCTGTCCAAGGCTGACCTCGCTCCCTCTTCTTACATCTCTGGCTATTGTCCAAACATCATGCCCCTACCCCTCTGCTTGCCTCATAGCTCTCTAAACTCTCTGGGAATAAATGTTTTCACTATATCTATTTTGAGTCAGACTGCTCTGTGTCAGGTTGTGCAAGACTGACTCTGCCAGTAAAGTCCCCCTGACCTGGGATATCCATGGCACCTTCTTAAGACTGCATGAGTTACAGGTGAGTGACTTGTGGCTTTGTAAAGCTAAGACTGGTCAGGCAAAATGGCACCCATAGCCTCTCTGTACACCTCGTAGACAGTCTGTGTTAGCCTCTGAAATCTGCAACCTGATACTTCTGGCTTCTCTACATACATGTGTAATACTCCCACCCTCTGTCTCAGCCTCACACAGGTGTTCACAGTGGCTTAATACCCAGTGCCTCCCCCTCAGAGCAGTTTCTAGCCAGGAATATTCTGCAGCTATCATTGCAGAATGCTATTGGCCATTACTAATAACCTTCTCCTTCTACAAAATATTTCTAACCATCTACTATGAACCTGGCCCCAAGAGACCCTCTAGAGGCGGAGGCATGAGCAACATTGGCATATCTGTCTAGCTCTTTATATAGCTGCCATCTGATTCCAAGAAAAAACACTGACATTCCTAAGAGAAAGGTCATACATGCTAATAGATGATCTTCCCACAGGGAGCCTTGGGCAGATCCTGTAGTCAGCCAGGTCTGAAAGGCCTAGGGTGGGGACAGGAAATGGAAGCAGTTTGCTTAAGGTCCTGACTTAGTTTCCCTGGCTAATAATAACCAGAATGTATGACCAGAAACAGAGTGGGTTAAACATCAGAAATGCTTCCTCTCACAGTCCAGAAAGAGGAAGTCACAAACATAGCGTCAGCAGGACCACACTCCCCCAGGAAGACTCTGGAGAAGCCTTCCTTTGGGCAGCCATGGCGATTTTTGCTTGTGTTGCTTTTCTCTGCCTTTATCAGCCAACGACCCCCTTCCTTGTTTATGTCTCCAACTCCATGTCCCCATCCCATACGTGTATCTCTCCCTCTACAGTAATCAAGATAGGAGCATCTTTATTGGATATATCTACAAAAATTTGTATTTCCAAACAATGTCTTAATCACATGTGCCTTAGGTTAGGACATGCATACATATTTTAGGGGATGCTGCTTACCCACGATGGGCCATATAGCCAGCTAACAGAGAGTCAGGCCATTATCGAAAAGCCCAACCCAGGGGTAGAGGATGTAACTAAGTTGGTAGAGTGCTTGCCTACTATACAGAAAACGCTGGCTTTACATTGGATAAATGCATGTCTGGTGATACATGTCTGTAATCCCTGCACCCTAGAGATGGAAGCAGAGGGCTCAGAAGTTCAAGGTCTTATTCAGCTACACAGTGAATTCAAAGACAGCCTTGAACCCTGCCTCAACATCTAAAACAGTTAAAAAGTGAAATGCTTGTGACTCGGTCAGTAAAAGAAAGTAAACCATGAACACCAATATGACTTCTAAGCTAGTAACCCAATCTTCCTGCCCCACCGAACTTTCAGCTCAGTATTTTGTTGTAGCAAGCATTTATGCAACCAATCACGTGTATATTAGTTTTCTTCAAAGCACAGCATGACATATATGATCTGAAAGGAAGCTGTTTGTTGACCTGTTGCCCTCTCAGAGTCCAAAGGAGTATGAAAACTCATGATAGACTTCTATACAACCTCCACCTGGGCCACACCAGTCCTTCCTTCTTTCCAGTCTCCTTCCTTCACCACCGCTCTAACCTGTGGCTTCTCTCTGTCCTCAGAAGCATACATAGGCTTATCCTTGGCTTCTGAGAATCACTTGGGCTATACTCAGAGAGCGCAGTAGGCACTGAGATGAAAGAAGCCACAGTCCCGGTGGATCTTTTGGCCTTGAGCTTTCAGAGGACAGACAGACCTTCTTCCAACTAAACCAGGCAGCTTTAAGTCCACAGCTCTTTTGTGCCATCCTCCCCCATTTTTCCATCTTTTTAATAAATCTTGCCAAAGGCTCCTTTTTGAACTGTCAGAGCGGTAGTTCTCAATCAGTGGGTCATCACCCCCTTGGGGGTCACATATCAGACATCCTGCATATCAGATATTTATGTTACAACTCATAACAGTAGCAAAAACAGTTATGAAGTAGCAAGGAAAATAATCTTATGGCTCGGGGTCACCACAACATGAGAAACTGTATTAAAGGGTCACAGCATTAGGAAGGTTGGGGACCACTGTGTTAGAGGAAGGGAAAGGAGGACAAAGGTAAACAAATACCCTTCCTGTGCACACAAAGTTCTGGGAATTGGGAGATAACGAACTAAAGTTTGAGCACTTATTTTAACTTTCCCCATCTGAGAGAGGAAGAGAGCTTAAAATTCCTAAGAACCTTCTCTGAGCTGCGCAGAGTGGGTGGTAAAAAGATGTTCTGATTTAATTCCTACATAATAATGAAAGTAATTGTCCTATGCGTGCCATTATTTCTCCATTATCTTAATGCATCCGTTAATGAAGATTTTCCCAAGCTCATTCACGAAGCTACAAGAGCTGAGCAATCAGATGGCAGCCCACCCCCTGTGGATACAGCCTGGCTTCACTGTAGTTGTGGGTCTGACATCCAACCAAAGCATCTTGATACTGCTATTATATCAGTGGGCTGCACAGGCCACCCTAGAGTGAAAGGTGCCTCCATTCCATCCAGGTGAGCTTCTCCCCCACTGCTGCTCATTTGTGGTAGGGCAGGGAAAGCCAGCCTGTTCAGGAGGAGACCCACTGGGTTGGTGACAGCAGACTGACAATTCTTGGACAGCATGAACACTGAAGGATGCTGGAGAGCTCACGCATGGCACATGGGCACATGCTCCCTCTATGATAATGGACACACCATTTTCAATGTGTGAGCAGCTCCATACTGTCTTTCTTGCCTACACAATTTCAGAGTAGTCAACCAACCATGCTGCTTCTATCCTGCATCCCTGGGTAGGAAGTCACCCCCTAAAGGTTCATATTGTAACCATAGATAGGTGTGTGGGTTTATTTTTTTCTGGGTCTTCAATTCTATTCTATTGATCTACCTGCCTGTCTCTGTATCAATACCATGTAGTTTTCAATCACTACTGCTCTGTAGTACACAGCTTGAGGTCAGGGATGCTGATTCTCCCTGAAGTTCTCTTATTGTTAAGAATAGTTTTCACTCTCCTGGGTTTTTTGTTATTGCAGATGAATTTAAGAATTGTTCTTACTATCTCTGTGAAGAATTGAGTTGGAATTTTGATAGGAATTGCATTGAATCTGGTAAGTGGATATTAGCCCCAAATCTCAGAATACCTACGATACAACTCACAGACTATATGAAGCTCAAGAAGAAGGAAGACCAAAGTGTGGATGCTTCAGTTCTACTTAGAAGGGGGAACAAAATAATCACAGGAGGTAGAGGGAGAGAGGGAAGGGGAGGGAAAAGGGGAGTCAGGTCAGGTGTGGGAGGAGACAGAGAGAAGTACAGATGGTCAGGGAATTAAACAGAGGTGTTGGGGATGGGGAGCTGGGGGTAGCCACTAGAAAGTCCCAGATGCCAGGAAAGTAAGAGGTTTCCAGGACCCAATGGGGACGACAGTAGCCGAAATATATAACAAAGGGGAGAGAGAACCTGTAGAGACCATATCCAGTGGATAGGCAGGGCCCCTGGTTGAGGGATGGGGCCACCTACTCATCTCAAAAATGTTAACCCAGAATTGCTCCTGTCTAAAGGAAATGCAGGGACAAAGAGTGGAACAGAGACTGAAGCAGATATTTTGTCTCAGCAATAAGAAGCTGACTAATACAAGCTTCTCCCTCACAAAAGGCTGAAGTGACTTGGAGCCTATTGAGAAAGAGGTCAGATGGGAGGCCTTCCTAGATAGCCTCACACCAGCACAAGAACTAATGTGAATGACTGAAAGCATAGAATTGTGGGTTTTCTGAGAATGAAGGTGTACTGGCTAGTTTTGTGTGTCAACTTGACACAAGCTGGAGTTATCACAGAGAAAGGAGTTTCAGTTGAGAAAATGCCTCCATGAGATCCAGGTGTAAGGCATTTTCTCAATTAGTGATCAAGGAGGGAGGGCCCCTTGTGGATGGTACCATCTGTGGGCTGGTAGTCTTGGGTTCTATAAGAAAGCAGGCTGAGCAAGCCAGGAGAAGCAAGCCAGTAAGCAGCATTCCTCCATGGCCTCTGCATCAGTTCCTGCTTCCTGACCTGCTTGAGTTCCAGTCCTGAGTTCCTTTAGTGATGACCAGCTATGTGGAAGAGTAAGCTGAATAAACCCTTTCCTCCCCAACTTGCATCTTGGTCATGATGTTTGTGCAGGAATAGAAACCCTGACTAAGACAGAAGGCAAATTTAAGATAATGTATTCTGACTTCCTGTTTAACTCGAGGTGCTTTCTAACACCCTCTGCTCCTTAGCCTGCCTCTCTCTGAAAGGATCCTACTATGTGTCTTAGGTCTCATGGACCACCACAGTCAGAAAAGCATGATTATTTAATTCTGCTCCATAGGTCTCAACAACTCACTTAGAAAGGGTTGTAGCAATCTCTCAAAAGTGTGTGTTGTTCTCTTGGTGTTTTTGTGAGACTCCTAACAGTGGGAGTGGGGGGTATCTCTGACTCTTTCGCCTGCTCTTAGGACCCTTTTCCTCCTGACTAGTGTGTACCAGCCTTGATATGAAGTTTCTCCCTGGTATTGTACCTTGTGGGGCTGTGTTCAGTTGCTCTTCCTGGGAGAGCTGCTGTTTTCTGAGAGGAAATGTGGGAGGGGTGAGTCTGAGGGAGAGGGGAGGTAGGAGAGTACTGGGAGGAGTGGAGAGAGGGGAAGCTAGTCAGGATGTATTGTATGAGAGAAGAATAAATTAAAAGTATAATTGAAAAATGTGTATGAATTAATTAAACATTATGTTGCTGTGACAAACATATCTGACATAAGCAACTTCAGAATGAGAGGTTTGCTTTGCTCGCAGTGTCAGAGAGCTAAGTCTGCAGTTACTTGGACCTTGTACTTGAACAGGGCATTATGCTGAGGAGAGCCGGTGGTAGTGTAGGTGTTCCACTGTGTGGTGGGCAGGAAGATACTTGTAACCCTGAAAAGGCCTGCCCCACTCACCCAACATCTCCAGCTAGATTCCCCCCTGCCAAAATCTCTACTACTTCTCAAAGTAGTGCCACCATCTGAAGGATCAAGCATTCAACCACAAGCCCATGGGGGAGGTTTCATATTCAAATCGTAACACAGAACATCTGTGAGAGGACAACGAAGTGAATGTGGCCGTGGGCACAAAAATTTTAATTATGACCCACATAACCTGTGGCTTGGTTCCCTGTACTGGGTCTTCACACTGACTGAAAACATCCAGCGGGATAGGGATGAAGTGTAGACATATGTACACAATGAGTGACCTGACAGTTCTTTGGTTTTAACATATGTCATAGTAAGCTCTGATGACATGCTAATACCCAAATATGGCTGATAAATACTGAGAAAGCATTTTCAAATGGCAGTCTACATCAGGTGCACAGAAACCCTTGCTATCCGATACTATCCAGCCATAATTGTTTCATTTGGAGTACTTCAGAGCATCTTTTAAAGCTAGCTTTTTATTCAGCAAGCATATCATTTAAGTAAGAACACATCTAGAAACTGGGATCTTGGAAGATTTGAAAGTAAAAATATAGAGAAAAACAATTATGAGGAAAAAAAATTCCAAAACAATTTCTAAAGATCAGAGAAATTAGAGGCTGGAAAGATGGCTCAGTGGTTAAGAGCTCCTACCGCTCTTACAGAGAAGCCAGGTTTGAGTCCCAGCATCCTCATAGGATGACTTATAACTCCTGTAACTCCTGCTGTAGGGCACCCAACATCCTCTTCTGGATCCCATAGGCAGCTGCACTCACCTGCACTGAAACCTTTATGTAGACACACACCCCACCCACCCACACCCCCATCCACCCACACACAAATACATATGCACACACATGCACACACATTCTTGCATGCACATTTACACACAGGCATACACACACACGTATTCACACACAAATTAAAAATAAAATAAATATTTTTAAAAAGTAAGAGGAGCAAGAGAATTTTGAGTGAGTGTACCTTTACATGTCAATGGTTTAGTTTTTAAGTGATAAAAACAATTTATTTGGCTCATGGTTTAGAGGCCATGGCACCCATGGTGGAAAGGTGCGGAGGGAGGCTCATGGCAGTGGGAACAGGGACCCACATCAAGGGTTTCTACAACAATATTATATTTTCCTTTTAAGCTCAAGCTGACCTGGAACTTATTATTTACCCTGGTCTGGCCTTGAACTCATTGCTTCAGCCTTTCAAGTGCTAGTATATAGGTGTGTGCACCATACCTAGTATAATAATATCATTAAAATACTTAAAATAACACTTGGGGTGATGTTGTTATTGGCTTTGTGTGCACTGATCTGTTAATTATTTTACTTTTCAATGTCTCAGTTTCTGCTTTTCAGAGAAGGAAATTGAAACAGACGTTCTGGAAAGTCCTCCCCTAAAACGGCATTAGCATTCACATACGTGAAGTTTTCACTTACAAACGATAGATGGTTAGCCATTCAGGAGAGCTTTAATCTTAACACTCAGATGATTAACCATGGGGAAGCCACACATTTGAACAACTATATGCATCCTGCCTGAGAAATAGTAAATAAGAGTATAGCAGATAGAGCTTCTGAGTCCTTGAAAATTTTGATTAATGGGAGAGCTGTCCAACTGCGACTTTGTCCGTGAGAGGATGGGTGTTATCACGCAGCACATTTACAGCTGGTTCACCAGGGAAATTGGCACCTTTCAGATGTATGAGTGTTCACTGTTTCTTCCAAGATGTCTACAGGTGCTGGGACCAGACGAGACATCCCATAGTGCACTGTGTAATTGGAAATGTGACTCCACTCCAGTGCCTGTTGTGGTTTGAATAAGAAATGTCCCCCATAGGTGCATGTATTTGAATACTTGGTCACCAAGTGGTGGTGCTCTTTGGGAAATTATGGAGACTTTAGGAGGTAGAGATCCTTGCTGGAGGAAGTATGTCAGTAGGGGGGAGGTTTTGAGGGCTTACAGCCTAATCCCAATTTCTGTTTTTCCTACTTCTTGTGATGATGAAAATATGATCAGCCAATTTCCGGCAGCTGCCACGCCCATCCCTGCCTGCAACCACCATGCCCATCCCTGCTGGCTGCCGTGCCCTTCTTTCCTTTCCTTTCCTTTCCTTTCCTTTCCTTTCCTTTCCTTTCCTTTCCTTTCCTTTCCTTTCCTTTCCTTTCCTTTCCTTTCCTTTCCTTTCCTTTCCTCTCCTCTCCTTTCCTTTTCTTGTCTTTTCTAATGGACTCACCTTCCAGAACCTTACACTGAAATAAACCCTTGATTGAAAAAAAACAAAAAACAAAAACAAAAACTCTCTTCCTTGCATCGCTTTTGGTTATAGTATTTTATCACAGCAACAGAAAAGAAACAAATACACTGTCTTTGTGTCTTGAATATACTTAAATATCCAAATACATAGCGCATTTAAAATAAACAAAATAATTTTACGGGTAATAGATGTGAGTTGGTCGAATTTTAAAGTATAATTTACATAAAACGAACACTTCCTATATAGTGGAAAGGAAAACTACACAAAGGGGATAACTAATCTTCAGAATGTTGGATTTTTGTTGAGTGATATAGTGACAGAAATACAATATCTGGGGTCAGACACAGCAGCCTGCTATCTCTGGTGCTCTGTACACATACCAATGAATTTACCTCACCTGTGAGATGTACGTGTGGCAGACTCCTTTGTCCCTCCTTGGATCGCTTTAGATGTCTTTAATTCTGTGGTATAGTTCATAAAATCTTTTAAACGATTTACTTCCTATTACTTCAATAATTCATGTGTGTGGGGGGAGGGGTATGTGCATGTGAATGCAGGTGCATGTGGGAGGCAGGACCCCTTGGATCTTTTCTGAGCTGGACTTGGAGGCAGTTGTGAGCCAATCAGTGGGGGCGCTGGAAAGTAAACTCAGTTCCATTGCAAAAGCAGCACGTGCTCTTAACCACTGAGCCATCCCGCAAGCCCCATAGCTGATAAGATCTAGAGAATGTCTGATGCCTGTGTGTATACTTCCTTTAATAGCTTTTCTGGCACCCAGGATAGAAGCAGGCTTCATCCTGGCCTAAGGTTTTTTTTACATATTGATGAAAAGAATGAGGAAGAAGGGCTAGAGTCTCTTCATGCTGTGATTAATAATTTGCTAAAGCAAATAATTAATAGCAGATCTGAGATCCAGAGCCAGCTCACTGAGGGATAAAAGCATTTATAGTCTCCCAGCAGCTATTTATGCTGTTTTCTTGTTTCTTCCCTGAGCACAAAGCTCTTGTAGGCACAGACAACCCAGTTTTGACTGTTTCTTCTGTACTTTTGGAAAGAACTGTCCTGTACAATTTAATACATGCTGTCTTATCGCAAGAATGAGAATAAAATGGGTACACTGGCAAAACTCTTTCTGAAGGCTGTTGGGGGTGGATTAAAGAGAGCTCTGTGCACTTGGATCCCCGTGTGATCATGTGACTGTGTTCACCCCCGCCAGGGCATGTCACCAGTTAAGTAGCACCCTCTCCTCTACTTCTCTATGGTGGAACCTAGATCCATGACAGATGGAAGCTTTGAGGCCAGAGACCCACTTTTCAAATGTTCCTCACACACTGGCAGGCACAGGACTTCTCTTGTTCAGACACTGGAGCCTTCTTGGGAGGATTTTCCTCCCTGAGCGATATCAAATAAAGCCCCATCCCACCTACTTTTGAACTTAGAAACACTCAGAAAAGAGCAGAGATGTCAACTCACTATCCAGACACAACCAAGTTGCTAAATCAACAGTAAAAATCTGTTGCTTTTGAATTTTTATTAATTGAGAAAAATAGCCCTGGTTGCTTAAACTTCTTTGAGTCTGTCTTTAGGGACTCTATCCCTTGCAGCTAAACACACACACACACACACACACACACACACACACACACACACACACAGAGGTTGCCAAAACATGGTGAAAAGTTGGCCTGTTTCTGCCAAGATCCATGAGGGCCCTGACATCAGGTCATCAGAGGAGCCCCCATGAGGATCAAGAAAGGGTGGCCAGCACTGGTAGGTGGTTGATACTGAGCTACTGCCCAGGATGCACTACCTGGGTTCCCACAGCAAAGCACTGGCTGCCCTTTGTCCAGTAGGAGTTAAGGTCTGATCAGTGAGTAGCAACCCCTCCAATCCTAGCCATGACTTCCATGGAGGGAGGACGAGTTGTCCAATTGGGTATATTTCGAGACATGGTAGCAAAGAGAGGTGCTGTGTCATCTGCTGGTGATTACTATTCTCAGTGGCTGCAGAGTAATGGAAGAAACCACAGGCTCCTGGGCTGAAGTAAGCAGCAATTTGCTTTGTCTTGATGGATGGTACTCCGCAGGGTCCCACTGAGACATGGGCAAGGGCTTCATGAGGAGCCAAGCAATAAGGAACTGAAATTACCGTGCAAAGGAACCTCCATCTCCAATGTGCCCCCTCCTCTCCACATTTCTGTGATTCACCCTTGACATTCATGCAGGAGAATGTGTTTCTGTTTCAATCACCATGTGCTGTGGAAGGAAGATAGGAAGATGGTCTTGTCTAATCAGGAGACCTAGAATAAAGGACCAGCATCTACAGCTGATCCATCTGCAAAAGTCCAACCAGGCCAAGTTGTCACTTCTAGCTAAGTCACTGGCTACTTCTACCAGAGTGGAAAGTTCTACAACCCCAGGCTTCTGAGCAGGATGTTAGGTTTATGAGTGCTGTCTGTCATGAGTTCTTGCACACCCTTCACAAATGGCAGCTTCTCCAATCCTTTGTGCTGAAGTGTATCTGCACAGCACAGAATAGAGCAGACATTTGGCAAGAGAAAGTCAAATTGATCCCCAATCAATGGACTCCACTGATAAATATCTAATGACGTCACTAATCTTGAATCCCAGCTGGGAGCTGTGTTGATACAAGAAAACACCAGGGCGGTAACCATGGTGATTAGCCCCTTTTGCAAAGGGCCAGACTGTGTCCATGCTTGGCCTCACTTAATGTTTGTTATTCTGTGCAGGGTTTATTACCCGTGGGGCTTTGGACAAGCTCTTAATCCCTCCATGAGGGAGCCAGGAGCCAGGACTCAAAGGATCTGTCAGATTCCAGGTCCTGCAGTCAGACAGTGCCCTTGCAGCTGTACTTGGTAAGCCTGGCTCTTCCTCTCTCCCCTTGCCACCACCACCCCTCCCCAACACACACAGGTTACCTTCAGGGAGTCTCTGATTTGTTTGGTGGCCTGAACAAGTAATTACAGACCTATTAAAAGCCAGCAGGTTCACAGAATCCTGGCTCCCTCAAGGCTCTAGTAGCCACATTGCACCAGAGTGTTGACTAGTAATGCCTGCCAAGCTCCACACCACAGCCACCTCTGCCTTCTCTGCTCCCACAGTACAAAGAAACTGAAATTTGGTTAAATTAGGATGTTTGTTTTTTGAAGCTCCATACAATTTGTTATAGACAGTGGTTCTCAGCATAAAGTGATTGGCGTACATTATAGATACTGCCCGGGTCTATAGTCAGTGGTGTTCAGCATCAAGTGATTGGCATAACAAGTGAGGGGAAGGCACATCTCTCTTCAGAGCACAGAGCACTGGATGTTCCTCCTAACCCTACAGAGAATTCCGATTTAAAGCTTAATTTATGACATAAAAGTCAATAAAGTAATGTAAATTAAGTCCATATGTGGTTCCAATCTCCTCCATATAGCCAGCCACACCTACAGCATGAGATGCCAGTTCATGGGACATTTAAAACCCAAGCCAGAGATTTTCCCAGAAAGAAAAACAGGATATAATAATCAATCAAACAAACAAACAGCGAACATCAATGGTGAAAGCTTTTCATAAATAAGGCAAAATCCTCAAAGACCCGATGCGCACAGTTTTGAGTCTTTGTTGGAGTTAGCTTCTCCAAGCAGTCAAATAACATGATGAACTTTCCAAAATCAATTTCTAATCAAATTTGACTTTTGTGTGTGTGCCATGTGCGTGCCGTGGCTCCAGGGTGGTGAGAGAGGACACCCTATGGAGATTAATTCTCTCCTCCACTGTGTGGGTCCCAGAGATCCATGGCAAACTCCTCTGCCTACTAAACCATCTTGCTAGCTCATGAGCTACTATTAAATCCCCTCTCTCTCTCTCTCTCTCTCTCTCTCTCTCTCTCTCTCTCTCTGTGTGTGTGTGTGTGTGTGTGTGTGTGTGTGTGTGTGTGTGTGTGTCCCCCAGAGGTCAACGTTTGGTGCCTACTTCAACTACATCAGTTGTTCTTCCCCTCTGCATTTGAGGCAGGGTCTTTCACTGAACCTAACCCGGAGTGTGCTGTTTTAGCGTTTAGCCAGGCTGACTGTCCAACAAACCCCATGCATTCTCCTCTCTCCCTTCCCAGCACTGGGTTTGTATTCCTATAAGATGCCATTACATTTTATAGAACTACAGGGTACTTGCATGCAGTTTTCCATGCTTCTATAACAAGTACTTTATCAACTGAGCCACCTTCCCACACCCAATTTTTTTTAAATGAATTTTTCTTTAAAGCAAAGAGCCTTATAAATCAAACACTTTGAAGACCTGAGGATTTACTGGAAAACAAAACAAAAACACTTTAAAGGGGCTTGTAAAACCAACCCACGGTCACTCAACAATCTGCCTAGTGACGTCTACCTCTTCCGTGTCTAAGGACCCCTGGGCTATAATTTAGGATGAAATTTCCTAGACTGGCAACAATATAAAAGCTAAAAAACTGTATTCATATATATCCACTCACCCAAAACATGAAAAGGAAAAAAAACTATCTCATTTTGGCTTTTCTGTTGGCTGAATATCATCAGCATGATTTCATTTTATTTAATTTAAAGCAGAAAATGTGAATTACTCCATTTTCTAATCAGAGAGTGACGGTCTCAAAATCACTAGCAATTAGGAGAAAACCACATCTTTTTTATGAGAGATTGGCTACTAATTCATTTTCTAACATATACATTAGTGGGAAATATTGGCTGTGCCTCTCAGAAGTTGTGTTCAACAAACGCTTCTTATTTAAAAACTTCAGCTTCTCGCTTTGGAAGCAGCACTTCCAAGCACCTTGGAAGATATCTTGTCTGTACATGATGCACTCCTCCCATCCAAGGACAACCGAGTCTGACCATACTTGGGTTCTGAGAGCAGTTGAGACTGGGCCTGTCAACTTGTTGATGCTTCTGAGGAGCTTCAGACAGACTTGCCCTGTAAAACCACCGTCTCCTACATTTGATTCATTGATACCAAATGTTCTTCTCGGACAATGAAGTCATGAGGGTCTCCCTCTGACCTATAGAAGTCAACTGGAATTCTCAGCTCAGCTGTTATGGGTGCCTGTACCCCTCTACTTCATATGTTATAATATTCACGCCTCAGGACCTCTGAGTGTAAGTGTATCTTAGTGGGGAATATTATGCTTTGAATCTGAAATGGGCCACCAGGCTCATGTTTGGAAATCTTGGTCCCCAGCTTGCTATATTAAAGCTGTTGACCCTTTAAAACAATGGTTCTCAACCTGTGGTCACTACCCCTTAGGAAATCAAACAGTTCTTTCACAGAGGTCGAATATCAGGTTCCAGCATATCAGATATGTGCAATCCTTAATAGTAGCAAAATTATAGTTATGAGGTAGCAACAAAATTAATTTTATAGTTGTGGGTCACCACCACATAAGGAACTGTTTAAAGAGTTACAGAATTAGGGAGGTTGAGAACAGATGTTTTAGAAGCTGGGGTGTGTCTGTAGATGGCTAAGGTGGCCATCAGGAAAGGTTTCTCTACCTGCTGATTCTGCCCATAGGCTCTGCTTCTCTGCAGTGTGTACTAGCCACCATTCCAAGATCCCACAGACAGCGACCAAGCTTCTCTGAATGCTGGTCTGCCCTTCTGCAGGAAACTGAATCTCTGAAACCTTGAGCCAAAATAAACCTCCCTCCTGTTCAGTTGTTTCTGCTGGGCATTGTCTCAGTGAGGAGAAAAGTGACTAAGACAAACAAAATCTGAGGGGATTTTGTTGAACGAAGGTGGGTAGGGTGGGTCACATCCAGTCTGACAGATGTCTTTAGAGAAAGAAAATTTTGGTACAATATGTGGCACCGAGCATGTGCCCACTAGCAGGAAAAGCTGGGACTATAGGTAACCACCTGGCTTTGGAAGCTCTTTTACAAAAGTGGGGGCACATAGAGCCTTCCCTCAGACTGAATGAAAAACTCTTGCAGAATGAGATGCTGGAACTGTTTACAACCTCCTGAAGTGGTCCTAACCCAGGGGAGACAGGCTGCAAAACAGGAGAAACCCTTTCTCCATCCCATGATAGTGATTTAGAAAGAGCACGGATCATCCAGTTCTATGACGCAGCAACCTCTCGGCGGTGCCCACTCCTATTTCATTCTTTTCCTCCCCAAATGACTCTGCTGAACACACACATCAGGAGTTCTGCAGGGAGTCCTGCTGCATGGTGGACATGTCAGCTCAAAAGGAGAAGGTTCTCTCTTCATAGACCAGCAGAAGACTGGGGGAACACAGTCACCAGTTTATGGTGGTTTCAGAACTGAAAGTGTCAGGCAAACCAGACTATTTGGCACACCCCTGAGAGTGGGTGTGTACAGCAACAATGCCTCCTGCTTTCGCCACTTAAAAACAAAGCCCTCAAGCTTCTTCCCTTGGGTAGTCAGAGCCAGGAATGGGCTGTCTAACTTGCTGGTTGGCACTTTCCTCCGACCCTGAGCCACAGAAGTTAGATTTGTCAACACCAGTTGCAACAGATCGCAAGCTCAGTAGAAACATGCCATCTGGACTTAAGAATCAAATTTGCTTGGTTGTGACATCCAGACTTCCCAGAAAAACTGCTCAGTCAGTGGTGTCCTATACAGTGTGAGGTTTTCCTTTATCATGTTTCATTAATAAGCCTGTACTGTGGTCACTGGCTTCTGAGTCTCTGTCTGGGGCAAGGCCTCAAGAGTTACTTTTCATTCATGAGCAGCTACTTTCCTCCATGGGCAACATTTCAGTAGACAATTTATTCATCTTTATAGGACATTTTCTGGATGTGTCTGGAGAAGCTGGAGGATAGCTGTGTCATTAGAAGGTATCCTTCCATAGTGTGAGCGTGATCATGGCTGTGGCGACATAAGACCATGTCCTTATTTTTAATGACATGTACTGAATTTTAGGGACTGGTGAATCATAGTTTATAATTTACATCAATAATTCTGAAAAATGTGGGGAATAAGGGCAAAAGTATTCAAAGTGATAGCGAATGAATATTCATAGCAGGAAACTATCCCTGGCCTCTGCATGGTAAGGTAAGATGGATTTTTTTAGTTGAATTTTTATTGACCTATTTATTGTGCATAGCGGTGGATTTCATAAAGACAATTTCTTCTAAGTATATTAGGTAGGTACTTTAAGCAATTTCATCCCAAATATCCTTCTCCTTCCCACCTCATGATGAATGCTCTTTTTTAATATTTTATTAATTCTTTGAGAATTTTGTACAATGTATTTCAATCATACTCACCCCTAACTCTTCTGTCTTCTTCCAAATCCAGCTCCACCTCCCAAACCTGACAATTTCATCCAATGATGAAGGTTCTTACTTTGTTTCTAAGTGGTAAGGGGCTGTTCACATTTACATTTCCAAGGGAAGGCATATGGTTTTCAATTTCCCAAGACTTGTAGCCAAGAAAAAGCCATGGTTTAAATGTTAAGATTAACGTTTTCCAAACTCCGGTCTACTGTAAAGAGTGCATACAAGTGAGGAGAGCCGGGACTCAAGTCCTACCACTGATGGCTTTGGGACTTTGAACAGGAGATAGAAGCTCAGGGAGGTTCAGAAAACCAGCCTGTGATGTGGAATGAAGACACTATACAAAACTATGCTCAGAATGGCTGGGGAGATAGCTTAGTTGGGAAAGTGGTTGTCATACAAGCATGAGGATCTGAGTTCAACCCCCAGAACCCACAGATTAGGGGGGAAATTGTGGCAGAGTAGCATACACTTGTAATCCTAGCACTGGGGAGGAGACAGGTAGACATACCTGCATGAGCACCTACACACATGCACCCAACACATACAAACATATATACACGTGCTTACACACCTGGGTGTGTACATGCACAAAAAATGCCAAATACACTCATTTGGTCTGCATGCAGGCTGATCAGCTAGTGGGATTTCCTCTCATAGAGAAAAAAAGTTCATTTGGATATTTTTTTCCCATGTGTAACAGCAGCCCCCTATCCCACCATGACTTAATACCAAGTCTGATATTAACCTTCCATGTCCGTGAAATGAACATATTGATACATTAGATTAGTGGGTATTGGAATCCTAAGCTCTCCTAGGAATTATGTGTTACAGAAAATAGCTCTGTGATGCCCACCTTATAAAATTATTCTTAAAGGAAAGTCACCATAAGCATATTTCTATTTTTAATTAGTCACACATGCTTTATACAAAGAAAATTAAATTTCATATAAGTTAGACTCAAGTGTCCCTAATTTCCAACCTTAAGTCTAATTATAATGATGCCATTCATCAAACAGACTCCATAGGCCAAGCACCACTAGATGCTATTAATTTTCATCTTCATCACAGCCTAATGAAGTAGGTGTTTTTACTCAATGATGCTCCATTTAACAGAAGTAATGAATATCAGAGAGATGCCAGTATGAGGCCCAAGGTTACAGCTACAAAGTCAACAGAGCCAGTGCAATGACAAGAAGCACTATGCCCTTGCCAAGGCTCCCCTCACCCTGCTGTCTGTGATTAGGTCTCAGTGTCTTCCTTAATGGTGTGACGGTGAGGACAGGACAAGTCTGCCCTGAGACTTCATGGGCTAACACTCCGATCCATGTAAGGAGTCTATAAAGGATTCCTGCACACAGCTAATGTTCCATGACGCCAGGAAAAGCTTGGATAGAAGTCTTGCTTGAGTATAAACATGACTGTATAGAATCTCACTGACTAGGTGTCATTAACGAGCAATGACTGGAGAAACCATCTCTTATATGTGCCATAATGTTACCGCTAAAGCTGCCCTGCCCTGGGCTTCTGGCCCTAAAGGCCTACTTTCAGGCCCCCAACCCCTCTACCTGCTAACATCCCAGGCTTATGTTAACCCCACTCAAAGTGCTATGCCCTTCATGCCTTAGAAACAAAATTTAGATCCTGAGGCCACCCTACAACTGCAAGCTCTCAGAATCATCTCTGACTATTTTAGCAGTAACAGTAATTACACCCCACACGGTAGTGCACTGCCTCAGCACCAGTCTACTAGTAACTGTTTCCCATAGATCCTCTTCTTTAAGCTTGCCAACTATCTCAACGGAAGGTATTACTTTACAAGGGAGAGACTGGGGGCTGATAACTTTAGTTTGTAACATCCATAAGCTCATCAAAGCAGGAGCTCAAACTTCTCATTTCGGGGATAGTGGTGTTTTGTGCTCTAGAGAACAAGCCCCATTAACCATGAGAGGCAATTTCTTTTTTTTTTTTTTTTTTTTTTTTTTTTGATACTTTATTTACATTTCCAATGTTTCCCCCTTTCTAGGTCTCCTCTTTGGAAACCACCTACCCCCCCCCCTTTATGAGGGAATTCCACCTCCCACCCACCCGCCCACCCACTCCCATATTCCCACTTTGACATTCCCCTTTACTGGGGACTCTCCCCGTGGTGGCCAACAAGGCCCTCCTCTGTCACATATGTGGTCCGAACCATGGGTCCTTCCATGTGTGTTTTTTGGTTGGTGGTCCAGCCTCCAGGAGGACTGGGGGAGTCAGGCAGTTGACTCTGTTGCTCCCTCCATGGGGCTGCAGACTCCCTCAGCTCCTTCAGTCCCTTCTTGAACTCCTCCATCTGGGACTTCACTCTCAGTCCAGCGGTTACTGTAAAGTGAAACTTGGGTATTCCAAACTTTTGGGCTAATATCCACTTATCAGAGAGGCAATTTCTATGGCTGGTGGTATCTCCACAGGCAGTGTGCTGGTTGGTATTTTTTATCAAATTGACTTGAACTAGAATTATCAGGGTAGAAAAACCACAACAGAGAAATTCTTCCAGTAAACTGACCTGTAGACAAGACCATGGGGGCATTTTCTTGATTGATAATTAAAATATGGGAAGGCCCAGCCAACTGGGGTAGTGACACCTCTGGGCAAGTGGCCTCGTGTTACATAAGAAAATTAGACTAAGCAATCCATGGAGAGCGAGCCGGTAAGCAGAATTTCTCCAAACCCTCTGCTTCGGTTCCTGACTCCAGGTTCCTGCCTTGAGGGCCTGCCTTGACTTCCCTCAACAGTGTAAGCCAAATAAATTCTTTCTGCATACAAGTTTCTCTGGTCATGGTGTGTTTATCACAGCAATAGAAACCAATCCCCAGCCCCATGCATTCCCTCTGTACCATGGTGGCTAGAGTTTGTTGGCCTCACAATGTTTCTTTATTCTTTTTTCTTTTCTTTTGGGTTTTTGAGACAGGGTTTCTCTGTGTAGCCCTGCTGTCCTGGACTCAATTTGTAGACCAGGCTGGCCTCAAATTTACAGAGATCTATCTGCCTGCCTCTGCCTCCTGAGTGCTAGAATTAAAGGTGTGTGCCGCCACACGTGGCTAGGCTGTTTCTTTTTAAACAGTGTTTTTGTATTGTTGCACAGGATTTCAGTCTGTGTTGGAATTAAGAGTGTGATAGCATTCTACATTAGATCGACACAAAATTATTCAAAGAAACACCAAAGAAAAAATGAGGGCTGGGGAGATAACTCGGTAGGCAAGAACACTTGTACAGTCATGAGAACTTGAGGTGAGACCCTCAGCATGCATGTAAGGAGCCTAGTACGTTGCATGCTTATAATCCAAGTATTGATATGGAGTTAAGCAGGAGGATCACTTAAGCTCGCTAATCACCAGCCTAAGTGAAAATTATACAACCGAGAGCTCCAGGTTCAGTTAGAAACCCTATCTCAAGGGAATAAAGCAAAGATCAACAGAGAAAGACACGCCGTGTCTTCCTGTGATCTCCACACATAAAGGTATATGAACCTTCACACACTGGCACACACGCGCACGTGTGTGCACACACACACACACACACACACTAAAATGATGCTTAAAGTAAAAAAGGGAGGAAATATCTTTCAAACAATACCAGAAATTTGAAGTTAGTTCATTCATTTGATACTCACTATTCATTCAATAGAATTTCATAGACCTTGCTTATCTCAGGCTTTGAGCCAGGGGTTAGAAATAGCTCAGTTTGTACACTCAAGACCCCTGCTCTATGGAGTGAAGGCATCCATCAGTAATCGTATCTGACTGTGGACAACACATCTGTCTCTCATACCTGTGTTCAGCCCTGGGAAGATGGACCTGCATTTAACGTTATTGCATGCATATGACTAATAGCTACCTCCCAGTGAAGCTGATGACGTGAACTGAAGACACTCCAGAGAGTAGAAACAAGATGGGCCCCATTCCTGCCACCCTGGAGTGCTCCCACCTACCTCCTCCTTGTTTGAGAAGTGCTCCTCAGAGCTGCAACGGAGGCCACACCCAGGATCTCGTGTTACTCTTCATTTCTATTCTTTTCTTTCTCTTCTCTCTCCCTTCTTACTTCCCAAAGAAATGAATTATGCATCCTGTAAGTGTTTACACTTAAAGAAAGAATTCAATCTAATACATCCTCAACTCATCACACTTGGGCTTATTTACTCTGCATTCACTGCCTGCTATTAATATTCTTATTGATCTTACCTCAGAGAAGACAGAAATATTAGCTCCTGTTGTTAACGGACCAAACAACTTTAACCTAACCTGAAATCAATCAATCTAGCGATCAGGAGTCCTGGGCACCTGCTATACACTTTGCTCTCATCTCTACAAAGGACACAGTGCCAAGACGCGCCTGTGGTCCTGTCCCACCACCCAGATGTGCAGCCAGTGACCTCGGAATAAGCTAGTGATCGATGGAAACAAGCCTAGCACTCACCGGGGCTGCCCTTTCTGTCTCCACTGATAGAACTCCCTTACTGGTAGCACCCTTCTCTCTCTGAAGCATCCCTCATCACGAAGCTGTGCTGGCATGAGTGTTTTGCTTTTGCAGATGTTTTATGACACAGCCGCATCAACAACATGTCAAAATGTAAACTTACTGTGTCTCTTGGCAAGAATCATGCAGAGCGAATACTTCTACCCTATTTTTCCCCATCCCTGCTTCTCTTTTTCTATCGGGGAGATGTTCTTTTTCCAAATGATCTAAACTTTTTATACTATCATGTTTTTTTAAAGGGGAACGTCCCTGTTATAACGGAACTAACCTAGGGGTACATTTGCTTCTGACAATATGGGTTAGTGATACTAGATGTGATGTATCTCTCCCAATGGCACTGTAGAATCAATTACAAGTGTATCTGATGCTCCCGGGTGCAATTTGGTGGGGAGAGAAGGTGTCAGGGTGAGACTGTAGGAGGGGAGATCCAGACAAAGGTGAGGACCAGATGCTCTGGCCTGTTTGGGGGTGGGGTGGGGGATGGGATCGTTTATACTTGGGGCATTTTAAATTTGTAGAAGACACCTCCAGTATATAGTGCGCTGTGTATTTTGACCAAGTCCCCAACTTTTCAAAGCATCAGTGACTCATCCCCATCCCACAGAATCCTGGGCTTTAACCGGGTAGTCTCTGTCTCCCACTAGGCAGTCCCTTAGGAAGTACCTCTACCCACTTCTCAGTTGGTAAAGGAGGCAGTCCCAGTCAGGGACTGAGCAGGGAACATGCATCCACCTCCATTTCTGACAGCCAGCCACAATGTTGACCAATAGTTTTGTTCTGTTAAATAGTAGTGAGTCTAGAGGAGCCACGCCCCCACCAAAAGTGAGAGCTGTGCTGGCCCCTTGGTAACACATGGGAAGAGGATTCTCTGCCAGAGCGGGCACTGCCCTCAACTGGCTACTCCAGCCTGCTTCTTCTTATTAGATTCTTTGTTGAATTACAAGTCACGTTCCATAAACTCCCAATTCTACCTTTTAGTTGGATTTATTTGAGTTTATTTTTAAATTTAGAGACAGGGTCTTATACAGTCACAGCTAGACTCCCCTCACTATGAAGTGCAAATTGAACTTGGGGCCTTTCTGCCTCCACTTTCCTAGAGCTGAGCCGACAGGCATGCACCATGATTTCCAGATAACGCTATGCTTGAGGCTTGGGAGGTGCCTGACAGTCACCCTACTGACTGAACTGCCTCTCCGGCCCAATGCTTTTTAAGACACATAATTTAGTTGGCCAAGCATATTGATAATTCTAATTCTAGATCATTTTCATCACCCCTGAAAGACATCCCAAACACATTAGCAGCCCCTCCCACTTTGCATTACTTCCAGACTTGGCAACCACTGATGTATTTTCCCCTTAGGGACTTACCTCTAGTGGGTATTGTGTTTCAGTGAAATTACGAACATGCTCTGTTGTATCTGGCTTCGTAACAGGATGTTCCCAACACTGATGTGAGTTCTGGTTTCTCTCAGTACTTCCCTCCCTATTGTAGCTAGAAAATACCCTACGGTGTGGCTAGACCATAGCTTATTCATTCTTCATTTGATGGATAGTGGGCTATTTGACTGTGGTTCATACTTTTAGACCTTTATTTGAGAAGATACAGTTCTTTCTTCTGGGAGCTTGCACCACCACATTACTGATTAAAGTTACCACCATGGTTCTTAGGCAATAGGCCAAAGGACTGCAGTAAGCATGCAAGAGCCAAGCAGGTACTGTTGGATCCAAAATCCGTTCAGACGCTGGGGTTCCAGGTGGTTCCAGGATGGCGTGTGTCCATCCCCAGGAGAAGCTATTTATATACAGAATTTCATCATTCCTTACAATAGCTTTCTGATAGGATTTGTATCTGTGTCATCAGGGAAGAAAAATAGGAGAAGTTATTCACCCCAAGTCTCAATTCAAATCAGTCAAAGAAAAACAACGTTTGCTCAATGTCTGTTATATTATTGTTTTAGATAGATAGATAGGATAGATAGATATAGATAGATACTATATTATTATATTGTGTCATATTACATTAATTATATTATATATCAATGTCTAGATATTAGTGAGGAAGTTAAATTATTATGGGGTTTTGGAGGTGACATTTTGCTTTGGTACAATTCTAGACTGCAAACTCATAAGAACTGCAAGTGGAACTCTAATATATTTTGCCCAGATTCAACTATCTATGGAAGAGAGAAAAAGATAGAAACAAGAACTTTTCTCAAAAAATTGAAAATAAATTGGAGACACTGTTTCCACTTGCCCTAACTACTGATGTGTTTGTGTCCTAAAAACAGATGATCTCTTACTTAACCCCTCCGTGCTAAAACTCAGGAGCTGGAATCACAACTCAGTGCTGGAATCTGAGCGTACTCTCCTCAGAGTTTTTCCACTGCCCCAACACCTGCCTGTTAAAACTACTTCCCTCCTCGTAGCCTGGTCTAGAACTGCACCACGTTTAGTCATTGTGTGTCTCTTTAATCTCATTTGACCCCCAAAGGTACATACTCGAGTTCCTCAACTTCACGCGCCACTTTGCTCTGACCTCTGTAAAGAACACAGCCCAGTTTTCTAGGATGCTGTCCTGAAATCCTCCTGGTCAGATGCCTGTGTTTTCAGTGGGGTTCCTGTGGCAGGCTCTTTGCTTGATGCAGTGTGTATTCACTGCATTGAAATGCTTCTCACACAACTTCGGCAAAAACATTTACATATTATACCAGAAGTAAGTCTTTCGAGCCCATTTTTAGATTTTGGATTCGCCCAAATGATCATTATACTAAGCAAGTGAAACTTGATTGCAAAATGGAACCACAAATGAAAGGAAATGTAAGTTATCACCACCACCATCATCATCACCATCACCATCATCATCATCAACAGCAACAACACAATTTGATTTTCAAATTTTCTGACTCTGAACAGTTTGAAAAGTTTAGCAAGTTGAAAGATAATATACAAGATGGATGGGGAAAGAGTGGGTACAAGAGGCTGTTTAATTGCAAAGCTTGTTTAACTTCAAGGCACCTTTTGTTGACGGGGAGTAATTGCTCTGTTGTCCTTTCTCTTCCCTTTTACCTCAGTTTGTGCAATCACTGCCTCAGTGAGAGGCATCAAGCAACAGCGTAGCTCCGCAGAGACACTGCCAGATGGTGGTGTGCGTTCACCCACTGTTGGCAGTAAACACTTCCAATCCCGTTTCCTTCCAATGATGTTGTTAGTGTGAGCTGAGACACCAGCACTGCCACTGCTCTGATGTCTCATATTTCTCTCGCTTAAGAACCAGCTGCAGGACAATCTTAGTAAGCTGAACAACTGACACATTATGGGGAAATTATGTTTATAATCAATCATCTGCCTAAAGCTATGAAAACTAATATTTGGCTTATGGTTACCCTGACATAATACTATTTAGAAACTCTTTTTGTGTCACAAAGCACCTAGCGATTTGTACAGGTTTTCTTTTTAATGGTTTTGTTAAAGAAGGAAAAAGGAGGCTGGGAGATGCTTCCGTGGTAAAAGTGCTTGAGTCTGAATCCCCAGAATCTACATAAATCCAGACAAGCCATTCCTGTTACAAGTGGAGAAGTGAAGACAGGAGGATCCCTGGGAGCTCACGGGCCAGTTATCCTTGCATAGGCAGCAGTGAACAACAGGTGACCCTAGTTGGAACAAGGCAGAAGGCAAAAACTGATACAAAAGGTTGCCTCCTGACCTCCACATGTGTGTGGTGGCATGTGCAAATGTGAACATGCATGCAGTATGCACACATATACAGGGCTTGCAAAGACCCAGATAGGCTAGAAATAAAAAGGAGTGGGGAATAAAGACCATGCATTGTGTGAGCATAAGAAAGATACAGTGAGGTGCTTGCAATAAATCTCGAGGTAAGGATAATTAATACAGACATACATGTGGTAGTGATTAAGGGCCAGTTCATCAGGACATGTACAATGCAAAGCATATGTGACCTTCAAAAGCAGCACAAAGAAAAGAGTTAAACTTGGAAAACATGAGCAAGAGAGTGAATGAAACTAAAAAATATGATGGAAGAAAAAAATTAAGAGCAGACATTAGAAAAACCCAGAAAATATGTAAATAACATAAAATTTAGCCAGGACAACAAATAGCTTTTTGAATAAGATGACAATACTGATAATCTCTCAGCAAGAGTGATTTGATTTAAAGTGTGTGTGTGTGTGTGTGTGTGTGTGTGTGTGTGTGTGCACGTGTGTGCATGTGAGCTTCTGTTCATGTTATGTGCCATAGTAGGAAGCACTGCAGAAGACAGGTAGGTATGGTGCTGGAGCAGTAGCTGAGAGCTCATATCTTATCTGCAAGATACAAGCAGAGAGACAGCAAGAAAGGGCCCTGCATAAGCTTTCAAGACCTCAAAGCCCAGTCCCAATGACACACCGCCTCCAACAAGGCCACACCTCCTTATCCTTCCCAAACAGTTTCACTACTTGGGGACCAAACATTCAGCTATATAACTCTACAGGGCCATTCTCATTCAAATTACTACACTATTGTTTTAGTGTCTGAAGCCTATGAGGTCATCAGTCAGGAACAAACCTAGACCTGAAATGGGAGAACCCAAGGACACATTGGAACCCCAGAGGACCAGATGCAATACAGGTCAGGATCACAGCAATAACACTGTGTATTTCACTACCTCTGAGCATCCAGCATCAGTGTCCTGCACGAAGTCCTGGTGCATATCTCTCCAGCTGTAAAACACCTGGACTAGAACAAAGATCTGTGAGAGATGCGGATAAAGTATCCAGAAGAAAAGTGATTTGCCCACCAGACCTCCAGGTGGAATTTCACACAACCATGAGACCCATTTATTGTCCAAAGATAAGTGTTCTTTCTTTGTACATGTCCCAGCTCCATCCTTCTCTTAGAATACCACTTTTTTTTTTATTCCTGTCATCAGTAATTTATGGCTCAAAATTCTTCACCATGATGAAATTTTGTAGATAGTGATCATGAGGAAGGGGCCAACAATCACGTTTCTGTTTTCTCTGCCCATGCAAGGAGCACAGAGCCTACAGAATTATACTTTCATTGTGGCATTATCTCATGCAACTCAGCATGTACTGAGGTTAGGAAAAGTCAAGGCCTAATAGAAGGCTTCTATCCAATCCTCCTAGTTGCCTCTATCTCTCTTGCTGGTAAAGAGCAAGCAGTTCACCATGAGATACAGAGATGCCTTCTCAGAATCTGCCTGAAACTATAGGGTCAGAATTTCAGACTCTGGCAAGTTTAGTTTGCAAGAGATTTTGGATTCTGTGAAGACAGTTTTTAGATTTTGATGAATCTTTTTCTTCCTCTGGAATCCCTCTCTCTGCCTCTTTTCCTGTTCTGTAGATTCTACAGAAGGTCAGGTATCTCCCAAGTAGGTGGGCTAGCCTCTGCTCTTGCCTATATACCAGATGTCATCAGTTCCCTGGCAGGCAGTTTCTCTTTATATCATACCTGGTAGGGCTATTATTTCTGACTCTACATAGGCCTAGAACACTGGCCACCTGCCTGACGGTGTCTATCACATTTCATGTCTTTAGGCAGAGTTAATGAGTGCCAGTGTTCAAACAGAAAGCTTAAGAAAGGCACTCAAGGGAAGAGCTGGCTGTTCCTCAGCTGAGGAGTCCCAAAGCCACCAGCTGGAGAACAATCTATGGTAGATGAGAAGCATCTACAGAGTCCCAGGAACTGGGGAAGTTCACACAAGGTGGGCAGTTATGTAAACACTCTCCAGGGGAAGCTGCAAGAATGATTTGATGAGCCTCTCTTCTCCTAGAATTAATTACACCAGTAAAGCCTGACAGCTTGATTTTATATTACAGCTTTCTTCAATTAAATCTCCATTTCTTTCCGTCTTACTTCATGCCATCCCACTAATTGGTTTCAGCCTCTACTTTTGCCAATTGCCAACACTATACTGTTTTTTTAATGCACTCTACTAAAAGAAAATTAAAAATGTAATTTGTATCCTATCTCATATTGCTTCATTGTTTTTTGGGGGGAGGTTGTGCCAGAGAGGGTAGAGGGGAGATCATTGATCAACAAAGCCCAAAGACACCCACACTAGAATTCGATTTTGCAGTGTGCTGAAGGTGCTTGCTGAGTCCAGGATATACCTAGCACCCCAGGTCCTTCCTTATTTAGTGCATTCTGGGTATACTCACCATGCCCCAAACCCTGTTGCAGACATTTGAAGGTCTGAGCAGGACCATTGAGTATCCCAAGAGCATCCCCACCTTCTCCCCCCCAATAAGGGCAGAACCACTATTTGTGGGAAGGAAGCAAAACCCTTCGGTTCCAGTGACCGTTCTCTCAGATGGCTCCCCCTGTGGCAATGTCACACAATCATTTCTTTTCTTTTCTTCTTCTTTTTTTTTTTTTTTTGGTTTTTTCAAGACAGGGTTTCTCTGTGTAGCCCTGGATGTCCTGGAACTCACTCTGTAGACCAGGCTGGCCTCGAACTCAGAAATCCACCTGCCTCTGCCTCCCAAGTGCTGGGATTAAAGGCTTGCGCCACCACTGCCCGGTTAAACAATCATTTGTTAAGTTTACTTCAGTGAATCACTATGTGCTCGTAGCTATTATGATGCTACAGCCTCTACCACTATCTATTTTGAAAATCCAGGGTAAAAGTGTAGGAAGCAAGATTAAATAAACCACGTGTTCTGTTCTGTTAAATGTTAGAAGACGCTTGGTTCAGAGGTGGCTCACGAGCTCCCACCCTTAGCTGTGGAGGAGCTATTGTCAATGGAAACACAAATTTGAGTGGGTTATGTAAAAAAAGAGAAGCGGGGTGGAGAAATGAGGATGGAGAGATGGCTCAGTGGTTAAGAACACTTGCAGCTCTTTCAGTGGCCCAGAGTTCAGTTCCCAGCGTCTACATGGTGGCTCAAAAGATCTCCAAACCTAAAAGACGGAAAGTGTTTTGTAAGAGTCAATAGTTGTTGCAACCAAGCTGTGGGTAAACGGTTGTGGTGCATGGCATTTACATATATTACATATATACATAATGCATAATTTACATATATAATTAGATATATTTCTATAATTTTAAAAAAATGAGAGATTTAATTTTTTCAGGACTTAGTCGAGGCCAACTTCATGGAGATCAACTAAAGTTTATGGAATGGACAGATGGAGAGAAGACTCCAGAGCTGAGACATGAAGTGATTTGCATGGCTCTCATAACCATCTAGGATTAGAACATGCCAGGGAACAGAAATGGACATTTATTTTTGTATTAACTCATCTTTTATAAAAGCCTCGTGCATTCTCTGACTTTGTCTATACAACCAACTAAAGCTGCAAAACCACACTGTGCTCTAAGGGAGGAGTCAGGGCCAAACCCAGACCACAGAGACCACATACACTTCTCTTCCCTGCCCACAGGCCCAGATGGGTCTAAGTGTAAAGTCAGTTGACCTTCCTAATGACAATGAGCCATTAATAACTATTGTGTGTAGATCTTCCTCTAAGCGCCTTATCTATAGCAGCTTACCTAACGCTTGCAGCAACAATGGCAGAAGAAGAAAATGAGGCAGTCAGGAAAGCACACAGTGCTCAGATGGCTGTTGGGTACAACTAGAGTTTAAACTTGACAGTCAGCTCCAGAGAATATGTCTTTAACAACCACCTCCTTCTGACCCTGGTATATGAAGACAGTTTATAGACGCCTGCTTCGGGTAGGCTTCCACACAGAGTTACACATTCACACTCTCATTAATGCCTTTCTTCTTTCCCTCTACTATAAGCCATTGTTTCTTTCAAATTATATGAAGAAAAATTAGTTGTATGGTCATCAAATTTGCCAAATAATCAGGTTATCAGGTTGAAGTGTGCCAAATGCATTTATTATGCAGAAAAGTCTACCGACCCTGATTCTCTTTCTCAATTCTGAGGCAGATCATTGTTAGAAGAAAATGTGCTTTGTGGTTCAGAGGATGAAACCGTGGCTTGTATTGATTTTGGTCAGACAGTCAGTTAAGAAATGTCTTTAATTACCTGGTCCCAGGGGTTCTGTTTGATTTGGACAGAGTTGGTCCCTTTCTTAACGGAAAAGCTTTCTCGATTTATTTCTATTGATGGTAGGATGATCGATAGGTAAAGGTGCTCCTATGTAATATATAATGCTTGTTTAGAAGATTCAGTAATTCAGGATAATAAAATACTTCCCCTACCTGTCTCATGAATAACAGCCATTCTCAATGGAAGGTGACTTTGCTCCTAGGGGTTGTTGGGCAATACTGATGATCTCAACGGGCTGAAGAGCCCAGGGCTGTTCTTAAGCACATTACAATGCTCAAGACCATTTTTATTTGTTACTGTCCCCATTGCCATTATAAACCTGACAAAAAGTATTTTAAGGGAGAAAGGGTTTATCCTGGCTTACACTTTGAGGAAATCTTTCCATCAAGGTGGAAAAGACATGGTAGGAGGTGGGAAAGGCCTATTGTTGACGAGGGCTACAATCAAAGCAGGCAAAAAGATGGATGCTGGTTTTCATTTCCTCTTCTCCTCTCTATGAAGTCCAGAACCCCAGTCTGTGAAACGGTGCTGCCCACATTCAGAGTAGGTCTTCCAGCATCAATTAAACTAATCTAGAAAATTCATGCCAGAGAGGCCCAATGTTGGTTTTCATCATAATCTGAAATATCAAGTTGATAGTCCAAATTAACTATCATATCACTACTCACAAAATAATGACGGGTTCGGTGGTTGGGTCTGGAGAGATGGTTCAGTGGCTAAGAGCACATGTTGCTCATGTAGAAGACAAAGGTTCAGTTCTCACCTGCCACATGGTGGCTCATGACAATTGGTAACTCCAGTTTTAGGGAATCCAACAACCTCTTCTAAACTCTAAGGGCACCAAGCACATACGTGGTACACAGACATACATACAGACAAACCTTCATACACATAAAATAATATAAAAACATCTAAAATTATTTTTTTGTGTATCAGTAGTGCTAAGACTGAGAAATTCCAATTTATAATACTACCAACAAAAGGCATATAATAAGAAGAAAATAAGTATTGACTTCACAATGCAGAAAATACTTCACAATAATAGCTTGATCTTGATGTCTGCCATATTATCAAAACTTTGAAATGAATTATAATAGTTTACTACTTAAAGACAGTGCTGAGGTTAGCATTATCCATTGGAAACTTTACTAGCTCTATTTACTTTGGGCAGACGTTCTTATACAACAAGAATGTACTTCTGGGACTCTGGAGATTCTGAGATAACGTGTAGTCTTGGCATCAGCAGAACAACCTTGCTTTTCAACCTTAAGACAAATGGGTTCTCCAGAAGCAGTGATGTAGTGGCTATTCCTGATTGTCAACTTGACTATTTCTGGAGTGAACTACAATCCAGAATTAGAAGGCTCACCTGTGATTCAGATCTTGAGGCTGGAAGACACAAGTTTCTGACCTGGATCTTGGCATGGAGATCTTGAGGCATAGTGGCCATGAAAAGTAGTACACATCCTTAATCCCAGGAGACTGAGGCAAGGAGATCTCTGAGTTCAAGGTCAGGTGTGGTGGCACACACCTTTAATCTGGGCCACACCTTCTGCTGGAGACCTACATAAGGACATTGGAAGAAGGAAGATTCGCTCTTCTTCACCTGTGTGCCTTGTGGGACTGAGAAACTGCAAGATCCGCGGACTTTCATTCACAGCTGCTGCTGACCATTGTTGGGGAGTTGGACTACAGACTGTAAGTCATCAACAAATTCCCTTACTATATGGAGACTACCCATAAATTCTGTGACTCTAGAGAACCCTCACTAATACAAGTGACATCAACAATTAACAAGATTATGGCTGTGGGCAGGTCATTTGAATTCCATGCTTTATAATGGAAATAATAGAAAAATATTTGGGACATTAAGGTAATGGTATCCAGTAAAGCACATTATAACCCTATTAAATATAATGTGCTATCTTGAAGAATGTTTTACCAGGACATCTATATTGTACGAGAAAATAGACACTTCAAACAGCCACAGGAAATTGCCCAATAATGTTTAAATGCTTAATAACAAGCCCTAAAAGAGTTATGCCGGAGTCAATTCAATCCAAGACTTAGCCATTCTTTCCTAATCAAATACAATTACATGAGTTAGATGCTCTTGATAAAATCCAGGCATTGGATGGTGGTGCTGCATCTGGAGCTGTCTCAATTATCAATGCTGCACAGCTCTCGGAGATGAAACAACAGCTCAGTACCTTCTGAATGAGGTCAGAGAACCAGAGATACATATGAGGAGAAGGCAAAGCATATGAAGCCATCTTTCAATCACGTAAAACCAATGAGAAGAAAAGAAATATTTGCATCCAGAATCATGGGAGAGCATTGTCCTTTATGGGTTCTACTTTATGAACTTGAAAAGGACACAAACATGTTTTACTAAAAGAAAGCCTGTGTTTAATAACTAAAAGCATGGAACTGGGACAAACTGTGTGCATTTGTGTGTGAATGTGCATGTGCGTATACATGTATGTGCATTTACCTATGTGTGCATGTGTATATGTGTGTGCAGATATAGGTGTGTGAGCACATGTATGGGTGTGTACATATGTGTGTGTGTCTATGTGTGTGTGTGCTTGCAAGCCAGAGATCAAGCTGGGGTGTCTTTCGCAGTTGCTCTCCATCTTATTTTTTGAGACAGGGTATCTTACTTTTGCCTGGAATGCATCAATTCAGCCAAGCTGACTGGATTACAAGTCCCAGGGACTTGTCTCTGACTCCCCAGAAGTGAGTTCCCAAGCACTGGCTTGGCATTTTTTGCATGAGTTATGGGGAGTGACCTCAGCTCCCTGTGTTTGTGCAGCAAGCACTATGCTGGCTGGGCTATCTTCCTGGCTCAGGAAAAGCAAATGACTTTTTAAGACTAACAATATTCCCCCAAAGAATAACTTTGATTATGTAATTTGATTTGTCTAACTGCACCCCACTGCAGCATTGTGCTCAACTCTGAATCACTCCCCTCTTGCAGTACACACAAACCCCCAAACTAGCAGAGGTTCCACAGACAGCAAGCTCCCAGATGTTCCACACACCCCCTTGCCCTTTTACTTACTTCTCTGCACTAGTGCTGGACCTTAGGATGTGAACCCTCTCTTCCTGGCTGCCCCTGTTTTTCCTTTTCTGTCAAAACTACCCCCCCCCCCGACTTCCATTACCTGGATCCTAGCCAGCTCAGCAGCTGCTCTCCCTGGAAGCTTACCCAACTTCTCAGCTGGAGGGATGCCCTCCCTCACCCTGAGTTCCCACAGGCCACTGGGTACCAGAGGGTCACAGTTTGATTGTATTCTAGATAATTCTATCCACAGCACATCCCCCCACCAGCATCACAACTCAGCAGGAAAGGGAGAGAAGCAGGCCGCCCTTACTCTCTATCCACAGAGCAGGTGCTGTATACCAAGGTTCACCAACACCCTTCACTCTTCCACTTACTGCAAAACTCTGAGAAGTCAGAGCACCCATTTTAGAGTTAGGGAAACTGAGGTTCAAGGAGGTCTATTATTCTTTCTCAACTCCATATGATCACAGTCCCTCTAATCTGCCTAGGAGTTATACATAAATACTCAGAGATTACAGAATGCTGTATAGTCTGACTATAGCCTGCCTGGACACTTGCAGTGCTGATACCAAGAAAGTGAATTATACAGTGTGACCTTAGCATCAGCAAGTGGAAGCCAAAGAGCTCAACTGCTTCTGGCACTCCTGGAGCATTGCCCAGGCCACTAAATAAGCCCCAGGATGACCTTACCCAACCCTTAGCCTCCTGGGCCTTCTCTCGGAAGCAGATTCACTTAGACACTCATGTGCAAGGCCCTCTTTCTGCCATGTGCAGAATAATAGAGTGACAGGCTTTGGCATTTGCAGCTGCACATTTCTACATAGATAGAAAAGTTCTTAGGCTCACGCTGTCCTTTCAGGACTGCACTGTGCCGTCACAGCCATGATTAGGGGTGATAACTTCACCCCACTTCCTTCCTCTCTCCTTTATAACTCTCTCCACCGATTGCTCCCATGCCAGTCCTGTTGGCCTCGTGGCCATCCCACAAAGGCACTGAGCATTCTTGAGCCTAGGTCACGCTGGGATTATTCCCTCTGTCGGAACAGGGCCACAGCTACATGGTCAGAGGCTCTTCCCCCGCTCAGGTGTTAGCTCGCACGATGAGGACTTTCAGAGCACCCATCTGAAAATGTTCTTTACCATTGTACCCCCTCACCACACGCGCAAGACCCTGCCCCTGGTCTGTTTGATTCTACGTAACTTTCTAAGTTTGTCTTGTCTTTCTCTTTTTTCTTCCTTCATCTACTTACTACCCGTGAGAGCAAGAATTCGTTTATCTCTTTTTAAAATCACTTTCCTAAATACTTATAATGTGTACTCTGTATATAACTGCTGCTTACATAAATCCTCTCTGCACAGCTCCTCAACTTGGGACATTTCCCTCATGAATGCATGTGCCTCCCTAAACCCACATGCTGCCAAGAGCTGGTGCCGTTCGGAGACAAAGGAGGCACTGGTGCTTTGCCCCCAGGATTGGGGTAAGTGCCCTTTGAAAAGAGCCCCATGGAAACAGACAGGCCTTATCTGTCCTCCTGCCTTCTGATGTGCCCACAGTGCTCACTCCTTCTGCTATGAGGATGACACAAGAGGACTTTCCTAGACACTGGATGCTAGCACTGTGATTTGGAGCTTTTCACTTCTAGAACTGTTGAAGATAAATTTCTGTTATTAATTTTCCAGCCTGTGGTATTTTACAGTAGCAGCACAAACAGATCATAGGATACCTGGTAGACTCGGGCCTTTTTTAAATCTTAGAAATAGAAGCTAGAATGAGGTTATGTATTAGGTTTTTTTTAGTGCTGCTATGGAAAATTACTGAGTCTGGTAGCTTAAAACAAGACAGTTTCACTCTTTTAACTTGCTGAGGTCAGAGGCCAGTAAGAGGTTATGGGGGCTAAAGTCACATAAAGCTGTGCCTACCCTGGAGACCCCAGGAGAGACTGTTTACATCCTCAAGGGATGGCTGCTCTCCTATAACTTCTGATTATATTGATGCCATCAGAAATTCCAGGTAACATTTTTATTTTATGATCCTTCGTCTCATCTGCAAGACTCCTCTTGCAGTTAAAGGTTGATAGGATTTGGGAATCGGGGCATGAAATCTTTGGAGAGAACAGAATGTTGGTACCCTGGCAAAAACTATTGACATTTTTTCTTGAAAATGACTCAGTTAATAATGGAATATTTATAGTATGTAAAAGATGCACAGCAAGTAACGCCTTCCACCTAACGGAGCAGACAATATATTGCTGTCTGGATTTGGCCTTCTCCCAGATTCCAGGAAAATAAAACCTTGAAAATGCTGCATCCTACTGACCCCTGGTGTCTTCTTTTCTCGTCTCCTTCAGAGGCTCCACTCCCCTAAGGCTGATGGGTGTATAACCCTGAGTAAGTTGTTTCCAGCCCTACAATACCAGATATACTTTGGTTCTGTGTGCTTTCAATTTTTATATAAATAATATAATACTGTTCATCTCAAAGTTACACTCTTTAGCACTACATAGATCTAGGCGAGGCTTCCAAGAAATTCCAAGGTCTTGGATTATTCATTTCTCCTCCCGTGTGGGTTTCCACTAACCTTTGTGGACCTTTGAGCACCAGTAGGTGTAGGTCTCCACCAAAACGTGTGCTTCTCAGACAGAATGGGTCAAGAGGAGTCAGATTGCTGTGTGAAATAAGTGACCGGGAGCCCCTTAGCCTCCCCAGCAATGGGAGTCTTCATCCCCATGCGTCCTTGCCAGTACTCTGTCAGTCACTCTAAACACATGTGTGGGATGGGTTCTGCAGTTTCACTCTGAAATTCGCTTATTTGTAGAAGGCCTTGACAATATTTTTCCATGTCTCTTGGCTGTGAAGGATTTCTCCTCAGAGAATGGCCATTCATTTTCTTTTCCTCATGCTTCTACTGAATTTGCCTTTTATTTTCCATTTGAGTTAGGGTTGCATGTCATCCAAGCTGGCCTCCAACTCACTAGGCAGCTGATGATCTTGAATTTCAGATGTGCTTGCCTTTAAATCCCTGAGTTCTGGGATTACAGGTACGCGTTATTACCACACCCAGTCTGTGCAGTGCTATGGCTGAAACTTACAAAGTTTTGTGTGCAACAGGAAGGCACTCTACTAAACTTTATTTCCTTTTATGTATGTGAATGTTTTGTTTGTATGTTTGTATGTATACCATGTGCATACCCGGTGTTCTTGAAGGTCAGAAGAAGACATCAGATACCCTGGACCTGAATGTACAGACAGCTATGATCGGCTGTGTGGATGCTGGGAACTGAACCCAGGAACTCTGGAAGGGCAACAAGTGTTCTTAAACACTGAGGCAGCTCTCCAGCCCCTAAAACAGACATTGTTTATAAGTCCTGCCTATTGATACTTGTGTCAGTTACATAGATCTCAAAAGCTCCTCTATGTTTTCACATATTTAGCTCCCTCTTTGCCCAGGAGTTAAAATTTTTGACTGTACAACTTACCACTTTCATCTGTGACCTGTGCCTTTCCTATTGCTAAAAAGAAATCTGTACAAATCTGTCTATACCATATTCATAAAGACATTTACCTGTTTCCTTTTAATAGTTTCTGTCTTGTGTTTAACGTTTATATCTTTTACAATATGAAAATTAGCTTTAGTATGATGGAAGTTTAATATTTATATCTACAGGATGACAACAGCGATGTGATGTAATGTTGCCTTCTCCAGAGGGAACATTTGCCACTGATTGGTCTAAGTTAACACTGCCCTGCTGTGTACCAAGCTTTCACATAGTCTGTGATTCTGTGTCCAGACTGCATGGCTCACTTCATTGGCCTTTGTGAAAACCAGAGCTTACTGCTTTCTTCAATGTGTGTTGTGTGTGTTGGAATCAAGAGGCAACTTTAGGGACTGAGAGCTGGCTCCATGATTAGGAGCACTCATTGCTCTGGCAGAAGATTCAGGTTCAGTTCCCAGCACCCATGTGGGGATGCTCCACCACTGCCTATAGCATCAGCTCCAGCAGACCTGATGCTCTCTTCTGGCCTCTACAGGTACCTGCATACATGTTACGTGCACGCACACACACAAACTAAAAATAAATATCTAACAAAAAGACAAAATTCATCTATCCTCCCAATAGTACCCCTTTAGGAAACTTTCTGGATTCTTTCTTGACATATTTCTGTCCTTCCCTCTTACATGTGGCTTTGGGACCAGCTTGTCAAACTCTGTGAAGAGTAGTTAGCACCTCAAATTGTTAGACTAGCACTGACCATGATCAAAGTAAGGTGGCTTTTCCTAGTGTCTGTGACAAGCAGAAGCATAGATCTCTTTTGACATCTTTCAGTAATATTCTATGAAATTTAGTGAGGCTTTTCAGTGTGTGTGTGTGCTGCATATATGCATACATATGTATATATGGATATTATATATGTGGTACATGTATGTGTGTGTAGTGCATGTGTGGGGGTACGTGTGCATTATGCAGATATGTGTATATATGTTTATCATGTATATGTATGTGTGTATGTGCATGTGTGTGGGATACATGTGTGTGTCTATGTAGTACATGCATGTGTGTGCACAGTTGTTTGTGTGTGCTCACCTATGAACACTCATACATATGCCGAAGGAAGATCAGGTGTCCTGCTCTGTCATTCTCTGCCTTATTCCTTTAAGACAAGGTCTCTCACTAAATCTGGAGGTCACTGGTTTGGGGCTAGAATGTCAGCCCAGCAAGTGCCATTAATCCTCCTGTCTCTGCACTGCCCTTACCCAGTGCAGGGGTGACAGGTCCATGTGGCCATGTTCAGTTGTTTTTGAATCTTGATGTTGGAGATCTGAACTCAGTTCTCAGGCTTCCACAGCAGACACTCTTACTCATGGAGACGCCTCTCAAGCTTCCAAGTCTATTTTTAATTGCACTTTCTAATAGTTCCTAGAACACAAGAACAGCATTAGTTTCTATATTGATCTTCTGTCCATCGATTATCCAGAACTGCTTTGTTTTTTCATAGGCTTTTCTGATCCACTCCAACTTTTTGTGTCAAGAGAAATTTGACTGCAAAGAATGGGATTTTCACTTCTGCCTTTGTAATTCACTTTATTTATTGTTTCTGATTTTACTGCTCTGACTTAGAATCTTCTGTGCCATGATGAACAGAATGGAGAGTGAGCAAAAGCAATGCAAGCTTGAGTCCTAACTTCAACGTGAACTTGCCTAATGCTCCGGCTCTTACACGGACTGTTCTGTAGGCTTCAGGCAGGGTCTGATGATTCTCTTGCCTATTCTCAGATTATTCTTTTACATAGAATAAATGAATGTTGAATTTTGAAAGTGACTGTGTTCTAGTTGACCATATAGGAGGAGGGGTACCTAAAGAATGAACTCTGAAGTTGATGCCTGACCTCTTTCAGATGGTAGCTGGCATGTTCTTGTCAAAGTCTCACAATTCTCACACATGGTATCGGCAGCAGTCCTGCATCCCTTGAGACTAAAGACTACAACAAGTTTTGAGTTTAGTCTCAGATAAATAGATAGATAGATAGATAGATAGATAGATAGATAGATAGATAGATAGATAGATCATGTTAAAATTAAAGCATATTTAAAAGTATTTTTTGATTAACTTTTAAACAAGTTTAAGCCCAGTCCATGTCAAGGTAAATAATACTTATATTTTAAACTCAGGGGCTGGAGAGATGGCTCAGTGGTTTCATGTAATGTTCTTACAGAGGATCTAAATTAAATTCCCAGCACCCATATTAGACACTTCACAACCACCTGTAATTCCAGCTCCAGGGGATCCCAAACAGCTGGCACTTACACACCTACACACACACACACACACACACACACACACACACACACACACACACCTGAAAGTAAATCTAAAAATTAGCAAACTGCAAACTCAATCCAAGTAGATTGTATACATATAAGATAATCCTATTTTCATATATTACACTACTCCTAATTTCTTTCTTTCTTTTTTGGTTACCCAATAAATTCAATTAGAGTTCCTTATAAAAGCATGGCTTCTGGGTTATTTACAGGAGCAAGATAATTTACCATGTATATGTATGTGTGTATGTGCATGTGTGGGGGATACATGTGTGTGTCTATGTAGTACATGCATGTGTGTGCACAGTTGTTTGTGTGTGCTCACCTATGAACACTCGTACAGATGCCGAAGGAGGATCAGGTGTCCTGCTCTGTCATTCTCTGCCTTATTCCTTTAAGACAAGGTCTTTTCTATACCACTATAGAAAATGTCTTCTTCCCTCCCTGGTAGCATTAAAAACCTACCAATTCTCTAGAACCCCTTCCCACCTTGTGACAGTTTCAGTAGGTATAACCTTTTGCAAGACTTGTGGAATTAGCTATAGCTATGGAGGCTTCAAGAGCTTGATGGCCATGTCCTGCTTAGAAGGTAACACTGCACAGCACCCCACCCTCCTTCTGTCAGTTCTCTCTGCCTCTTCTGCCAAATATGTCCTTGAACTTCAGAGGGACCAGGAAAACAGTCCCCGTTTGGGATGAGCGTCAACAGTCACTTCTCCTCAACACTTTAATAAACTCTAAGCCTCTGTAATAGCAGCTACCCACTGCAGTAAAACTCTTCTTTGACCGAAGCTCATGGCACAAATCTATGAGCATACAAAAATATTTAGAAAGCAACTTGAAAGGCATATCATATGTGTTTAGCAATATAATATCTGTTGCTACCTCAGAGGGCATATATATATTTCCAGCCAGGGGCTTTTGGGAACTTTTGAGTCCCCTTCTGTGGAGTGATTCTCAAGTCCAATCAGCAAGTGATTGGTTACCTCCAAAACAGTTATGTCCTTATTCTACCAATGGGCACATTCTGCCTTGCCAGTCAGTAGTGTAGTTTGCAGGGTCCACATCCGGGAAAGACTGTGGGTGACAGTTCTGTCCCAAAGGTTTACAGAGCACCCTGAAGCATGATAAAAGCTAGCCAGTAGTAAGGAGGCTTCCAAATTTAGTTCCAGCTTGGTTTTTCTGTCTTTCAACCAAAGTGTGCGGTATATTCACCAATAGGGACTTAACATCTGGCTCTCATTGGTAATCAGCAGCAGAGGCAGTAACCGCCATTGTTTTTGGATCCTTAGAGGCTTCCCTGGCCAACAAGCCCCAGGGGCTGGTGTGGAGGGGGGGGGTGTCAGGGGTAGCCCATCCCTGACAGTGGGATTTCCTTCTGGCTTCAGGAAGTGCTTGTTGATCTGTTTTGGAAAGACCTTTATCCATTGCCCAGGATGTCCTCTAACTTGAGATGTTACTGTACTGTCATGCTGAGCTTCTATCCCAATCTCTAAAGAAGAGAGTCAAATAACAGGTTGTCATCCTGTAAGTTTGTATCTCCTAAGATTACATTGTAGCCATCTTAGCTTGTGTCAATGCCCTCTGTGATTGTGTAGAGCAATGAAAGCATACTTGAAAGTGTTGGTTCTCACATGGCATCCCTGTTGCTAGAAGACACATGACCATGTGATCACATCACTTCTCTGTCCATTACAAGTTTGTATATAGCACTGCCCAGATTTCTCTGGCCTTCCATATTTTCTCTGTGCTTTCATTTCTCCTTTTTCATGACTGCTAATGAACAAGAGGCAACTAAACATCTTAGTGGAACTTTAGAAAGGAAATACACAAACCCACAGAAACGGGAAGTGGATCAGCAGTTATCAGGGGCTGAGGCATGAAGAAATGTTTTTTTAAAGTGTGGGCAAGATTGCTCATAGGTACAGGATATATTTTGAGGGCCATGAAAATGTTTTGAAATTCAGAAGCAATTATTGATAAACTCCGGGAATATAAGCTACATGGAATTCTATAATCATAGGGGAGAATTTTATGATGTTACTTTTATCTCCGCAGAAAAAAGATAGAATGATGGGTAGATAGATAGTTGATAGATAGGTAATAGATGAATACTAAAAGATAGATAAACAGACAGAGAAGCCCAGGCTGGAATGACTCCGTGGGCAAAATCAAAGTAACCAAGGGTCTTCAAGCATGCCCTCAAATGATTTTTCTCACCAGGATGATTTTGGTTATCTGGATCCTGGGCCTCCTCAGGCCTCCTCAGAGTTCTCTTTGTGACTTTTGCTGCATGGAAGAAATGCAGTGATGAAGAAGGGCAGAGTGGGAGTGTCATTTAGAGCTCTCTTGGAGGGAAGAAGGTATTTCCACTTCACAGAAACTGGCATGGAGACAGTACACCAGTCAGATCCTCTGCATTGACTCCTAGCAGCAGGCGGTGATTGCTAATTAGAGAGAAAAGCATGCTGTTGTCATTTCAAAAACCAAAGAACACAAAGCCAAATGTTCGCTCATAATCACTCAGCAAAAAAGGCATGGATGCTCAGGCTGAACACCCCAGGGGCCCAGGCCATTAGCTAAGGGGTGAATGCCTTAGACCTGCAGATGTCAGATGAGCCATCCCCCATGTATTAATAGCCAGATGGAGCTGGAGAGCCTGCAGCTCTGCGGCTGGGTTAAAGATGGCTCTGTCTCCCTGGAGTTTCCAAATCGCACTCCTGTAAGTTGATGAGCACCTCCATTTTTCCAAATGTGAGGCAGAAATCTTCATTGCCATGGACCAGGTCTGATGATGGTTTTAAACAGAATTGTGCTTTAGGGCTAGGCTGGTAGCAGTATGAACAAGGACATCCATTTCTGGTGATGAAGGGAAGCTCTTCTAAATTACTTAGACTTCCCGTGTATCTTGCCCTACACATAATCATTGCTTGAGTAATTATCACCTGACTGTGAGCAGAAAAATAAGCTGCTTTAGCCAGCTTGTCTCAGCTGAGCAATGAAACAGCCCTGGTCTTATGAAACAAGATTGTTTATCTAATAAGAGAAGTTGCTATAATTAGTCAAAACTCACTGCTTTTTTTTCTGAAATAATTTCTCTGCATACTTTTTTTTTTTTTTTTTTTTTTTTTTTTTTTTTTAAAAAAAAACACAGCACAGCTATGGCTTCTGGGAGTTTATTTTGATTACTCTATTAGCTGGGTCACTAATTAAGTAGATTGATATGAGGGGGATTATATCAAGATCATGCAAATAACATAGGGGTCCTCTGGGACTTGCTGGCAAAGGCTTCCTAAAACACAACTTCTCTGTGGCAGCAATAGCTGGTCACTGTGGGAAGGGGGACCTTCTCCCAACAGGAAGTCCCTCTTTTCCAAGACTGGGCTCCTGCTTCCAGTTCAACTTCTCCTGTCTTCACCATCATCAGTCCTGTATGCAGATGTGTGTCCAAACTGTGAAGCATGTATTTTAATAATTTTAAAAATGCCAATTTCTGGAATTCTATATTGGGTGTTTTCAGTCTATGGGAGAATTAATAGAAATAATGCTTCTCTCTTCAGAATCATGGCAAGTAGAGGACAAGGTAGAGAGATCCAAATCATGGTAGGCTGGGCCTCTGGGCATACTGAGTCCTCTCTCAGCTTTCTGACTTTACCCAACAAACAGGACCTGTGGAAAGAGATACTGCTTCCCAAACTTGCCAGACTAAAGCCCAGAATTTAGAGGATTCCACAACTTCACATAAGACTTGTGGATGGTAAGGAAAGAGTAGGCTGGGATGGGAGGGGCCATGGGATGAGAAAACAAGACTGGAATCAAGAGAGGCTGCCCGAGGGCCAACTTCCAAGCCAGAGACCTTCAGCTCCCTCCATGACTCCAGAAGCCTCTTCAACCTTCAACTCTACTGTTTGCAGCTAATATCTGACAAGTTCTGGCTTTCTCCACAGCCAGCCCAGGGTCCCTATCAGACTCAAGTATGGCCTGTTGGACTGTCAAATTTGCCATGTGTAAAGAGAAGGGAGTGTGTTTGTGACAGTGAGACAGAGAATTTGGGACCATAGTGAAGAAAATGCGATTCAGTGGCAAAGAAAACCCCCATAGAAGCTCACAGAGAAGGCATCATCCACCCTTCCCTGTGGCAGTCAGAGGCTGCTGCTCCATGCCCACAGCTGCCATTGTGTCTCTGAAGGAAAGAGGGACCCATGGCACATTCATTCCCATTTTTAATTGAAGAAATACAGGGCTGGTTTGGGTGACATGGCCTACTTCAAGGTCACAACCTAACAGTTGATCAGTGTCATGGCCTCTAAATCGGGAGAAAGCCCATTCTTCTCTAAAGACACCAGTCTCACCACAGCCTCCTTGATGTCCATGCCTTTGCTCCCCAAATAGTCCACACTTAACTAGACTTTTAGACCTCTACCCCTACCGACTCAGTTAGCTTCTGTTATCTTCCCAAAGCGCTCATGGGCTTAACTAGAAGGTTTGATTTTTGAGTTTGAAAGAGAAATTTAAAAAAACAAAAAACAAAACAAAAAAACCCGTAAGACAGAGGGTAGTGGTTTCATTTACTGCTTGATATTTTTTTATTTACCCAGAGACAAAGCACTGTGGAGGGGAACCCCTTCCCAGACACGGGCTCCATGCTCCAGCGGGTCATGGTTGATTAGAAGCTGAGTCACAGGCAATTACTGCTGCTAATTAAAATCTGCGAGTAAATCTCTTTCTAATTGAAGGAGAGTGCATCCGAGGATGTCTTTAAAGTAAAACTTTCTACTCATTTACATTTAGATGTGAAGGGAGAAAGGGGGCAGCATATGTCCCTCACCTTGGTCGTCTTGCTGCAAAATTATGCTAGTTCCCAATAGTTGTAGCAAACATATTGTTCATGTTGTCCTTGAAACCTAGGCATATCTGGGGTGGAGTAGCCTGCCACCGGTCTTAGGAATGTTGCTGAATCATTGTAATTGGCACACATAGAAACCCAGGTGTCATGCCTACCTACCTTGTTTGCTATCCACAAACCCCAGCCTCACTGTATTTCAATTCATACTTGTGGGAAGAAATGACTGGACCATACAGCCTGCCTCTCAGGCTGCTAGCAAAGGTAGTAGTGAAGGAGCCCGACCTGCCACTTTCAAATGGTGAATTTTCAAATGCACAGCAAATTTGCCTGCAGAGCAAAAGCCCCCAGGTGAGCCTGACACCAACAGATGGCAATGCTAGGGTCAGCTACATGGAAGGCAGAAGAAGCTAGCGGGAGCCTTTGGCTTCTACTCTGTCGGCCAGCTCATGAAGGCTGGGCATCTTTAGGCTGGGGGTATAACACATTGCCAGTCTTGCAGCATGTGATTACTTCTGCCGTTCTGGACCATGGGAATATGGGGGCCAGGACATGTATCCAGGTGATGTCTGTTGTCATGGAGTAATCATAAATGACACCTCCTTTCATCATGTCCTGGTTTGAGATAAGATATCTGGTCTCACTACCCACTGAGACTCTTCATTCACTTTAAAGTCAACTTCTGGCACCGAGATGTGTTTTGCTTCCTCAGTAAACCAGTCTCATCCCTGCTTCCTCATCAAGGACAGTGATAGACTCAGAGGAGCCGCTTAGATACAATGGAGACTTCCTCTGAGAATCATTCGAGAAGGATTCAAAGAAATTGAAAACATTACTTTCTTACTGAAATGAGATGCAGCTTGGTAATGCGTGCGTGACAGAATAATTTCAGCGAAATGTGCCCTATGTTTTAGAAAGACCATCTTACTTAATCTTTACTGGACCAGGAGTGTTATTATAATCTTAATTTTGCATTTTTTATGATTACTAAAAGATCCTGCTGATGAGGGAAAGAGCGGGTTGGAATCCAGGCAGCCTAGGTAAGCTCAGTGTTGATGTGTTGCTTCACATAGGGGGAAAGAGGCACAGTGACAGTCCCTGTCTATGTTTGCTGGTCATTAGCCTGACTCAGAGTCCTAGTATCTCTCCCTTCAGATCCTTCAGTTGCTGTCTTTATCGTGGAGACAGATACTTGACATTTACTCATGTGTAAAGGAAGAACATTTACCTCAAGATGGATGTTGCAAAGCATGAATTCGACTCAAATAATGGATACTCTACCATGCACCCTCATTTCATGTCACTAAAATTCTGCCAATTAAACTATATCAAATTATCAGCTATAATATATTCAATTTTAGGAATGTTTTTAAAAATACAAAACAGGGGGGGATGTTAGTTAAAAACAAAACACCATATAGGTAAAGTCAGGCTTCTGTCTGCTTTCAGTAACAGCAGTGAGAAGCAAAACTGGTGCCTCTTTTCAGCCTCTTGGGGACTAAACAAAGTCTTATAGAATGCTACAATGTTTACTGAAGAAATACAGCTGAATTGGTTAAGGACAGTGAGCTTCATGGTGTTCAGCTTATCCCAATCACCTCCCACTATCTAGTCACTCAGTACCCCTGAAAAACAACAGCACATTCCCAGTCACAGACTAGAAACCACCAGAGAGAGCAGGATAGGCAGTCTTAGTCAGTTTTATGCTACTATGACAGAATGTCTGAGTCTGGACAAGTTACAAAGAACAGGAATACATTCCTCATTCTTCTGGGAGCTGAAAAGTACAAGATTAAAGACATCAATGTGTGGTAAGTGGTTTATAACTGTGTCCTTCCGTGGTATAAGGCAGGGCAGGAAAGAGTGAGCTAACTCCGCAATCCCTTTTCAGAGCACCATTGATCCACTCATGGGGTACAGCTCTTGTGACCTAGACATCTCCCAACACTGTTTAATTAGAAATCAAATTCCTAACACATGAATTTGGGGAAGCATGTGCATGCAGACCATGGCAGGGATGCAGCTCTCTTATTTAAGTTCTTGTCATTATCCAACCTGGGTGCTGTCTTTTTGAAAGACCTCATTTTGGAAAATCTGGATTGAACCTGGTTTAGTGTTTTTCCCACTATAAAAGCCTTTTTTTCCCAGGGTGTCTTGTTGGAAACAATTACAGGGGTGTTTTGTCAAAAACAATTGCAGGCAAATATTTAACTTCATAGCTGCCCAAGGCAGGGGAAAACAATTGGTCAAAAAAATGAACAATCTGAACAGATTAACACAACTAGTTAACCTTTAGCTATATGAAAGGGAAGAAGAAAAGGAGGGAAGGAAGAAGGCAGGGACAGAGAAAAGGGAAGAGGAAGGGGAAAGGAGATGAGGAGAATGGGGGGGGGAAGAAGGCTTCAATAGTTGATATTAGGAATGAAAGAAGAGACATTATTATTTATAGAAATAAGAGGAATGGAAAGAGAACGTGTGAATAATCTCATACCAACAAATTAGACAGCCTGGATAAAATGGAAAACTCATAAAATACAACCAAGCAAAACTGACTCAAGAAGAAATAGCAAATCTGAATAGATCAATAACAAGCACAGACCGCTTACACACAAGGCCTTCCCAGAAGGAAAACTCAAAGCTGAAGAGCCCCAGTGGTGACTCCACTAAACATTTAAAGAATCAAGGACAGGTCTCCCAAACGGAAAAGGTTGGAACACTTCCAAATCATCTCCAGAGACCAGTATGTCCCTCCTATTAAAACCTGACCTTATAAGAAGAGAAAACTACTAGCCAATATATTTCATGTGTTTAAATGTGAGCTCTTCATCAATAGACATTTAGCAAATTGAACCCAGCAACATGTAATAGAATTATTTACCATGACCAAGTTCAATTTATCCTGAAAATCAAAAGTTGTCGGGGCATAAAGTTGGCATAAAAGAGACCAAACAAAAGCAGATGAGTTGATTTCTAACAAGACTAAGGGGCATTATCAAGTCAGTGGAAAGATGTCACAGAGTGGGAGGAAATTTTGCAAACTAATTATAATATCGTATTATTTTATACCCCCTAATAGGATTATAATGAAAAAAGAAAATAACAAGAGTTGAGAATGTGAAAGAAAAACTTCACTTCTCATACACCAGTAAGTTAAATATATCATGGCGTAAGCAGTTTGGGAAAAAAGTCTCACAAGTCTTCAAAACTTTCACCAATAAATGAAGGGCCATCGAGATGATTCTGTGGGTAAAAGCACTCGCAACACAAGTCTGGGGCTCTGAGCGCAATCACTGGAGCCTACAGCAGAGGCAGAACACCGATTCCTAAAAGTTGTCCCCTGACCTCCAAAAGCTCCGGGTACATGCGGACATGGTACATGCATACATGACCACACGTGTCGCATGCATGTCTATACATTGATGCATAAAGTAGACCTTTAAACAGTAGAAAAGAAGATGGGTAAGCAAAATGTCATGCTGCCGTTCGGTGCAATGCTATTGGGACACAAAACATAAATGGAATATTGGCATATGACATGAGGATAAACCTCCACACACATGCACGTGAAAGAAGCCAGCCTCAAAAGTCACAAGCCGTGTGACTCCATGTCTGGTACAAGGGAGCTAAGAAGTAGATTAGTGATAAAGGAAATAAATTAACAAGTGATGCAAGTGAGTCCAGGGGTGTAAGAAATTCAAAAATTAGCTGGTGTGGATTATTGAACAGGCTTACAAAAATATACAAAAGAGCTCATTGGTTTTGTTTTGTTTTGTTTTGCTTTGTTTTAAGTGTGATAAGTTCAGGGTAGTGTTTGGAAATGAGTGAACTCATCAGTGACGTCATCAGGCCAAGCCTGTCTCTGTGTAGCTCTCCTCTCCTCTGAGGTGACCACCTCCAGGCTGCCTTTTTCAGCAGGCTTGTATTCTCCCAGTTTTGAGGTAAGCCCCAAAGAAACCGTTTAACTTTTTAATGTAAATATTTAGCTTAACCATCTGTGGCCATGCCAACTAGTTCCTGTAGCCAAGGTCTCTGCGTGCAATAGTTACTTTGCTTGTTGCTGTGACAAAGCAGGTTAGGGGAGGGAAGATTTTAGTTTGCCTCGAAGCTTGAGGGTGCAGTCCGTCATGGCAGGAGAATTCTGCAAACAGGAGTGAGGAGCAGCTGGTCGCATTGTGTCCACAGTCAGGAAACAGGGAGCAGGGAGTGCCAAGGTTCAACTCAGAGTTCAGTCTGTGAACCAAGCCCGTGGATTAGTGCCTTCCAGTTAGGGTGGGTCTTTCCACCTCAGTTCACACAATATAGAAAACCCCTCACAAATATACCCAAGGCTGTCTCCAAAGTGATTCTAGATCCTGTCATGTTGACAGTCTGCTTAAACCATCACAGTGTAGTATACTGGTTAGCCTAGACCTGACTCATGAATCCACTCACATAACTCTGTAAATGGGAGGTAAGGAGTTTGAAGCCTCAAGAAAATAGTGACATTCAGAAACTGTGTGTGTGTGTGTGTGTGTGTGTGTGTGTGTACGTGTGTGTGTGTGTGTGTGTATGTGTAAGCAGTTCCCCTGAGATGCATGGGACGTTCTCACCAAAAGTAAGCAAAGGCATCCACTAGGCAAAATGACAACTGAGGCCGCACAGGCATCTAAGTGAGCATGAGTGAGTGTGAGTGTGAGTGTGAGTGTGAACGGCTGTTGGTACCTTAGTTTCCTCATCTGTGAAGGGAGAACAATAGGACCTGTCTGCTCAGGTTGTCCACACTGAAATGAGTTATTCTATAAACCACTGGGGACAGCAAGGGCTGTGTGATGTTAAATTCCACTATGGGCAGCAGCATCTCTTTCTCAGTTTCCATAATTATCCTGAGTCATGACTTTGATTGTTTACTTTCTTATCAGAATGAATCGTCTTTTAGTTCTATGTCAGTAATTTTTGAATGCCTATTATCGAGCCAGCGCTTATGTTTCCTGCATAAAGGGACTCTGAAGCCTTTTGCAAATTCTTACACAAGAGTTTGAAGCAATAATATTAACAGCAGCAACAATTTCTCTAGAGATGCTAGGACAATGCTATTATTCCAGCCAGACTGGCAATCTCTTAAGCATAAACTCCAGTCATTCATGGTTCTGAACACAGAGACCTAAACTATGCCGAAGGGGATGCTCCTTAAAAGAGCCTTATATGGATGTTCAGGCTGCACAGGTGCCTTCCCTAAAGACTCACAATCCTCATGACACAGATGGTGTCTTTGAGTCCTAGGATCCCAGAGACCATCTGCTCATTTGTGTCCTGGGAGCTCCATGTCACTGCAGGTCACATGACCATACTGCTTGTACTTGCCCTTTAACCCGGAAATGCCCCCCTACACGTGGACGGATGCTGAGAACACACAGATGGAGTTTCACACTCAGAGCACAAATCCATCTTCACAACCCAGTCCACAAAAGCACTGTGCCGATTAGTTGTGTCAGCAAGCTACGGTTACCTGAGAAGAGGAAATGGTGATAAAGGAATTGCCATCAGAGGCAAGTTGGTGGGGAACTTTCTTGATTAATGATTGATGTGGGAGGGCTCAGCCCACCATGTGTGGTACCCTACCATGGACAGGTCATCCTGGGATCTGTAAGAAAACAGGCTGAGCAAGCCATGAGAAACAAGTCAAATGCCCAACCATCTGTGGTCGTTGCTTCAATTCTTGCCTCCAGGTTCCTGCACAGCTTCATTGAGTTCCTCCCCTGGCTTCCTTTAGTGGAGGACTATGAAACAAACATAGAAGCCAAATAAACCCTTCCCTCGCCTCATTGCTTTGGATCAGTCTTTATCATGGTAGGAGAAAGCAAACAAACACAAATAATCTGGGTTTTTTTTTTTTTTTTTGTATGAATAGTTTCAAATTTAGGATTATAAGACTGGCTGCTTTGGGAGATGGGAAATTGAAAGAAGAACTATTTTATCAGGGCTCTCAACTTTTCTATAAAGTGATGTGAGAAAAATTAGCAATTCTGTACCTGTGAAGAGAATAAATACGTTATTTTTCTCTCTAGTTTAGATGGGTAGACCAATGGAGACAACATAAAAATAAATGAAAGCCGACAGGCATTTCCAGAAGCAGAATGGGTCTTTAATCAGAACAACCGAAGGGTCGTGGTCTCCTCAGAGTGGGAACTGTGCAGTAGGGTTGGTAAGTGGATTCCCTGATCAGAAGCTTCCACAGGGGCTGTCAGTAAAGTCAGCATTTCTATCCAGAGATTCTCTGTTCACCTGAGGCTTTAGGTCATTAACCCTTCACTATGAAACATAAGAATTTCATGGGATGACAGATATAAAGCTCTGAGCCTTAATGAATTAATCACAAAAGTTTTACCCAGATCATCTTTCTTTCTCCAAGAGTGTGTGTTGGAGTATACACACACAGTACACACACACACACACACACACACACACACACACACACACACACACACACGCCCGTGAACAATGCCAAAAGACTAGCAACCTCTAGCCAAATACCTAGGAGACAAATACCTGGGTATATCTATGAAGATGTTTCTAGAGATCTTTAATCAGGCTGAGAAGACTCCTGCCCCCAAATGTCAGGATGACCGTTCGGAGGGCTGGAGTCTCAAACAGTATATATAAAAAGGAGGGAGTGAACTGAATGCAGGGGTTGTTGGATGCAGTGTGACCAGCTGCCTCAAGCACTCATCTGTATGCCTTCCCCAACAGGACAGATGGCACCTCAAATTAGGAACCAAACAAGTCCTCCCTTAAGTTGCTTTTGCCTGGTGTTTTGTCATAGCAACATGAAAATTAACTATTATCTTAGGTCTGTTCAGCTCCTACCTCTGTCTAACCCTGATTCCCTTTCTTAATATTTCTGACAAATAGTTAGAATTCCCAATCCCAGCTCAGTATCTGCTTCAGGAAAACCCTAAGTCTAGCAGGCATCAAGGAGTGTCTCCTGGGAGAACTCTTCCTTCAGACAGGTTCTGGGAAACTGATAGAAGAGTTTAGCACACAGATGGGAGAGGAGACTCCGTAAATGGTGGTTAATAGAAGTTCAAATCTGGTTTTGTCTGAAGCTCCCACAGATCTGTTGAAGGCCATTTCTTGCTAACTAGGGAGACAATGGGTACTCTGTGAAGGAATCCTAAGATTATTTTGGAGGAGGATCATGTAGGAATGTAGGCACCTCTGTGGCTGGACTCTGAATCTGAGTCATGAGACTTTTCATCAGAAGATACCAACCTTTGATAAAGGTTCTCAATAATGGTGGCTGAGGAAGAGGTAAAAATCCTCAGAGATGACTTTAGTAGAGCCTCTTTCTGTGCCTTTGCAGACCCTGTCTATGTGAGCTGTATAACACAGCTGTCCCTCTTGTGTAGCCTACTTTTTTTTTTCTGTTTTTTTTTTTTTTCGAGACAGGGTTTCTCTGTGTAGCCCTGGCTGTCCTGGAACTCACTCTGTAGACCAGGCTGGCCTCGAACTCAGAAATCCGCCTGTCTCTGCCTCCCAAGTGCTGGGAACAGCTGTCCCTCTTAAAGATGACCTTGGCAATGTCATACACACCTGGTTATCAAATTTCACCATGCAGCAACCAAACCCAAAGTTTCAGTGCCTTATAAGAATCTGACAGCCGGGCAGTGGTGGCACACGCCTTTAATCCCAGCACTTGGGAGGCAGAGGCAGGTGGATTTCTGAGTTAGAGGCCAGCCTGGTCTACAGAGTGAGTTCCAAGACAGTCAAGGCTACACAGAGAAACCCTGTCTTGAAAAACCAAAAAAAAAAAAAAAAAAAAAAAAAAAGAATCTGACAATAGCTTAACCAGGCTCTTCAAAACTTAACCACTTCATGGTGGATGAAGTTTCCCTCACAGAGATGAGCTCTCTTTTCCTGCTCTCCCTGAGTTTGTCTGTGTCATGCTCAGTGATTTGCTGGCAGTAGTGAAAGGAATGCCTATGTCTGCATGAGCCTTTGTGACCCACCATCTTACCCACTGCTCTGAATTTAATATTAATAGACAAGAAAACCTGGGGCTGACTCTATTGTTGGTAGAACCATGTGGAATGATGCTGTCCATCCACTCTTTGGTGCATAGAAATGGCACTTTCATAGTGTTCAACCCAACAGCTGGTGGACTTTGATGAGTCTCTCCTAGACCAGGCTATTATTACATCTTTTGTCACAAGGGAAATGAAATTGTATGAGGAATTGATTATTTAGAAGTGTAAAGAGAAAGCAGCATTTGCAGGCAGGCATCTAAGGGAACAGAATCCCATTTTTACTACCCAGAATCCCATTTTTACTACCCAGAATCCCAGCATAGTTTCTGCATTGTAAGAATGCCACACTAATGCCCAAGCTTAGCCTTGCAGGTGCTTCTGCCTGGGACTTAGTGCCTCGAAGGAGTGAGGTGGTCAGAATTTATTTATGGTGCCTACTATGAAGTAAAGTTCAGGAATGTGGGGTAAGATTTGCACCAGAAGAAGTAATGGGGGCAGTGGTAGACAATGTCCAATGGAGAAACAGGGGGGCCCTGACCTACTTTGAGAGCAGTTGCTTGACCCCAACTTTAGTTATACTTCATCTCCCTTCCATTCCTGCTCAGATTCCCAGACTTCCTGTTGTTGACTGATTTCATTGGAGAAAAGGGGTGTTGTTTTGTTTAAGCACAGGCTTAGAAATACCAGCCTTTGTATTTGCTTGCTCCTTGGCTATGCCCACATCAAAAGCTGTTAGACACATGAACCACAGATGGGTCACCCAGTCAACACTCCATAGACATGTGTCATATGGGTGAGGAGGGATAGGGTGACAGAGAAGGGTAGTGCTCAGGAGAAAACTCTGAGCAGAGCCTAGGAAGTCCCTGTGGTTTTCAGAGATAATGCCTTCTACCTCTGGAACTCTGTTATAGAAGAACAGATACTGCTCAGGGATAGGCAATCCCCTCACAGCATAAAACTTGATGCTGCCTAATTATCACCACCTCAAAACACCAAAGTTTGTACTAAAGCATGTACTACCCAGTGCTGCGGATTAATGAGCTGGGATCAAATTCTTCAATCCTAATATCTACTGCTGTGAGCAGATTACCATGTGAAGACTGCTCAGATGGGCTGAATAGAGCAGAGCAACAATGTCTTCTGCAGTCATTGGCAACATAGTATCTTCCATAGGGGCCGCTCTTTTGGACTGTTCTGGAATTCTCAGCAGTGACTCGCATCCCCTACTCCAGAGCTGCCATCTTGCCAGCAGTTATATGAGGAACTAAACTACTCCATAGGAAGATATATTCTGTATTTGTGATTCACGCTTGTGACTTTTTATCATATGGTTTGTATTTGTGATTCATATTGGTGATTTTTACCTACATGCACACATAAAATATATAACATATATAGTGCATAGATGTTACACATGATATATATGTGATATGCAATCACAAGTGAAAATTTCCATTTATCACACTTCTCAATAAATAGTATTCTTATTCAAATCATCAAGTTTTGTAAGTGTTCTTTCCTGCCATGATGCAAGAATCTTAATATTTTCCCCTTTTCAAAACAAAAACAAACAACAACAACAAACAAACAAACCAAACCAAACCAAACCAAACCATAAGGGAGATTTCAGCTTGATTCTCATGAGGAATTAATTTTCATAACTACCACATTCTTCTATGAATGTGGAAACTTAATTTCTGTTTTCATTTTCTAATTTCTATTGAAACCCTCTGCATTAATGAAACAAATACAAGGAACTTGGCACATAGCAAATTCAGGTATTTGTCCATTGATTCATCTTGCTGGAAATGCTTGGGCAAATCACTTTACCTCAAAAGAGCATCTTAAACAGTCAGAGCCAAATTCTCAGTAATTGGTGTACTTGGCAGTCACCTGCCCCTGTGTTGTGAACCAGACACATGAGTCTGGTGGAGAGCCAGGGAGTCACCCAGATGTCCAGCTAAGTGGTAGCAGCAAGGGACTAGGGAAGACACAGTAGGGCTGGAGTATCGGGTGTCCTAAAGGCTCCAACAAGTTGGGGGTAGATTCTGTGAGAGGCACACACTGTGGGGAGCCCCCATGTGAGAGCAGGCAGAAGATACAGAGTTAGAGAGAGGATGGATAATGCTTCCTGGGCCTGGGCATGAACACATACATGCGCACACACATGTAAGCATGCATACATGCACAGATGCTCATATATAATTCCTTATATTTCAAAAGGTTGTTTGTATAGGTCAGGGCAGTTTAAGTCCCTGCTCCTGTCTACCACTGGCCAGGAAACCTCTTTCTCCTGTCTGCTCACAATGGACTGAATAAAGACAAACTTCTTTTGACAAGTACTTAGAAGAGGGTTGTGACAAGAGGACCAGCCTGGAGCTACACAGTGAGTCATGGGCCAGCCTGGAGCTACATAGTGAGTTCTGCATCAGCGTTGGTGAGGAGGAAGATGAGAAAAAGAGAGAGAAAGGGATACAGAGAAAGGGAGGGGGAAGGAAGGGAAGAGGGAGAGGAAGGGTGAGGGGAAGGGGAAAAAGGAGGGGGAGGAGACAGATAAAGAAGGGAAGAAGAAGAGGGAGGGGGAGAGGAGAAGGGAGGGGGAGGGAAAGGAAGGGGAGAGAGTGAGGGAGACAGAGAGATACACAGATAGATAGATAGACAGACAGATAGATAGAGAGATAGTAGAGAGATAGATGATATCTCTTGTAGGCCAATAATTTTTTCAATACTGCCCCTGTGTTCACTGAAAGGATCTGGTAGCCCTCATTTTAAAGCTGGCTGCTGTGGTGTTTGTGTCTTGGAGGTTCACAAGCCAATTAGACTCCATTTTCACTCAAATCCTTATCAATTCTTCTGTTGCAACCCACACCTTTAAAAAGAAAGGTCTTTCTTTGCTAAAATGATATCTTAGAGGAAGCAGTGCTGTCACTGAAGACAGCAGGCCTTGCTTTGTGTCTATCAGTAAGTAAACAAGGAGTTATAGGAAGCTAAGCATTATGTTAAGGCTTCGTAAACATACGATCTAATTTAATCCTTCTCTCTGCCACAATAACAGGGGAAGGAGGTTGTATTGGTACAGTTTCTATCCCTGTGGCAGAAAAGCATGATCAAGGCAACTTATAAAAGACAAAGTTTATCTGAACTTACAGTTCTGGAGGGATAAGAGTCCATCAAGGCAGGGAATTATGGCAGCAGGCAGGACAGAGGAACACATGAGAGCTCACATCTCAAACCACTAGCAGAAAGCAGAGAAAACAAACTTGAAATGGTATAAATCTTTAAACCCTCAAAACCTGTCCTCAGTGACACACTTCCTCCAGCCAGGCCAGACCTCCTAAACCTACGCAAACAACACTGACACCTGAAAACCATGCTCAGGATGCTGAGGGATGTCTCATTTAAACCAGCACAGAAGTTTAATGGAGTTAAAGATGCTTATGCTTCTCAAAGTCACAATGAAAACCCCTAGTGACACCAACATTCCATGAGTCCCTTGAAGATACAGGAGAAAGTATGATATTCATGTAGATTTTTACATATGCAAGCACTGAGTAGGACTATCACCAGGGTTCCAAGAGTCATCATGTTATGTAGTTTCAATGAATAGAAATAAAAATAGAGATGAAATCTACATATATCAAAAGAACAACTCACAAAATTTCCCTTTGTTTCATTTCATTATTTTCTAAGATTTACTTTAATTTTAATTATGTATTTGTGTGAGGGTATGTCCATGTGTAGGAGCCGGAGTCCAAGAGTCTAGAAGAGGGTCTGTGATCCCTGGGAGTTGGAGTGACAGGGAGTTGTGAGCTGTCCAGTTCTGGTGCTGGAGACCATACTTGAGTCCTCTTGACTGCAGCCTTTGACTTTGCTGGGAATATTTGCTTAGCCAAATGACTCAAGATCCATATTGCCACTTATAGAATGAGAGGGTTTTTTAAAAATATAAATCTTATATCTTTTTAATATAAATCTTATATATAAATATACATATTTCAAAATAAATCTTCTATAAAATATATTATGTATTTATGTTGTATGTGTATTTTATATAATATATTATATAAGTTCTATAATATATTATGTTATATTATAAAATATATTTATATATTATATGCTTATATAATACATACTTTTATGTATAAGATTTATATAAAATTATATGTGTAAATATATATGAAAAGGAACTTCAATTTATAATAAAGAATACTTATAACTCAGAAGTGAAAAGACAAAGTGAGCTAAAATATCCCAATAGGGTATTTTTAGAAATACTTACAAATGGCCAATCAACTGCTAAAAGACACACATCTTTACTCACTGAGGAGATGCAAATTAACACTTGAGCCAGAATGTCTTCTTCACCCCACTAGTGTGTTGGCCAGATTTCCAAATCTGAAACAAGCACCTGAAATACCCAGCCTCTAAAGGACAATGTCTTGTAGCTTCTAGTCCATGCTTGGTTTGTCCATTGCTCTTGAGCCTATACCATGGTGGCAATGCGCAACTATATGGCAGAATCTTTCACTTCATGGCTGGGGCCAGAAAAATAAGGAGGAAAAGACCAGGGTCCAACAATTCCCTCCAATGGCACCTCCCACTCCAATCCGGCACTCCTCCTAGTGATCTAAAACCTCCCAATGAGCCCTTCCTCCTAAAGTGGGGGAAATCAAGTTTTTAATACATGGTCCTCTAGTGATCTAAAACCTCCAAATGAGTCCTTCCTCCTAAAGTAAGGGAAATCGAGTTTTAAATACATGGTCCTTTGGGAGTTACTTATGCAAATCACAGTAGCCAGGATAGTTATCACACAGAAAAAAGAGAACAAATATTAGTGAGTAGGCAGTCACTTTGTCTTCATGTGCATGTTTCTAATTTCTAAAACAAACAGTGGCTGGCAATGGTAGTTGCCCTAAATTAACAAATCAAAGGCAAAAAGGCAAACTAGAAGTTTTATTGTTTTGTTTTCACGATTTTCAGCAATCTTTCTCCCAAAAGGAAGAAAGCAGATGCGGCTGGTAGCAGAACCCCTCTTCCAAGCGTAGCTTCCACCTGCACTCCATTAGAACCCTCTGGAGTCTCAGAACCTTGGAGAGGGAGGAACCTAGAAGTCCTAGATCCTGGAGAGACGACGGACTCTTGGAAGGAGGAACTTGGTATTTCACGGAACCTGACTGCGGGGCGGACGCGGCTACCCGGACTTTGGAACGGAAGAGCTGAGCGTGTCGCTTCCTGCCCGCTGGTGGGGAGGGCCGGGGTGCCGCCGCGATGTTACCTTACACCGTGAACTTCAAGGTGTCGGCGCGCACCCTCACCGGGGCTCTCAACGCACACAACAAGGTGGCGGTGGACTGGTGAGGGCAGTGCTTCGGGCCTCGGCCGCAGTTCGCGAGGGGACGGGGAAGAACACCGGGCTTCCGGTTTCCCTAGACCGCGGGCAACGTCCCACAGCTTGCAGATTTTCTTTTGGCTGAGACATATGTGTTGTCATTTAAGTCGCAAATGCCCCGAGTGGGAATTTCCTCGGTGCAGACACAGTTTCCGTCCTGTGTTCTTTCTCCGCATATCATTCTTTTACTGTCCCCATTTCCTCTTCCCTTGCCTGCACCGGGGAGGGCTTCTCTCCACTCCCCGTCTCCTTATCTCTTCCTGACTTTTTCTTATTCATTCATACTCCTCGTTTTCACTTAGATCCATTCAACAATGCCCCAGACTCTATCCTGTCACCTATTCCCACCTTTATCTTTACTGGTTCCCGTGAAGCACGGCCTCTCCATAGCCAGTTCTCCTTCCACAGTAAAATAACACCCAAATTCTGAGAACTAACCATGTGACGCTAATTCTATAGCTGTTGTGCTAGGAATGTTGCTGCGGAAGCTGAGACCTCTCGTATTTACTTTTTTATCTGGTTGAAAGGTCTAAGACTAATCACTTATCCTAAGCACATTGTGAAATCTATGTTGTTATAAAAATAAATGTTGTTTGACACAGCATAAGGCAGGGCGTCTGCGTACAAAACCAGCCCAGATTGGCTTGTACATCAGAGCGCTATGAAGATATCTTTTAGAATTGTTGGTCCAAGTGAAAATGAGTCTCAATAAGTATTTGTAAACTTAGCTAGAGCTTTATGTAAATGGAACAGTATCACAAGCCTTTCACTTTAAGAATTACTGCTAATAGGGGTACATGTAAACCAGATTCATTTATGATAGGCAAGAGGAAATTTGAGTTGCTTTGTATTATATTTACATTTTAACACTGTTGTTTTGCCAGGGGCTGGCAAGGTTTAATTGCATATGGATGTCATTCGCTTGTGGTAGTGATCGATTCCAATACTGCCCAAACTCTACAAGTTCTAGAAAAACATAAAGCTGATATTGTTAAGGTAAGTTAAATCGCACATCAGTCCCATAACCTCAAGTTTAATACATCATCAGGTCCTCATTAAGTCATAGGTGTAAATGTTAAACAGCCTTTAAATACAATTATTTAGGGTTGCCTAGCATTTACATACCCATGACTTAGTGTCAATCCAGAATGCATTGTTCAGTGCTAGTTCTGGGGCACTTTGAAAAGGTGAGTGAAAATACCACTTCTGTCATTTACCATATCGCCCCCCTCATCCACTAGTTTTGAACCCTGACTGCCATGTGCTAAGAATATAAAGTGTGACTGTCTTTGTGGGTGTGAGTCTCACCGGTTTTGATTTGTGATTTCATGGTGGATAATCATGAACATCTTTTCATAGACTTGTTGGCTATTTGCGTGTTTTTGTAAAAATCCTGTGATGGTTTGGCCCAGGGAGTGACACTATTAGAAGGTGTGGCCCTGTTGGAGTAGGTGTGGCCTTGTTGGAATAGGTGTGTCACTGTGGATGTGGGCTTTAAGACCCTCATCCTAGCTGCCTGGAGGTCAGTCTTCCACTAGCAGCCTTCAGATGAAGGTGTAGAACGTTCAACTCCTCCTGTACCATGCCTGCCTGGTCTCTGCCATGCTCCCACCTTGATGATACTGGACTGAACCTCTGAACCTGTAAGCCAGCCCCAATTAAATGCTGTCCTTATAAGAGATGCCTTGGTCATGGTGTCTGTTCACAGCAGTAAAACTGCTGTTAACTAAGAAAAATACCTACTCTGATTCTTTGCCCACTTTGAAATGTGTTGCCATTTTACTATTAAATTGTGACCTTCAGCAGTGTATTTACGCACGAGTCCCTTATCAAACGCATGACCTGCAGATATTTTCTCTTATTATTTGATCTTCTTTTCATTTCTTTTGACAGTGCCTTCTCAAGAACAAATGGTTTTAATTTTGATATAGTTTATTCTTTCTTTTACTTTTCCGTTTACTTGTGCTATATCCAAGAAATCCCTGGTTTCTCCAACATCAAGCAATTTACAAGTTTATTTTTAGCTCTTTATTTCAGTCCTTGATACATTTTAAGTTAATTTTTGTATTTGGTATGAAGTTGAGGGAAAATATATCATAGGACATTTTCACTATGTCCTATGGTCTTGATAAACTCACTTATTAGAACTAGTTATATTGGGCTAGATTTTTAGACATAGATATAATCATGATATCTGCTAAGGATAGCAATTTAATTTGGTAATCTCTACTTGCTTAATTTTTTTTCTTTCCATATTGCATTGGTCAGGACCTCTAACTTCAATGAATCAGGATGCTAAGTGGTACTTATATCTCTTTCCTGAGCTTAGGGGAAGGCATCCAGTCTTTCATCATTAAGTCTTATATAAAGTATAGAGATTTTAATTTGAGTTTTTCAGGGAGAGAAGCATTGTCACCCCTCCCCTTTCTCTTTCCTTTTTTGTTTTTTTCTGGAGTTTCATTTATGTATAGATTTGGGCTTCGATTTGATAGTCAATTTCTTTTGTCTGAAGAAGTTACTGTCAATTCTTGAAGTGAATATCTTGGTTAATTTTATCTGCTTTTGCTGGTGTGAGAATATATTTTGCCTTTGTTTTTGTTTTGATTTGTTTTGTTTTAAATATTCTCAAAGGCCATAAGATTTCTGGGTGGTGATTTAATTTTCTAGAAATAGTTTCAAGATACCACTTCATTATCTTCTAGCTCATATCACTGATGAGAAATACTTTCTTGGGTTCTCTCTATGAATTATACTTTCTTATGTTCTCTCCTTTTTCAGTAGCTTGATGTGTATAATTGATTATTCAGACATTTATAAGTGTCATAGAATTTATGTAAATAGACCTCAATGCTGCACCTGCATACATGCACACACAATTCTTCTTATTCAGAGTAATTATATTCCATAATGTCATTGCAGACACGGAGTTGGGGACTAAAACCTTGCTTTCTAAGCAGTCACCTTCCTGTGAGCCTCTGGACACACATTGTATCACCTCAGCAGTACATAACTTTTGTGTATTCCTGTTCCTACTTAAACTGAATTCATTTCCAACAGCTGCATCTCTGAACAGAGCTACTTGACACTTTTTTTCTTGTTAGGCACATTGTAACCTCTTGCATGTAGCCACAGTAAGGAGCAGTGTCCTAGGGACCGTTTTAAATAAGATAGCCAAGAAAAAGCCAAAATATGAAAAACAGTGGTAGAGCTGTGAGATGGACACTTCTTTGCACTGTTAGGGCTGAAGTAAGGATTCCTTATTGTCCCACAGCTGGTTACATGCATGTGTTGGTCAACTCTGGTTAGTTACCGTTCTGTTGTCTGCAAATGCCCTACAAGTATTGACTTTGAGGTTATAAACACATGATAGCAAGCAGGTGAGTCCACATTTGCAAATTCCATACAATAAAAGTTCACTAGATTTACCTGTGTGTAGACAGTATGCATAATACACATGGTATTCAAATGTAAATGTATACATATGTGCATACCACATATACACATTTAGTAAAAAGAGTTTTACCTGAGGAGTTTAAAGATCAGTAAAATTAGTATTCAGAAAATGTTTATTTTCACCTTCTCCGTAAATTCTATTGTAATTTGTTACATTTCTTTCCTACTTTGGCATTTATTATATATGACTGTGTATATGTGTACACACATATGTGATGACCTATGTTTCTGTATATTTGAAGATTCTATGATGTTTATCTATTAAACATACTGAACAACAGATTTGGAATCTACACTGTGGTTAGAAGTGCGAGGCCTCTGGTCTGCTCTGTGGAGCTATCCATGGGCTGGTAATAGTGAAAGAAGTGAAGTATTTACACATCATACAATGGCAGGGTGCTGAGAGAGGCAGAGGATTGTCATGGGTACCAGGGAGTCGCCAGGGAATGTTCTGGCTTATGGTGATGACTATGGGATGTGCCTCTTACTCTGACTATTTAATGTGCGAGGATGTAATCAGATTTACCTTCCAGTTCTGGTGAGATTTTTATTTTTAATTTGTGTTTGTGATGCTGGGTAGGGCCTTGCACAGGCCCATCTTGTGTACCCCACTGAACTACACACCAGCTCTTATTTTACTTGGTTCAGATTGTAAGACAGGATGTTGCTGCATTGCCCAGGCTGGCCTTGAGCTTGGAGTCCTTCTGCCTCAGCCTCCAGAGTATCAGGAGTTATTAATATACCAACAGGCCAAGTCTTGTTTTTATATTTTAATGAGGTTGGCATGTTTATACATATTGTGTGTGCATGTGTACATTCATGTTATGGGGTGTCTTAGTTGGGATTCCTGTTGCTGTGATAAAACACAACTAAAAGCACCTTGAGGAGGAGAGGGCTTTTTCATCTCATGACTTGTAGTCCATCATGCAGGGAAGTCAGGACAGGAACAAAAGGCAGTAACCATGAGGCAGGAGCTGATGCAGAGGCTATGGAAGAACACTGCTTACAGACTTGCTTCTTGTGGCTTGCTCAGCCTGCTTTCTTACAGCACCCAAGACCAAGAGCCCAGGAGTAGCGCTGTGCACAGTGGGCTGGTCCCTATCACTTAAATCATCAATCAAGAAAATGGACTACAGGCCAATCTGATAGGGACATTTTCTTAATTGATGTTCCTACTTCTTAAATGATGCAAGCTTGTGTCAGGTGGACATAAAACTAGCCAGCACAAGTACTGTGTGTGCATATGTGAAGTCCAGAGGTTGACACTGGATGTCTTATACAGTTGCTGTCCATCTTATATATTGAGGTAAGGTCTCTTGCCTCAACCCAGAAGTCATTAATTTGAAAAGTCTAGCTATCCAGCTTGGTCCCAGAAAAATCTCCTGTCTAGAATTGCAGGCAGGCCACCATGCCCAACCAGCATTTTTGTGGGTGCTGGGGATCTCTGGTCCTCATATGCAGCAAGCACTTTACCTACTGAACCATTTTCTTCAGCTTTATTTTTTTAACTTTTAATATGAATTTTAATTATAGAGCATAAACTTTCATTTAGAGAAAGTGTTCTTTCTGAAAGGATACGGCTAGAGGTTTGCATGGTTGTTTATTCCTTTTTCCCTCCATAAGTTTTTAGATCTCTAATTTTCTCCTTCTAATTAGGATAATAGAATAAGGAAAAATGTTCTTCTTAGCCATTAATGATTTTAGATAATTTGCCAAAATTCAGTTTTAGAAAAACTAAGTTCCAAGGTGGCTTGGGATTTTCATATCTGATGTTACCAAAATAGTTATGCTTTGCCTCATTTTTGCATTTTACAGGCATTTTGATTGTTTTAAAAATTAAATAAAATACTTAAAAATAAATAATGAAGATGTCTAAGTTTCAAAGTTAATACTAGTTTCCTACTTAGTCATAGCAGAGTTTTTTAATCGTCTGAGTGGTTACTGTTCTGTGAGAGTGATGCCCGTGTCATTTGGTGCAAGTGAGATTGACCCAGTCTCTCCCAATACTAGGTCAAGTGGGCCAGGGAGAACTACCACCACAACATTGGCTCTCCATACTGCCTGCGCCTGGCTTCTGCTGACCTCAGTGGGAAGATCATTGTTTGGGACGTAGCAGCAGGGGTCGCCCAGTGTGAGATCCAAGAGCACGGCAAGCCCGTCCAAGGTGGGGCCCCACGGCGCTTGCTCGAGCCTTTACTCTCAGATTGCTCTGGTCTTTGTTTCTCTTCACATGTGTCTGATTTTATTATTTCCAGGCTAACTCTTGAAGGTGTTTAGTCTATCTACTGATAGGAATTTAACATTCTTTTCCTTTTCAATATACTTTTAGACATTATTGCCTTAAATTTTAACTGATTCTTACTATAGTAAAACTCATTAATTTCAGTATCAGCCTTAGCTTGTTGTTGAGATTCTTGAGATACCAAAGTATATCTATCAGGAACACTTGTCTGCAGTTGCAGTGAAATAGCTGTCAGCACTTAACGATAAGGCAATAGAGATTAGCAAACTGGTATTCTTACATTCCTAAGAGTTGCTTGGTTTTTTTCTTTTAGTGTTACTCCTCTGAAATTATTACAGTGTTCTTTAGACAAGTGTCTGAGAAGGTCTCCTGCTTGGTTGGGAAAAATATGCCTATGCATATGTGAGGGATCTGGGGGAATGTGAGTGGGTAGATTTGGGTGCGTGTGTGTACAGGTGTATGCCTGCAATGTGGGGGACAGAGGACAGCCTCAGGCCAGGCCTTACGTGCCTTCCACCTTTTGTTTGAGACAGTGTCTCTGGTTGGCCAGGGACTATCACACAGGCTGGGCTAGCAGGGCTAGCGGGCCAGTGAGCTTCCAGGGGTCACCATCTCTGCCTCTTCTAGACGTAACAATGCTACAATTACAGGTTTGTGCAACTGGGCCGGTTCTTTACATAGGCTCTGGTGATCTGAACTCAAGTCCCCATGCATGCAGGACAAGCACTTTAACTACTGAGCCATCTCCCCAGCCCTGAATAACTTTTCGATTGATGATTTTTAAAATATCTATTGAGTACTTAACTATGTACTAAACAACATTGTTGTTCTTAGATATTTATTGTTTTTGAAAAATCATGAAAAGCTTTGGTGGTATCAAGTAACTCCACAAAAGCATTAGTGAAGTATGGTATCTTGGCTATGCCTAGGAAATTCTCAGATCCTGACTTTATAGTTTCAGGGAATGTTCATTGTATATTTTCTTTAAAAGTAATATCTCAGGGTAATTTAGATGTGAACCAAACAACTTGGTTGTATATAAAATTAGCCTGATAGTGCATGCATATCACATTGGGGGAGTTATTGGATTTTAAGAGTTATAAACTCTGGCCACCTTGTCCTTGATCTTTTCAGGCATTCTGGAGTGATGTCCTATGGTTTTGCCCTCCCTTTCTGGTCTTTACAGATGTGCAGTGGCTGTGGAGTCAGGACGCTTCCCGAGACTTGCTGCTTGCTATCCACCCACCGAATTACATCGTGCTCTGGAATGCAGACACTGGCACCAAACTCTGGAAGAAGAGCTATGCAGATAACATCCTTTCTTTTTCTTTTGACCCCTTTGACCCTTCACATTTAACTTGTAAGTATAATTATTTGTAGAAAATGAGTTACAGGAGGTACTACAAATAAAATTAGTGTTATGTACACAAAGCACATGTTACATGTCCTCAGTAACTTAAAAGTGAACACCATGGAGAAGCACAGCACATCTGCATATAGCTGCAGCTCCTGATCTGCATACAGAGTCCTAACCCCACGCTGTTTGCAGGTACTTTGATTGTCAGAAATTATGGCAGCAAGCCATGCACACATCGAATTCATGGCTGAATAAATAGTAATGGACTAGCTTGGGACAGAGAGCTACTGCATTATTCTAGTTCAGACTTAAGTAGACTTCTTTAAGAACTTTAATCAGGGATTCCATTTATCTGTAGCCTGAGTTCTTGCTTTTAAAACTGTCATTCCAATTAATGCTATTTCATGTAAAAGACAGATTAAGCTTGAGAGAATTTTTTTTTTTTTTCAGAAGTGGTTTTTGCTAACACTTTGTGTTTTGTGGATCAAGTGATCTAAAACTAAGATTTGTTTTAGACAGATTTTTGTGTAGTTTTATTATTTAGAAAATACTCCCCATGCAGTGATTCAACAGATCCTGCTTTAGCTAGTGTTACTATTCTGGGAACCATGATGGAGTTTCCCAACTTCATGGAGTTAGTGTTCTAGTAAGAGGCAGTCAGACTATAAACTGAATGAATGAGCTTGTAAGTTGTAGTGTTTTGGATGTTAAGTGGGGCTGGAGGAATGGCTCTGCAGTTAAGAGATGTACTGTTGTAGAGATCCTAGCTCGGTGCCTGGCACTCATGTCGATGGCTCACAACCTCCTGAAAATCCAGCTTCATAGGATTCAGCAGCTGCACTCACATGGTACGCACATGTACACAACACACACACACGCGCACACACACACACACACACATGCACACACGCACACATACACACACATGCACACACACACTCAAAATAAGTCTTTAAAAGGTGCTGAGTGATATTAAGAAGGTAAAGTCAGCTGAGGGGGATAGGCAGAACGGGGACTCGGAGCTGCCGAGTCATGTTAATGGCCAGAACAAGCTTTATTTTAGCAATGGTCAGAGGCTCGAAGGAGGCAGAGAAATGGCTGTGGTTTATAGTGTTTCCTCTGGATTTGTTTCAAAATTCTGATTTTATCCAACAATATTTATTGAGAGAGGTAGTGTGTGTGACTATGTCTATGTTGAAAGAGAAAGAAAATTAAAAGTTTAAATGGAGAACATGGCTATGAAAATAAAAGTCGCTATGTTATGTTCAGGCCTGTCTGTGTATACTTGTACACACATGCTTACTGGTTTGCTGACAAATTCAGGGCTGTAGGACACAGTCAGAGGCTGGTTCATTATAGTCAGTGGGGACAATGGCATGAATGAAGGAAAGCAGTGAGACTTTGGCACATGAATTCCGGAACTCACAGGGAGACAAGGCTTGGGCTGAGTTTGCTGTGTTAACAGTGTATTTCTGGATTTGGCTGCTGGAGGCACTGTGTTTGCGCACATGTGTGTATTATGATTTTGAGAAAAGGTCTCCAGATTGGCCTCAAACCCATGATCCCTGTGCCTTAGTCTCTTGACTGCTGGGTTTCCTCTACTTTTCAAGTGTCAGCTGCTGTACTGTTTTGTGTTTAAACTGCACTTAAAGTGTCAGACTTGTCATAGCATTGCTTGGATCCCTGTGCCTACAGCAGCTTCACTGATGTCAGGATCTTATACAGGTGCAGTTCCCTGCCATCTACCCAGTATTGGCCAGTAGGTGGGGTAGATGATATTTCCAAGTCAAAACAATGTATAAATTGTGAAAATAAATATGGTACTGAGATACTTAGGTATCATGGATAGGAAGTTGCCTTGGTATTCTGCTTTATATGTGAGTGCATATGTGCGTGCATGTATATACATTTGTATGTGTATATAAAATTAGGTATAGACATATAGATACAAAGAATACTTTTATCTCAAGGTTCAGGCTGATGTTTGAGAAGGAAAAAAAATACTTATTAGACTGAGTAGCTCAAAATATTCATAAAACTTTAGTATCCTTAAATCAGATTTGAGCCTGGCTAGTGGTGACACCCAGTTTCTTACATGTGGTAGTTTTCCTATGTGGATTGCACATTCAGAGAAATGCATGGATTTTGGGAGTATTGGAAATAACAGGAAGGAAGGTCTATGCATAGAATTTTCTCTGAAATAACCAGTCTTTGTCACTATGCCAATAATCTTGCAATAGCTTTTTAATATAAGGTGTAGTTGAGACGCTCAGCTTGGAGGTTTCTGATGAATTGTAGTGGACCATCTGTTTCTTTGTGGTAGCATTACACTGTGTTAGGGGTAAAGCATTGCCAGCTCATGCTGAAAGCTTCCTTATCTTGCTTCCATGGGTTAGAGTGGAGCTGTGTGCTACTCAGCTAAGTTTTAATCAGTTCTTCTGCCTCCCTCTGTGTAGTACTCACCAGCGAGGGCATCGTTTTCATCTCCGACTTCTCTCCATCCAAGCCTCCCTCCGGCCCTGGGAAAAAAGTGTACATCTCTAGCCCACACTCCAGCCCAGCTCACAACAAGCTGGCCGCAGCCACGGGAGCCAAGAAGGCTCTTAACAAAGTAAAGATTTTAATCACCCAGGAGAAACCTAGGTGAGTACAAGGGTAAGACTGGCTAGAGCACACAACTCTCCTCTCTCACTTCTGAAAGCATTCATTTTTATGAACTTTCTCTTTGTCTCACCTTTTCTCCTCTACTAATTTTGAATTTAGTAAAGGAGGAGTCTTTTTTGTCCCCTCCCCTGCACTCAGTGTCCTCTCCCTTCCACTAGAGTTGGACTTCCTCACTGATGATGCAGGTTGAGATTTATTGCTTCCTAATTAACCTGGGAAAATACGAGGTGATTTTAAAGTCGTGGTCACTGAGCACGTGAAGCCTGGGGGAGCTGGGTTTTTCACTTTGATACACTTCCTCACTCACGTGCTGTGCCCTCTCTGCTGTCCAGAAGAGGTGAATGTTTGTATGCAAGTGAAGGTGCTCACTGTCCAGCCTGGCTGAGCGCTGGGTGCTGAGGAGCTTCTTACTGAGGACATCTTTAGCTTTGATCAGAGCTTCCTGTCCCAGTCTGCGTGTCCGGGTTTTAAAGTATTTAAAGGCTTATTCCAGAAGTGGACAGACACAGTGTATCTATCCAGCACTTAGTGTAGTGCCACACATGCCACATGCACTCAAAGTGTGTGAGCTCTTATGCTGACGAAACTGCACTTGAGTAAAAATGGGATGAACTATTTGTGTGCATTACACATAGATTGCTGGCTTTTGCTAGAACTACAATTTTATATATTTCTATAGCTTTAGAAGCTTTTTTGGTATTTGTTTTAAAATAATCTTTACTATGCTTAGATTATTCTGCTTAGACTGAGTCATTAATTGACTTATATGTCTAAGACTTATATGTAAAAGACTATGCTATAAATACACTTGAATTTGTAGATAAATACTGGTTTTTTATATTACGCTGTAATCTGGTTAAATTTGCTGGTGAATTTATCTCAAACCCTATGCTGAGAGGGTTTAAGATTGCTTTTTAAGTGGCTTAATAGAACTTTATATTTCTGTGGATTCCTTGTCACAAGGAAATAATTACTCATTTAGCAGACTGCATAGTTTGGTCGTGCTTGCTGTTTCTGCCATGTGATCTTGAGCATTGGAAATGCTTCATTAGCCCTTACAGGAACTAGACGGAACGCTTTCATATCCACCTGCCCATAGTCTCTCCAGTCCTGGGCATCTATGCCTTTCTCACTGTACAGAAGAAGAAACTGGGTCCCAGTGTCACTCAGGCTCACAGAGCTCCGGTTGGCAGTTAGGTTAAAGCGATGCAGATTCTTCTCTTTCTACTCACTCACATTAACTCTGTTGTAAACTTCCAAAGCTTTCAATGTAATTATGTCAGAATAGTGAATGCTTAATAAAAGATACTGAAATGAGTCTTGAGACTCTTCATCAGCTTAAAAAAATATTTATTTGCATAGAAGAAAGTGGAAGAGAATAAACTGTCCTAGTTTATTCAAGGAGGCATTAAACTATGGAGCCAGAGTAGAGCTGGTGTCTGCCCAGGCCACATGGATGGCCCAGTCCTTTTGGTTTCGTGGTGCTTGTCACCCTGAATGTTTTACATTTCAATCCCAAGTCGGTATCTCAGCAGTCTGGTACTTCTAATTGCAAAGGGAAAATAAAACTGTCTTATGAGTATCAGTGTAGCCACTATGTCATCATTATCAGAAGGCTATGCTGTGTGTCTGCTACAAAGATTTAAAAACACTAGTATCTACCCGGCCCATGCAATATTGTTGTCATAATTTGGATTCTAAAAATAACAGGTCTGAGTTTTGGCTGCTAATCCATTTTGGTCATTTCAGGAAATGTTCATTCTTGACAGTTTTTATGTGATTGGGTCTTGATGCTGACATTGGTGTGGTTCATCTTTTGTTTTCCTAAGTGCTGAATTTGTGGCTCTCAATGACTGCCTCCAGTTAGCCTATCTGCCTTCAAAAAGGAATCACATGCTTTTGCTCTACCCTCGGGAGATTTTAATCCTTGACCTTGAAGTGAATCAAACAGTTGGCGTGATTGCAATCGAGAGAACTGGCGTTCCCTTTCTGCAGGTATCTACATGAGTCAGCTACATGCCCCACAGTTACTGATCGGTCAGGCTTACCTAGAAACTGTCCTGACACTAGGTAAGAAACAAAACAGAGGTGTATGCTTGTAATCCCATCACTCAAGAGGCTGAGACAGGAGAGTCACCATGGATTCAAGGCCAGTCTGGGCTACATAGTGAGTTCCAGGCCAGCCAAAGTTATCTAGGAAGGCTATCTAAAACATACACACACGGAAAAAACCCTACTGCAATAATTTAACTTATATAGATGTCAAGGACAAGTTAATTTTAGGTTTGCAAATGGATTTTTAAAATGTTCACTTTGTTAACGTTTTATACGTATATGTTTGTACCTCCTGTGTTGTCCATATCTTGTTTAGATATGAGTTTGAGTTTCATGGTCTATATTTAATGCTCTGTTAGGTTTTAAAAACCAGCTTGTCTCTGTTTAAAGGTAATCCCGTGCTCTCAGCGTGATGGCCTGTTTTGCCTACATGAAAATGGCTGCATAACCTTACGTGTGCGGAGGTCCTATAGCAGCTGCGCTACATCAGATGACGAGCCAGGTGGGGGCACAGCTCACAGGCGTGTTAATGGCATTTTTCTTTAAATGTTTATAAAGCATCACGTGGAATAGTGTTGATGGCATCCTTATCTTGAGAAAGTGTTAGAATGTAATTACACGTGTGACATGGGATTGTGCAACACCCAGTACCTCCTTTGTACAGGAGTGAGATAGCACTTTGTCATTACTTTTTGATACATGCGGGAACCAAATAGATGTAACCTGTTGTGAATATGTCCTCTGCTGTGTTCCTTTACCTCACACACCTTGACTTTTGTGCTCTGGTAGCTTTCTTTGTAAAGTGAGAGAGTTGGTTAGTCTCGGAGGCGGCCAGTGTCACATAGATCTTCTGGGGAGTATAGGTAATGCTTTTGTGAGACGGTGTGCTACACACAGACAGAAGAAATTTTACAAGGCCTGGCTGTTTTCAGACTTCTGCTAAGTATAGTCTACAGTGCACTGTTTACTGATGTTCTTCAAAGCATTTTGCAAAAAATTCAAGACAAGATATTGTGATCATAGAGATTACACTTGTATACAGTTCTTACATGAATTCTCTTTACAGTGTGAAGAAATTAGTAATAGTAAAACATGACTCTAGTTTGGGCAGTTTGCACTAGTGACAAAATGCTGTCCTTGTGACTGAGGTTATTTGCACTGACACGGGTAGTATTTTTTGCTGTGCTTCCTCACTGGCATCTGAAAGAAACAGTTTTCCCTTAAGATCTAGATCCTGTTCAGGAGCTTACCTATGACTTGAGAAGCCAGTGTGATGCAATCAGGGTGACGAAAACTGTCCGTCCCTTCAGTATGGTGTGCTGTCCTGTTAATGAGAATGCAGCTGCCCTCATAGTGAGCGACGGTAGAGTCATGATATGGGAACTCAAGTCTGCTGTGTGCAGTCGAAATGCACGGAACAGGTGAGGGATGCATGGGGCTGTGGTTTGGGCTGGCTGCTTTCTGTTTTAATTACCAGAATCGTATAAAAAGTGGAGGGCCATTTTTATTTTTATAAAGCTATTTTAAAGGACAGAGGCACTAGATCACTAGGGGATTCTGTTCTGACAGTTGCCTTCACTTGTGGCCAAGATTAATAACTGCTGCAATAAAAGAATGCCAGGCCAGAGTCACTGAGCGCCTAGTATGTAAAACTGGCTTTACATACATGTAACCGTCTGACCACTGTATCATTGTAGCAGTTCCGGTGTGTCACCTTTATACTCGCCAGTGTCTTTCTGTGGGATTCCTGGAGGAGTGCTACAGAATAAACTCCCAGACCTTTCCCTAGATAATATGATCGGTAAGCTTGTTTCTCTCCTTTAACTTGCATGTTAGATATTCTTTTTGAAGTACAAAATTAATAGAGTGACTGACTTGACATAGTTAACAAAGTCATAGTTAATATTCAGGAAAACTAAAATGTGAAAAAAAATTTTTCCCTAAATAAACCACTGGAGTCTAAAACATTTAAGCATGAAGATATCTGATGTGGCTTGGTTAGGCTCTGCAGTTGTTGGATTTAGAAAGCTATATTCTTGAAAGATTCTGATCTAAATGAAAGAGACGGCAGGAGAGGATCACGGGTGCCTGGATTCTGGGTTGAAAGACTCGGCTTTCTGGTCTGTCCCTCGTCAGGGCCTGCATGTTCCCTGATCCACAGCTTGGCATTAATTACTTGCCTCTCTCTTCTTTCCCTGCTACTTGTAATTCATACTCCAGCTCAGGTGTTGTTCTTGGTCTGAGCCTCACTTAGGTGCTTTTTTGTTACAGTCTCTGATGTAGTGACCCACAGTGTTAATACCTGCGGGTTTCTCTCTCTCTTCTGGTAGGTCCTAAGTTCTACAGGAATAGGATAGTGATTCAGTTCTATATCCCCAGGGCTTGTGCTCTGTAGATGTGCAGTGAAGATTCACTGAAGGAATAAGTTAGCTAAGCAATATTAGAGAAAAGGAAACTTTTTGGTGGGCATTTTCTCTTTTGGAGATTCTTGCTTCCAGCAGATATTTATAAATGAAATATCTAGTCATTGCACAATTATGGAGCTAGGATATGAAAGGAAGAACATAGTTAGATGTTATGAAACTTGAAATTGTAAGACTATAATATACCAAGCAATGTTGACATCTAATTCTTTTAAAATTATCAACATGGTTTATAAAGGATTTTCTGCATTGTTATCTTTCCATAATGTAAATGAGAATGGGTATTATCTAGTGACTTGTTTCGTTTAAACCCAGGTAACATACTTCAACGAACATTACCTTACTGGTCATAGTAATCAGCTGATACTCTTTGTGTGCTTAGTACTACACTTAGTGCTGTGTCAAGTACACAATGCATCTTACAGCTCTACAGCATAGTTACTATGCCCCCATTCCTGTAGAGAATGGGTTACAGAGAGGTTGACACACATGCCCTTAACCACACAGCAGTAGTTGGGAAGCACTTGTAAACCCTGTCTTCCTGGCTCTGGAGAAGGCACTTAGCATTAGTCTCCAGTCCTGTGTTCCCCTGTTGTCTGGGGAAGACCCTGACCTTGAAGACCTTACTTGCATCATGATTCATCCAGTTGTAGAGTCTTGTTCACTTACACCATCTTTTAGTTCTGCTTATTCTTCCAGACAAATCCCTATGAGGAAGTTTAGACAAACTGACAAGTTTTGCAGAATTATTTGATCATTAACAACTTTCCGAGTTTATTGATTTTTGTCTATTTTTAGTATAAAATATTAAAGTACAAAGAATTATGAATGTGAATGAGCAAAACTAATAAGCTGCATGGGGCCCAGACCTAAGCGAGTTTATGTTGTTCATGTGCCCAGGTGATACAATCACAGTGTTTAAAACCAAGGATACAGACTATCAAGCAGTTCGTGACGCCTGAGTTTATTTAAGTGTTAATAAAGATTTTTCACTTGAAAACATTTTTTTATTTAAATGATTTATTTATCTTTATCTTTATTTTATGTGCATTGGTGTTTTGCCTATATGTATGTCTGTGTGAGGACATCCAGCCTCCTGGAGCTGGAGTTGCAGACAGTTGGGAGTTGCCATGTAGATGGTAGAGGTTGAACCCAGGTCCTTTGGAAGAGCATCCAGTGCTCTTAACCACTGAGCCATCTCTCCAGCCCACTTGAAAACATTTTAAGTAAAACTTTTAATTAAACTTTTAATTTGAAATTCATCATGTACTTGGCCAAAATGGAAAACAATTCAGTGAGATATGGAGACTGGCTTTTGTTTACTGGACTTCCGCTCATTGAGATCTAAGCTGTCCTACTGTGTGAACTGCCTCTTAACAAAAATGCTTGAGACATGTGGCAGTTCCCAGAAGTCATTTCTAGGCTAATCCTGGAAGATCTGCAAACCTCTCTCACAACATTCCGCCACTTGGTACAATTGTATGGCCAATCCCAAGGGCTTGTTTGAACTGGAATAAATTAATGGGTTTTTTCCCTGTAATCTCTCTAGACTTCAGAATGGCATTACTAAGTTGATAGCTTCAAGGGATTATACTCACTCATTGTTAGTCATTTAATCTCACAGTGTGCATGTATGTTCTTTGTTGTGTACTTTTGACAAATCCAGTGCATTTTTACTGAAGTCTTGATTTTATTATAGTTATTTTACTTATATTTTCTTAGTTTAGAATTTTATTGGAATCATTCAATTTGCATAAACAATGCATATGTAATAATGCAACTTAATACTTGTCAAGCCTGTAATCCCAGAACTGTCAAATTTGTAAAATCCCAGAGTTAGTGACAAAAGGATCAGTTCAAGATCATCCTGGGCCACGTAGCAAGTTCAAGGTCAGTAAGGCTGTAGTCTCAAAAATTATCCACAGTGGCACTTTATATGTTGCATATATTTTTACTGATATGTTTATTTGTTATTCTACATACTTAAATATAAAGTCTTGAACATTTTGTAGCTGTGATGATATATTAAGGCTTCTTATTAGAAATCACGAGTTCTTTGGGTGTTTGTTTTTGTTTTTTTTTTTATTCTTACTAATTTAATGTGTCTTACCTAGTCCCTCTAGCTGAAAAGTAGCCCTGCAGAAAGGCATTAAGGAGAGGATGTCTTGTAGCATCTCAATCTGTAGACAGTGCTATAAGCCAGGTCTTCTGCTCTCTTCCTGAAGCCTTTTCTCAGTGCCTTTCTCCCAGAGCTCTGTCTGAAGCAATGTTTCTAGAAGACACAAGTCCCTGAATTCTGGGTAGCATGACCCTGGAGTAATCTATTCTGAATCTATTGAAGTAAATCCTGAGTTGTTACTGACCTGAGATCCATGGCAGCTCTAGAGCTGTTATGAGCCTGCACAGCCCAGTGGTTCTCAACCTTCCTAATGCTGCCTACCACGCTATAATGCAGTTGCTCATGCTGTGACCCCAACCATAACATTATTTTCGTTGCTACTTCATAACTGTAATTTTACTACTATTGTGAATCATAATATAAATATCTGTGTTTTCTGATGGAAGTATGAAACCCGTGTGAAAGGGTGTTCCCCCCCAAAGTGGTTGCGACCCACAGGTTGAGAACTGCTGCCCTAGAACGATACCACACACCTTTGTTTTTAGACCTGGTAAGCAGATCCATTTATGTTTTTGTTTTTTTTTTATTACATATCAGGGCAGAGTGCAGTTGCTGGGGAAGAGCACCCCAAAGGCTCTATTCTGCAGGAAGTGCACCTCAAATTCCTGCTGACAGGACTGCTCTCAGGACTCCCTTCCCCTCAGTTTGCCATCCGGATGTGCCCACCACTGACCACAAAAAACATTAAGATGTATCAGCCACTCCTTGCTGTTGGTGAGTACTGGCCTATCCTTTTGTTTAACTCATTTTATAAAATACTTAGGTTCCTGGTTTCTAGAAAGTTCTTTATTCTCTTTGAGAATGCTTTAAGAGAAGAAATGGGTTGAGGAAATGTATAAAAATTTCCTTGAAGTATTTTTCTATCCTGTTTCCTGTTTTAGTGAGCCCATGTGCTTGAGATTATCTCTGTCAGCAAGTTTCTGAAATATCAGAGACTGTCTGGGGCAGAAAAGGCTTGAGGCATAGCAAAGGCTGTGAACTGTTGTTAGGGCAGTGGTAGCAGAAGTGCTGATTAGCCAGGTTAACACCAGTGGCCCAATGCAGTGCTCCGTGCTTTGTGCACGTGTTCTCACCTGACCTCTAAAATTAGATTTTTGTTACTTTTAGTTTGAGAGGTTCAGTAGCTTAAAAATGTAGGTGCAGTGTTGGGTAAGCAGCTTACCTAAGGTCTGAGCCAGAGTTTCTTTAACTTCAGAAGTCACATTTCACATCATAATATTTTGTCTTATCATGATTTATTTAAAGGAGACAAAACATAGAGCACTCAGGCTAGTTGCTTTTATAATAAACATTCTGAGTTTCAAAAATACCAACTTCCACATGTAGAAACGTTTAAATTATTATATATATTGATTTATATTTTAAAATCTCATGTCTGTGAGTTAGGTAATACATTCCTGAGGATACAGGTCCCTGAAGTTAGGTAAGATTTCAGAGGACATGAGATTAGCCCCATTCTGATAAGGATGGAAACAGATTTTCCTTCCTTAATCACTTGTTTTTAAGTATATAATCGGGACGCTTTTGTAGAAGATAAATTTAACAAAAGACTTTGATTGGAGTTGGTACCCCTACTAAATTAGCACCCATCTCTTCTATCATTTTAAAGGTACAGGTAACGGTTCTGTCCTGGTGTACCACCTCACCAGTGGTCTGCTACACAAGGAGTTGAGTGTCCACTCGTGTGAAGTCAAGTGAGTGTACCCGAGACATTGAGATTACAAACAGGATGTCAGAAAAACTCCGCACACTGGGTCTCCTAGGCTTCTCTGCGTTGATGCTCTGCAGTGTGTGTGCCACAGCGGCTGGTCGCTTGCATTTGAGTGACAAATGTGTATCTAGTTAAGGGTTCATTCGGAGTGAGTGCTCAGTGTCTGTTTTGTGAATTTCTCCTAATTACAGGTTCTTTTCTCACTGGAAATCACTGTTGTCAGGTTTTTATAGTTTCTCAGTTTGATTAAGATCTGTCAGAACTGCTCGTTTTTAATTGTTAGTTTGAATGTCACCAGGAAAGACAGAAACTGAGAAGCATTTACTTGATTTTAAGATGCAGTCTGTATGTGAGTGCAGTGTGTGGCAAGGCTTCGGAGAGAAGGCCAAATTAGAGTCAGCGAGCCTCTGGCGTTTGCCTTAGGGTGCCGCTTCAGACGCACTCCACAGCTTCACTTTGCTCAACGCAGAACTCTTTCCCTTTTTGCCTGGGAGTGATACATTACAGAAGTTTCATGTATGTGCAGTACGCCCAGTTCTAAAGAAAAGACAAGAAATGTTCTCTGTGTTGTACATTTTGTAATTTAGTCTTGTGTACACTGAAAGCCTTAGTGAATCTAGTGAGCATACTTCAATGTAACGTTTTCTAGATAGAGCAAGGTTAACCTTGAGTAGTACAGCTGGTGATTACACTGCCAGCGTCGCAGCCCAGGTGACTTGTGTTGTTCCTCTCCAGCATCTCTGCAAACACATTTACATAAATAGTAATGTCTTCAAGACTTTGAACTTGGGATCATGCAGCACTGTATCTCTTTGGCCTCAGGACCTCAGCTGACCGTCCTGGCTTTTCTTCCAGCCATCTCTGCAGTCACTGTTTTCTGTCATCTCTTTCTCTTCCTTTCCTGTCTACGTTTCCTCTTACCCGTCTTTTGTGCATAGTCACTCCTTTTATGGCTGACATCAACCAATCAGAACTGCTACCTAGCACTTGTTCTCAGAAGATGATGTTCTGTGTCATCATGTTGTGTCGGTCATTTCATTAACCTCACCACAACCCTAAAGAGTAGGCACTGTCACCTTTTCCAGGGACAGAGGAAAAAACTGAGTAATGCAAAGCCGCAGGAAAGGTAGATGGGATTCACTCCTGGCCTCTCAGGCATCAGAGCCTGAGCTCTGTACTTGTAGCTCTGGTCTCCTGCTAAGAGGAGTGTCCGTGGATGGACATGATGGCAATAACTTAAATGTTGACCGAGTCAAGAATTTGACGTGAGCTTCCAGAGGATCAAGCATGTTGTCTTCAGTGTCTGCTTTATCAGAGTCGAGGTGTGCACAATGCCACAAACTTGCACACACTGTGGTATTATTTGTGGCCTGGTGATCCTGAAACTGTTGAGTACTCTGAGGGATGTCCTGCTCACAGGACCTGTGAATGACCATATGCAGGTGTTCCACTTTTCGTACGAACTTTTTGTTGACATTTTGAAGGTAATTGACTTTATATTCAAAGATGTTACCCAAGAGGATGCTAAAATCCTGCTGTCTTTGTGTTTCAATTAATGCAGTTTAGAATTACAATTAAAACCATTATGAAATTTTCACAGATGTGCTATAAAAAGTTCTGAACTAATTAGCAATAAACCTAATGTATTCTTGATTTTTCACATGCAAATTAAGGCTAACTTTTAGATAGTTGCCTCATGTACTTAAATCATATGTAGATAGACATGTGACCAGGCACTGTACAATGATGACAGTGTGTGGGAGGGGGGTAGGGAAATGATGTTTCAATGTTTTACAAGGGATGTTTCACAGTCACTGTTGAACATTTTCTGTAAAACTGTAATTGGAGGCTTTGGTGCTTATAACCCAGTGGCAAATACAGAAACTACAAAGTGGAATGGTTGACTCTTTTAGAACATTAATTTGTATCTTTGTCCAATGGGTTGAGTTTAGATCCGTATCCTGGTACTATGAAGAACTTATAAACAGTAGTTTGTATAGACATGGATTAACTCAATATTGCTTTGATTACATTGAATTACTTGTGGAAAGTGAAGTGGTCTCTCTTGTTTACCTGGACATTTGCAGAACAATCATAGGATTAGTCTTGCAGACTTGTGTGCTCCCTGCTTTCTTGAGAAGTAGCTTCTGTGTTGTATGTTCTGTAGATTCCTGGCATGCGCAGCCTGTGAGCCCGAAGAAATCTGATGATAAATTCTAAGATTACAGTTGTTCCGTGGCTAGGGATTCTACCAAAAAAGATCAGAGAAATCCTAGATCAGGGATGAGATGCTGCTCCTAGTCCTTCAGATATTAAGTATAGAATTAGAGTTAAGCCTGGACAATAGTGTTCTAGTCCCAGGGGCAATGTGAAGCTCAGCTGTGTCTGACAGGAGGTTTTAATTCTTTTCTTCTGACAGATAGATAGATAACCCCTTCCTTATCTAGTCTACTTTGAAATCCAGTTTGATTTTACTTTACTTAAGAAGATATAAGCTGCTGCTGTATTCTGTTCAAAAGCAACATGGTCACATTGCCAGATTACAAATAAGCAGTCCCTAGAGGTTCTACTACAGCTTCTGGCCTGGGACCTCTAGTAAGCAGGGCAAACACTTCATGAATTTGTGTCACACTGTTTCTTAACAGAAGAGAGGTGCTAAGCAAGATATCATGGTGCCTCCCTTAACAGACACGTTAGGGTGCTGGGGGAGTAGGTCATTGGTAGAGTTCTTATTGAGCACATTTGAGGCCATGGGTTTAATCCCCAGCAAACACAACTAGCCGATTGCCTCTTGCGATATTACCTTGGTTGGTCAGGCTTAGGCCAAACGGCACAGTTTGCAGAGCTGGTCCCTGAGGTCAGAGTGTGTGCAGCTCACACATCTCCGGTTGAGCTTTTGCCACCCCTTTTGCAGTAGGTATTGCAAAATATACTTGTACACTGTCCCTTTTCTGAGAGAATATAAGGTCCAGATGGACAGCGGCTGTGTCTATCTCATCCACAGCATCTCACATAGCCACTCGCATGTATTGGATACTTTATGGAGTCATTTTAGAAATAATGGATGAGAAGTAGGAAGGCAGGCTGCCAGTGCTCAGTGCCACTGACACCACCATACCAAGTTGTACTGACTAGTTTTGTGTGTCAACTTGATACAAGCTGGAGTTATCACAGAGAAAGGAGTTTCAGTTGAGAAAATGCCTCTGCGAGATCCAGGTGTAAGGCATTTTCTCAATGAGTGATCAAGGGGGGAGGGCCCCTTGTGGGTGGAACCATCTGTGGGCTGGTAGTCTTGGGTTCTATAAGAAAGCAGGCTGAGCAAGCCAGGAGAAGCAAGCAAGCAAGTAAGCAGCATTCCTCCATGGCCTCTGCATCAGCTCCTGCTTCCTGACCTGCTTGAGTTCCAGTCCTGACTTCCTCTGGTGATGAACAGCAACATGGAAGTGTAAGCTGAATAAACCCTTTCCTCCCCATCTTGCTTCTTGGTCATGATGTTTGTGCAGGAATAGAAACCCTGACTACGACAAATTGGTACCAGCAAAGTGGGGTATTTCAGTGACAACTTGGCTATGTTTTGGGGAGGACTGTGGAAGGACTTTGGAACTTTGGGCTAGAAGATCCATTCA
>CM052703.1:67876030-67887268 GCA_028551405.1 Uromys caudimaculatus | reverse complement strand
GGAATCCAGAAGATTGTGAGTGGATCCCAGACATTGGACGGTTGGAGTTTGATTTTGCTTTTGATTGTGACTGTGGCCTGATATTTTTCCCTCTTGACTAAAAAAGGTATTTTAGTGGAGCCCACAGTTAAGAGACTTTGAATTTTTAAAAGACTTTGAATTTTAATAGATTGGAAGTTTAAAAGGGACTGAAATGTTAATATGTATGAATTTGCACAAAGACTGTGGGACTTTTAAAGTTATTTAGATCTTGGGGATGAATAAGAAAGTAAGGGTTGAGGCTTAATAGTGATGTGTTTGTGTGTCAAGCTGACAAGGAGTCAATTGTACTGGCTAGTTTTGTGTGTCAACTTGACACAAGCTGAAGTTATCACAGAGAAAAGAGTTTCAGTTGAGAAAAATGCCTCCTGAGATCCAGCTGTAAGGCATTTTCTCAATTAGTGATCAAGGGGGGAGGGCCCCTTGTGGGTGGTACCATCTGTGGGCTGGTAGTCTTGGGCTCTATAAGAAAGCAGGCTGAGCAAGCCAGGAGAAGCAAGGAAGCCAGTAAGCAGCATTCCTCCATGGCCTCTGCATCAGCTCCTGTTCCTTGACCTGCTTGAGTTCCAGTCCTGACTTCCTTTGGTGATGAACAGCAACATGGAAGTGTAAGCTGAATAAACCCTTTCCTCCCCAACTTGCTTCTTGGTCATGATGTTTGTGCAGGAATAGCAACCCTGACTAAGACACAAGTGTAATTATGAATTAGTGAGTTGATATTGCCAGCAGCAGGACTTGGAAAATGGTCTTATGGAATCTCTAGGCAAACATCTGCTTGATGCTATCAGGTCTATAGACAGTAGATCAAATGCAGTGAGTTCTTTTTACTCTAGAAATCATGAAGACTTACCTGCTATGGGGAAGAAAAGAGGAAAAAAAGAACTTTTATAGTGATTGGCCCAGTTGTGTGATAATCAGTGTGAGTATATTTATTTAAGGCAGGCCTGATGAAGACAGCAAGGCTTCAGTTAGTCCCTGATTGCCTGTGCTAACCATGAGTGTGATAATGGCTCGTCCTTCTGGGAGTCCTCTGTACTATTGCTGTGTAACTAATGAGACTGAGGTGTAGCGCGCAAGTTCTAGAGTCAGTCTAGCCCACTGTGTCTGGAGAACAAAGGCAAGAACTTGAGCCAGGGATGGAAACTGCCAAGTGTGTTCATTCCAAGCAGCCCTTAGTCTAGGTGTTTGGTACAGCTTTGTTTTGAAATGGCTGTAATCTTAACTACCACAGCGATTGCTACTGCTTCAGCTGCTCTTTTTGGCTCTCTGCGGATTATGTTGTCCTTCTGCAAAAAGACATGTACATGGGTAACACAGGAACCAATGTGGAAATGCTTGTAGTTAACATAGCAGATGAGAGTTGACTGTAGTGTCTTACCCTGGTAATCCCACAGTTGGCAGGCTGAGGCAGGAGAATGACCATGGGCTACATAGTGTGCTTGAGGTCAGCCTAGAACACAGAGCAAGAATATCTTAAAAAGAAAATAAGTGACTGCAGGTAAAGTTCTGAAGCTATAGCAGTAAGCTTGGATGAGACAAATGTCTGATGGCCTTGAAAGCTGCAAACAGGAACTTACATAGACACAGGAGATGATTATACTGCTTGGAGAAAAAGCAAAACAAACAAAAAGAAATATCTCATGTAAATCTTGTGATTGCATTAAGATTATTATAGATCAGAGGTCAATAAACATTTTTCATAATGGATCAGTAATGAAGTTTTGAGGCTTAGGAGTTTAGCTCCTGAAGCTTCCCACAGCCGCTTACGTCAGCCACTGCATTGTGAGAGCAGCCCTCGCTCTACCACTCATTCGCACTGCAAATGCCTGGCCTAGGGACGCTGATGGACAACTGTAGATGGGACCAGCTTTAGACTGTGGTCTTAGCCAGTTGTACCACATGGAAGAAAATGTATCACCACTGCTTGTCCGTCCCTTGTCAGCCCCATGTCGACAAGGCATCCATACTGTCCTGTCGGGGTGGCCCTCACTGAGCCCATGTTTTTTCTCTGCATGATGGGACATTTGGAGCTTCTGTCTCCTTCTCCATCTGAAAGCTGAAGGCAGGTTCTTTGCTCCATCAAATTTTGCTCTAGTTTTGCAGCTGAGAATTTTGATAGCATCCCTAGCAGTCTTTTTAAGGATTCATCTCTGAATGTTTCTATGCTGCTTGTTTTAAACAGCTAGGTTCTTAAAAATTTCTGTGAAGTGTTTTTCCCTAGCTAGATTTTACTATCCATTTTAACAGTAGTATGGATTCTGATAACTATCTTGTCATTATACTTGGATATAAAATTTTAATGAGAACAAATTTCACATATGTCAGAGTATGCATTAATGTAGCCTGAAAGAGTAAGAATACTTTACGTTACATTATGTAATAAAATGAGGCCTTAGGAAAACCCTAATTTTTCAAATAAACTTTTCAAATGAGAAATGAATACAAAACTAAAATGTGTTTGCTTTCTAGGGGTATTGAATGGACAAGCTTGACCAGTTTCCTTTCTTTTGCTGCTTCGACACCAAACAACATGGGGTTAGTGAGAAATGAGCTTCAGCTGGTTGATCTCCCAACAGGTCCGTGCTTACCTTCGGAAGGGTTGGGTGGTGTATCATGCTGATGGGGGACACTGCTGGCATAAAATGGCCTCAGAGCATTTTCTGTCACCTTGGTGTGTGTCTTTACATCCCGTTTACTTTCTCTAGTTCTGTAATAATTGCCCTGGAAAAGCCACCGCACTGTTTCTATGTGCGCACGCTAGTGTAGCACAGGGTAAGTGGGAACCATTAGCTGAACTCACAGATGCGTGGCAAAAGGTGGGTTCCGGTCTTCTTTTGCACAGTGTCTTATGTATAGCAGCCCTCATGTAGAGGTCAGAGGACAACTCCTGGGAGCCAGTCCTTTCCTTTAGCCACGTCGGCTCCTGGGGTTGAAGTCAATGCAAGCGACTGTATCCACTGAGCCAGTTCACTGGCTCTCTAAAAGATCATTTTTAAGCTTTCTCTGTAGTTGCAAATTTTAGGTCCTCTGCTTAGAATTTGGACCATTGTAGGAAGCCTTCAAAAATTGTATCGGTGAGTGACGATTTTTAAATGCTCAAATCTAAAATGTTTGATAGCTACAGGCTGATTGAGTTAGGGAGCATACGAAGCCTTAGCAGTAGAAAATACTCAGGGTTAGGGATGTAGCGTTCTTCACACAGTGCTTGCCGTAACACGTGGGAACCCTAAGTTCTAGCTCCAGCACCACACAAACTGGGAGTGATCCCAGCACTCAGAAGGAGGGAGATGTATCATACTCAGCTCATAATGAGTTCAAAGCCAGCCTAGGACACATGAGCCCTGTCTCATGATTGAAAAAGGGGAGGATAGGGTTTTTAATCTGGGAGATGGAACAGCAGGTAACCCAAGTGGTAGAGGAAGAGAATTGGCCCCCACAGGTATTTTTCTGACATCTTTGTATGCACACTCACAAAATCAGAGACTCAATAAATAACTAAATGTAATAGAAAAGAAAGCATTCTGGTAAAGTAACTCATTTAGGATTATTTACAACGTGGGACCTAATGAATTTCAGGAATGAAGAATTTTATAGTAGCACATGAATTTTAAAAACAGTGATTTCAAATATGTGAGTTTCTGCAAAATAATAACCATAGCTGAGCATGGTAGCCAGATCTCATTGAGTTCCAGGCTAGCCAGAACTACATAGTGAGAGCCTATCTCAAACAAAACAAAACAAAACAATCCAACCAAGCAAGAAAACAAGAGTAAAATCAATATATGCGTATGATTTTAAATAATAATAATGTGTAGGAGTAACAAGCGTTTGAATACAAGTTGTTTTCTGTATGTAGTTGGTGTTAACTTAAAGAATCAGCCATGCCCACATTCCAGTGTTGCTGTAATACCAGAAAGTGGCCTGCCCGGGGACTGAGGTCCTGGGGTCCAGCTTTGTAACATACTGGCTCTGACTTTCTCTCAAGCAATGTCATATCCTAGAGTTTGAGCGAGACTAATTAGTTATTCACTGTTTAAAACCCCCATTTGTTTTCTCAGCAGGATGTTGTTTAACTTAGAATCTCTTTTTGCAGATTTCTCTAGTCTATAATAATCAATAGTTGCTGGTTTCCTGAAGAGAAGAGTGTGGCACTCAGGTTGTAGGTTGTGTAGCTGGAAGCTCTAGAGCAGCGGTTCTCGGCCTTCCTAATGCTGCCGCTTTTAATACAGTTCCTCGTGTTGTAGTGACCCCCAACATAAGATCATTTCATTGCTACTTCATAACTGTAATTTTGTTACTGTTATGAATCATAATGTAAATATCTGTGTTTTCCTGTGCAAAAGTCATTCTTGCCCTAGAGGTTACTAGACTAGCGGATTCTAGAAAGGCCCATTTTTGGAGCATAGATTGCACTTGCTGCCTGCAGGAACAGAGTGTGTAGGTGTGTTCAGTTGTTTTTCAGCTGTTATTTTCTTTCTTTAAAAAATAAAAATCTCACAAGAAGATATTAAAATATATTTGTCAAAATGAAAGGTAATTTTTTTTTTTTATTTATGAAAACTTTTTTGGCACTTAACTAATACAGCATCTAGTTATAACTCCCAAAATTCACTCAGAAAAACTTTTTGGTAGTAATGTGCTCACATATTTCATTTAATACTTTGCACCTAGGATGAGAAATCTTCAGTATTCATTTCAAGAGGTTTTTCAGTACTTGAAAACATGGGTGTGTCTTCTATGACTTTACATGCACAGTGACTCGCTGCCGGGCCACAGATGCTCTAAAGGTTTAGACAGCAGTGTCTCTTAAGTTTCTCAAATTGAATTACAGAATTGAAGAAACTATATAACATTAAAATACCTTTTTATAAAATAGATATTTGAATATAAGTAATATATTTTTGTTTCCTTTTCATATTTTAAGTATATTTCAAATGTGATTATTAGAACTGGCTTTGAAACAAAGAACTGAGCAACCAGAAGGCAGAGGGCGTGGCTGGCAGCATCAGGTGGTAGGGCTTCTTGTTCTTTTATGTGGTGCATGCTGTTCACCTTCTCATTTTTCAATTAAAGGGAGGAGCACTGCTTTTCGTGGTGATCGGGGCAATGATGAATCGCCCATTGAAATGATCAAAGTGTCTCATTTGAAGTAAGTGTCATCTACTTACTATACAATCTATGGTTGTATCTCAGGGGCATCTCACAGCTGCTTTCTTAACTTTTAAGAAGAAAGTAGGGGTATGCTCAATATTCCTGAAATCTGTTAGTGACAGCAAATAATTACTTGTGGCCATATCAAAAAGCAGAGCTTGACCACCGATGTGAGACAATCTGGAGATGCTCTGCTCTCTGTGCCTCCCTCTATCCTCCCTTCCTTGTTTTTACTAATCCTACTTTACATGCATTTTCCCTTGGAACAAAACATTCAAAGGACTATTGGAAACTAAAACCAAAATTGTACATAAAGAAAATAGAGCTCTCACAGTAATCCCATGCTCACAAGGTCACAGCACTTACAGTACGGCAGCCTTTATCAGGAAAACTGCCGGAGACCAAGTTGTGCTGGCATCTGAAAGGAGGTAATGTCAATGGAGAAGATGCCTCCATAAGATCCAGCTGTTGGGGCGCTTTCTTAATTAGTGATTGATGGGGAAGGGCCCAGCTCATTGTGGGTGGAGCCATCCCTGTGCTGGTGATCCTGCGTTCTATAAGAAAGCTGAGCAAACCATGGGGAGCAAGACAATAAGTAACATCCCTCCAGACCTCTGCATCAGCTCCTACCTCCAGGTTCTCCCCCACCCCGTTTGAGTTCCTGTCCTGACTTCCTTTGATGATGAACAGTGATATGGAAGTGTAAGCCAAACAAAACCTTTCCTTTCCAACTTTCTTTTGGTCATGGTGTTCCATCACAGTGATAGAAACCCTAACTAAAACACCTGGCTTCATTAATCTCAGAACATGTTAAATTCATCCCAAAGTCATATCATTTTAGAAAACAGTTAAAAATGATTTGCAGTTGATAACAATGTATTTTGGGATTTCATATCAATTTTAGAAGCAGCTTGTCAGCCCTACCCAAAACATGTTCCAGGGGTTTTGATCTGAGTATCAGACTGGGAAGAACAGACATTTTAGCCAATTTTGAAATCATGAATGTGGCACATACCATTACCTATTTATGGCTTCTTTGTCCAGAAATATTATATACTTTTCAATATGGTATTACATGCAGTATTGTATATGATTCAATATGTAAGTCCTTGCATGTCATTAAATATTTTGTATCTTCTATAATCTAAGTGGATTTTATCTCAATTTTCAATATTTATTATATACTGAAGTTCCTGGTGGTGACCTTGAACCTTGTGACCATGTTAAGCTGAGTTATTCTAGTAATGCTTTTGTTGGTCTCTTCTTAGAAGTCTCTGTGTAGATAGTCTTGTTTGCTTATAAAGACACTTCTGATCTTTCTTTCTCATCTCCAGGCCATTTGTTTCTTTGTTGCGCTGAATAGGGCTGCTGGTAAATGCTGATGCAAGTAGTGAGAGCATTTCCTGCACAGGGGCCTATATACCTTTGATGCAGTGTATTTTCATGTTAGTTCATGTCCTCCTATCTTCACATTCCCTCAGCATATTTATATATTTGGGTCCCCCTCCCCCCAGATACCCCTTTCTGTTATTTTCTAGTTCTTTGTAGGCAGAGAGCACGTTTTATGTTATTTCAGACTTTGGAGATTTAGTGTGATTTGTCCCATGACTCAGTATCTGATCTGTCTTAATGTATGTCCCCTGTGACTTGAAAAGCTGTTGTCATTACAGTCTTCTGTGAGTTGGTTCTAGTTGGTTACTCAAGGCTGTGTGTCCTTGCTAGTTCTCTGTTAAGTTATTCTGTGTACTTTTGAGAGGTGTGTGCTGACTTCCCTACCTTAGTTATGGGCTCATTTAGTTTTCTCTTGAAGCACTCAAGTACTTGTGGTAGATAATCTGTGCTCGTAATTAGGCACACCTTAAGATCAGTGTTGTTCTGGTTATTTTTTTATCATTAGGAAAGATCCTTTCTCTTGAGTATTCTACAGTTGGAAATAAGTCTGGATAGTCTGATAATGGAATAGCCTGTTCAGTTTGTTTCGATTAGTAGTTATGAGTCCTCGTGTGTAGACTCTACCGTGTCTTCATGCTCTTCACGGTTCCCCTCTAGACAGTGCATACTGAGGAGTCCCCCTGTACCTGTTTGCTTAAGGGGTACTGAGACTCTAGCAGCTCAACTCAACCCTATCTTCACCTCCGTTGTAGGCTGTTTAAAATGCCCTTCATTGGTAATTTCTCCTTCCCCAAAAATTATCTCACCATTTCGATGGAGTTGGCAGCTTCCTGTATTATATTTTGTTTCTGATCATTTTCACTAAAACTGCGTCCAAGTCTGTGTCTCAGTGATGCTTCCCATTAATGTGGACTAGTCAGTGATAATCTTGCCCTTAGCCCACTGTAATGCCTGTCCCATCGACTTGTCAAGAGTTGTGACAATCTCAGCTCCTCAGTGATTCATATTTAATGTAACTTTGAACATGACTTGTAATGGGGTCTCGATGTTAGTTTAATTGTTTATGCATGGGACGTGCTTTCTGAGTTCCACCCTCTCAGCTTATTAACTAATTCACGCCAATTTTTGTTGTTGTAAAAAGAGATCTTTTTGATCGATTTTATTTCTTGTTGTTTCTTTTAGACAGTATTTGGCAGTTGTTTTCAAAGATAAGCCCCTGGAATTATGGGATATTAGAACTTGCACTCTTCTTAGAGAAATGTCTAAAAGCTTCCCTGCTATAACTGCATTGGTAAGTCATGCCCATGAGCCAAGTCTCTTGGGTACTGAGCTATATGGTGGCTACTTTTCTGTAGCTTGAATTAACATCATTCCTGCCATGGATTTTCTTGTTAAAATGTGTTAATGTTTGGGCATCTGGAGGAACATAAATATATTTATGGAGGAAGGTGGGCTTTAATCATTGTAGAAGTAAAAAGACATAAAGTTGGTCATGATATCTGGTATTAGTAATTTTAAAAAGTAATAGAAATAAAACCAATGTCCAGTTGACAGAAGAAGAGGAAATGGATCAACATCAGAAAGAGTTCAGAACAGGCGTGTGGGTATTTGGGGTCCATATACACAATGTAGTATGCAAATCAGAGAGAATAGTCAGACCATTTAGTAGTCAGTGTAAGGAGACGGTCTTACCTTTTATTTTTTTAAGTTGATATACAAGTACACATTGTATGTTAAGCACATTCCCTCCCTTTTCCCTTGGATCTCTCACTAGTCCCTTTGTCCCTGTAGACAAAAGTTATTCAACTTTAGTAAGGGAAAATAAAAAAGAATAAGAAGCAGGGTGGTATGTAACACAGCACTGTTTATGTAAATTAGATTCTCATGCATATGAGAATTGAACACACCTTTAGATGCTAGCACTGCAAAGGCAGAAGTAGGAGGGCAGCACATTTCATACAGCCTAAGCTAGACAGCAGAAGAAAGGAAGACTGTCTTAGAAATATCCATATGTGCAGTAGCTACATGCTAATAACTTGTATATGAAAGGGCTGGAGACATAGCTCAGCAGTTAAAGATTATTAACTGCTTTTCCAGGGGACTTGGGTTCAATTTCCAGCACCCATGTAGTGGCTCACAACTCCAGTCTAACTCATGCATGTGGTGCACAGACATATACAGGCAAAACACACACACACACACACACACACACACACACACATAAATTAAACCTTAAAAAGGAATTTTTACATGAGACAATATTAGATTAAGCTTATTAGACTGGGCGGAGGCGTGAGAATAATCATGGAAGAGAGCCGCTGTGTGAGCACCTATGCCTGAGAACAGGCCTGATGGATGAGCTTGATTCTCCAATCCTGCATGGGTGGGAGTGCGCAGGACTACAGTGGACTGGAGAAAGCATGAAAACCTACTTCTAGAAGGTTACCAGGAAACAATGTCCTTGCTTGAAAAACCAGTGTGTGCTGATCATAAGTAGCTGTGTCCAGCTACTCTAAGCAGGCTTTGATGGAAGGGAGCCTGGCATGTCTGTCTCTGCTGTGCAGGAGTGGTCACCATCTCACAACCTAAAGAGCCTGAGAAAGAAGCAGCTTGCCACCCGGGAGGCCATGGCCCGCCAGACTGTGGTCTCGGATGCAGAGCTGGGTGCTGTTGAATCATCTGTGATCAGGTACTAGGTCCTGTCCTCTGTCAGTGCACCTTTGTGCTGCCGGTGTCCTGGCAGAGAACCTGGCAGACGCAGATGACTAAAGCTCAGTTTTGTTGTCCCTGTGCTCAGTGTCCTCAATAAATCGCAGTGCTGCTAACCTGTCAGTGGCCATGAGTGTGATCAAGTCAGCACCTTTAGCTGAAGCTCAAATGAACACTGATATGGATAGAGACAGTCACCTTCACAGAAAATGTCCTGGGAACTCTGGGAGCACTGGAGAGGTCGTTAAATGCTCTTGGACCTCCTGTAAATGCATCTATTCAGTGGGTAGTAATGGCTATCACTCTAGGGGAAAAATTATCTTTTTTCTCTATCTTAAGTTTATTACAGGAGGCAGAAAGTAAGTCTGAACTCAGTCAGAACATCTCTGCTCGGGAGCATTTTGTGTTTACTGACAACGATGGCCAAGTTTATCATCTCACTGTCGAAGGAAATTCTGTGAAAGACAGTGCTCGGATTCCACCAGATGTGAGTGTCATCCTCGAGTACATCTCTATCAAGAGTGTGACCAGGGATCTTGTTTACTCATATCCAGTGAAGACATAGTTAAGCCTAGTAAAATAAATGTTACTATTCGAGGAGAAGTCATTGCAGATTGAACTTGGTCCATACCAAGTTCATATACATAGCCACGGTGATCCTAGACCACATGTACTGTTCCGTCTTACCACAATGGCAGCCCACAGGAATTATCTCAGTTTGCTTATGAAACTGAGGCCAGGAAGGGATGGAAGGTTCATGACTGAGTCATGGCGGCCATCTTGTTTCTAGTCTGTACATTTCCATTGGTTCTAAATAATTATAATTAGATTGTAAATGTAGTGGTATTAATATTTACTCATTTGTAGGTATCTTTTTTTGGCCTCATGGAATCAATTATAGTTAATAATTGACATCAGCATATATCTTAGAGATTGCTCTTAATAGATGAATTAATAAACCGTTAACTAATGTAGATTATAGTTAAATGGAGGCATTAAAAGGGATTTCAAACAATGTGTATTTAATTAAAGTTTTCATCTAAGAATAGATGACCTAGTAAAAAGCCGACTCTCATATTTAAATTGTCTCAGTAAGGATCTCGACTAGCTGAGGTCAACTAAAGTTAAATGGGACAGAGAAATGATCTCAGTGAGGGTCTCTGTTGCTGTGATAAACACCATGGCTGTAGCTGTGGGAAGAAAGGGCTCATGTCATCCTGCACCTCTCAAGTCACACTCAGTATTACCACTGAGGGAAGTCAGGGCAAGAGCTGAAGCAGAGGCCAGGAAGGAATGTTGTTTATTAGCTTGCTCGCTATGACTTGCTCTACCTTCATTCTTACACAACCCAGGACCACCTGGCCAGGAATGGCACTGCCCACAGTGAGTTGGGACATACCATATCAATAAAGGAAATTCACCCCAGCCCAATCTGCTAGAGCCATGTTCTCAGTTGAGGTTCCCTCTTCCCAGATGACCTTCTCCTGCATTTACACAAAAACTAGCCATCATCTTTATCCAGTCCAAGGTGGTGCTATCACGTGGCTTTTTAAAGTTAAAGCTGTGGGTGGTGGGAGCCAAGTGCTTCTTCAAGTACTTCTTATGTCACCTCCCATCTTGGTAACTGACGTCTCCTCAAGTAAATGAGTTAGGAGAGCCAGGTCATATGGCCTACTTTGAGAAGTGATGCCCTGTTACGTTTGCAGTCTGCTCTTGGTCCTTGGATCAGTCCTACTTTATTGTGGGAAGTGGCTTCTGAAGCCTTTGAGTGGATGAGGGTCCTTTAGAGGCTAGCTACCAAGTCACTCCTATTAACAAAGACTTGAAGGCATTCATTTAAAAACATTATTCTAAAATCAAAGTTAGCATCATAATCTTTTCATATTATAGCATAGAATAAGTCATACCTAAGACAGTAATAACTGTTTTTGAGTACATCTGATATTG
>CM052703.1:67799608-67875930 GCA_028551405.1 Uromys caudimaculatus | reverse complement strand
GACCCATTGTCCCCCTTAGCCTCCACATAGCTCCTCCTGTAGGGAGACCCATTGTCCCCCTTAGCCTCCACATAGCTCCTCCTATAGGGAGACCCATTGTCCCCCTTAGCCTCCACATAGCTCCTCCTGTAGGGCCTCAGGAAAGGTGTCCTCTGGGCTCTTACAGAGTCACCTACAAATAATTTGGTCTCTTTACTTTCCAGTTGCTTCACACTGAGATTAGAATGTAAAGGGGCTAAAAAACTCAAAATACTAGTCCTTCCAACTAAACCAAAGAAAAAGCTTTGTACTTTGGACATGACTATTCATTTTTAAATTTATTACATTATTATTTACAGTGTCCATTATGCAGTTACAGGACAACTTGTAGCAGTCATAGGACAACTTGTAGCAGTTAGTTCTTTTTCCAGCATATGGATCCCAGGTCTCAAACTTAGATTGTCAGGCTTGGTGGCTTTACCGTCCAGGCACTGGTCCTCTGTACATGGGTGCTCTTATAAATTCCTTCTCAGGGCAGCCACAGCACACAGCTCAGAAGGTGGCACCTCTATTCTGTGGGGTCTTGACATCAGGGTATAAGGACTCTCTTTATTCCACTGAATTCTTTTGTTTCAAATGAATGAAAGTCTTTGAAGAAATGACTGTTAGTAAGGGTGCCGCTTCCAGTGGAACTGATTTATGTTTAGGGGAGGGATTGATATCTGTATACTGTGGAGAATTGGGTTTGGTTTGTTATTCTTTCTGAAGCTGACACTTTTCCAGTGGCTGTAATATAGTATGTAGAAAAGGGTTTTGTTTGTTTCAATCCAGTATTTTCTTTATTGTTCTTTCAAATGCAAAGTTCTAAACACTGATTTTGAGCTGAAATTTTTACTCTGGAAGTTGGCCTCAGACTGAGAAGTCTATAAATGGTAAAAGGAGAGCGAAAGCTGAGCACATTGTATATTCTCTCTCTCTCTCTCTCTCTCTCTCTCTCTCTCTCTCTCTCTCTCTCTCTCTCTCTCTCTCTCTCTGTGTGTGTGTGTGTGTGTGTGTGTGTGTGTGATCCACAGTGGCCGCCTTCATCTGGGAAATGGAAAGAATGAGACTATGAATGTCTGCTTTTGTGCACCCTGCCTGGCATGTGGGCAGCACAGCAGCTGCAGTAGTAAGCATGGAGCACCACTGCAGAGGGTAGAGAGCCACAGGGGATGCACAGCAGGCTCCCCAGGAGCATCTTGCCATCCCCACAAGGTTCCCACTCCCTTTGGCTCTGCAGGAGGGCGTCTGCATGTCCACACAGTTGAATTAACATAGCAACACTAATTTGTAGATAATTTAACATAATGTTCTCATTTTAAAATGTGAAAAGGAAACTAAGATTTAAAATGTGAAAGTATTCAAGACAAAGTAAACTTAAAGGCAAACTCTTCTTAAACATCCCATTCAAATGTCAGAAAAATGGAAATAAGATCTGAGAGCATTGCACAGAATCTCATGTACTTAATGTAAGTTTTGTTGTTGAGTTCATTGCAATATTGATTTTTAATTATGATGGGTGTTTTTGTTTGTTTTTTTAGTTTTGGAATATTACCAGGATTATGTAATATTTAGAGAGTCAGTTGGTCATTTTGTCAGCCATTGGCACGATCTTGACCTAACTATAGAGACCCCCTTGAATATTCTTACTGTTCTGTCACTGCAAAGCAAGGTTTCTTTCCATGAGTGGAGAAGCGGTGAGTAGCAACAGTATTTAATACTGACACGAACTGTGTTTACAGTGTGCCAGACATCGCTTTCCAGGTTTAGCTTTATAGATTTATACCAGCACCTGACTCCACCAACAGTAGGCCCAAAACACGGAAAGTCTAAGTAGACACGCCCTGTGAAGAAGGGAAGCTGGGACACAAGCCTGGCAGAGCGGTCTGATGTCAGGGTATACTTGGGGCCCCTGACCCACCAGCCCCTCTGCTGGGTTGCAGTTCTCCCATCACACTCACCTCTTACAAGAGTGTGTCGGCAAGTTCCTTCTTCCACTAGACAGACCATTCCACAGCTAGTTGAGGGTGACTGAGACTCCCTGGAGTAGATTTATTAACCTTTTATAAAGAGAGAATTAGAGATGATGCCCTAGACGGCAGTATTTTGTTTGGAGGGGTTTGTTTTGTTTTGTTTTTCTGGAATTTTCCTTTTCCTAAAACATTTCTTCCTAAAAGACACGTCTTCTCTGTAGATGTAGTTTAGATGACTGTATGTCCATCAAATTGAAATATCCTGTTTCAGTACCATTAAAACTGATATGTAGTGGCTCTTTCAGTGTTCAAAGTTTTAGGATATGATGGCATTCATGCTAAAATGAGCACTTTCTAAGTAACGTCTTTATTATTTCATTGTGATCATTCCAGGGAAATGCTGCTGTCCTAAGGTGACTCGGCAGAGAGGTTCATTGTGGTTTGTTGCTCTTGCTTCTAGGGTAGCATGGGCAGCATTACCTGCATCGCTTGGAAAGGGGATACGTTAGTGCTTGGAGACATGGATGGGAATTTAAACTTCTGGGATTTGAAAGGCAGAGTATCCAGGTAAGAGCCAGGAGAAGCCTTTGTTCATTGTAGACAGGACCAATAAACACGAGTGGGGATTGGAGCTGTGAGGCCCTTGACACCTAAACTCTGGAGGAAGACTGGTCATGCCAGGCTCTGGTCAGTCACAGTAGACCCTGATCTGCAGGCAGCCATGCAGAAGCCCTGGGATCTTGCTCTTGCAGATATTAATGGCAGACCTACCTGTCAAATGTGGCTCCCAAGAACGTAAAGTGGTTCTCCCATCCCCACACCTGATCATAAATAGTGAACACAGTTTCATCTTATGTCCTGTTGGTGTTTTTATTTCTTTGTCCTCAGAGGAATACCCACACATCGAAGTTGGGTGAGGAAAATTCGCTTTGCTCCTGGCAAGGGAAACCAGAAGCTAATAGCAATGTATAATGATGGCGCTGAAGTGTGGGATACTAAAGAGGTAGGCCCAGCTCTGCAGCCTGCCAGTGAAGCAAAGGAAGCGGTCAGCCGTAGGAACTGGCTCTGTTTTCACTTTGTCTGAAAATAGAATCTCCAATAAGTATTTCCAGATTCTTATAAGAAATTATTTGTTAGAGAATTTTGCTCTCAGAGTGTTTCTGTTGTAAGCGAGACAGTGTGACAGATGATTGATTGACTTTTTAGTGTCATTGCTGTGATTGAGGCCTATAGATAGAGTGCATTCTGCATGTGGGGATGGGCTGCCAGTGGCTATTCATTTGCAGACATACTTGGGCTTCTGTCACCCAATCTCTGACCATTTAATCCAGAATGGTAAACAACTTTATTTTCTGTCAATCTTTCGTACAGGTTCAGATGGTGAGCAGTTTAAGAAGTGGAAGAAATGTGACCTTTCGGATTTTGGATGTGGACTGGTGCACGTCAGATAAGGTGATCTTGGCATCTGATGACGGGTGCATCAGAGTCCTGGAGATGTCAATGAAGTCTACGTGTTTCAGAATGGATGAGCAGGAGTTAATAGGTAAGGCACACCCCTAAGAGGGTGCTTGCTGCCACAGGATATGGTCATCTACAGAGATGGCAGCTGCTACTTTATTTCAGAGTACTTTTAGAAAACATGAATCTAATCACTTTTCACTAATAAGCTTTCTGTATCCTACGGTACGTACCAATGGAGACCCACTGTGTATCACGACAGTTGAGTCCTGTCTGTGACTTACGTGATCAATCAAAGCTAAACTAGGTGACTGTTTTTGTGGTTGTTTTGAGGAGTTTTTGTTTGTTTTTTTCAAGTATCATTTCAAGTATAATCTTTATTAATACTTACTAATGATATTTTTATCTTTTTAAAGAAATTCTTAAGATCTTGTTGGTATTGCAAAGTAAACTGGGGTAGCTGTAATTCAGAGGACAACTTTCCAGCAGAAATATTTGAGCCCTGTTTAGATTTTATAACGTTTCATGTGAGCAGTAGCTATGTATCTGAGTCCCTCCAGATCTACTCCAAAGTGACATAAGGACCAAGTCAAGTATCAGGACTTTTTAAGTTATTCATTCTCCTCATTGCACTGGCCATCTTTCAGGTGCTCAGTAGCTGTGCATGTAACTAGTAGGTATCTTTCATATTAGATGGCACAGTCTATCATACATTTGGGCCATTTTAGCTAATTGTATCTGTTCAAGGGACAGGAAGGAAAGACTCCATAGGAGCTGGAGAGGACTGGGCACTGAAAGCCAGTGGGCACCTGGACAGTGAGTCAAAGGTGGGGAGCCCAGTGGAGGGAGATGCTGAGCTTAGCTGCCAGGTAGTAGAGCCTCTGGCCCTGCTTCTTTCCACTGGAATGTATTGAAATCAGCTGAGTCTTACTTGTTTTGTAGTGTCTTAATAAACAACTGCTGCATGATGGGGCTGGGGTGAGGGCGATGCCTGTAGGAAGTTATCCCCGTTAAGACTTCATAAAAGCCTCCTGGGGATGCCAGACATCAGAGGTCTCCCAATCCCTTCAGCAACTGACTCCTGATGGGTGGGTGGACCATGTTAGCTTAATAGTCTCAGGAAAACAGTTGTAGTGGTAAAAGTATTTCAGGTAAATGTAATTGTTTTAACTCTTTTTTTAAAAAATGAGTTTTATCTGTATGTGTTGAGTCATGACATTGAGTTTTTTATTCAGTAGTACAGAGCTTTGTACCATTCCAGATACTTTAAAAAAGAGAAAGAGAATGTACTAATCAAACTGGGTGCAGAGAATCTGCTCTGGAATAGACTCCCAGTCACACTGGGTTTAGGCATTGCTCTCTGCTAACTGCCGTGTGAACAGTCAAGCTGACATGCTGTGGAGGTGTGGAAGTTCGTTCCTACTGAAAAGCGTTCCTTTGCTGTCTAGAGCCTGTGTGGTGCCCTTACCTCCTTGTTCCAAGGGCTGCCCTCGCCTTGAAAGCCTTCCTGCTACACCAGCCTTGGAATGGGCGGTATTCTTTGGACATTTCTCACCTGTAAGTTACTTCAGTCTTGTTTTCTTCGCATAATTTACTCAGGGTTGAAGGACACTCATGAAAATGAGCTATGGATCACTGTCCAGAGCTTAAAAAGAATGAAACCTTAAAACCAATCCGAGCAAAGGCAAAGACACTAAGAGGATATTGTTTTCTACCCCTGTTTGCACCACTGTGAGGCCTTTGTGGAAGAATGGGTCAGTGAGGAGCTGCAGGTTCATAGGATGCTCTCAGGGCCGGGAAATCATCAATCACGTGGGTGCGCCGTGACAGAGGGAAAGAGTGAATGTGAAGAAGGCCAAGAGGGGCTGGAGTCTCGAGGACAGGCCTGAATCTTTATAAGGCAGGGTCAGCAGTGTGTTTACAAATCAGTGTCTGCCTCACTTGAAAAGAGTCATCACAGAAACACATCAGCAGTTATTAATTAATTTACTGCACTTACTATATGCGATGTACAGGATAGTGTGGGATGAGAGTTTCGTTGTTGTTAATTTTAAGGCAGTAAACATCTGTTGCCTAAGAACTACCGTGCCCATTCTATAGGGCAGAGGGAATGAATCACTAGTCATTGTTCAGTGTAGGCTCTTTGGTAAAAGCAATCCAAACCTGACCTTTCTTAGAGTCAGCAAACCAATTTTCTCCTCTTTTGGAAACCTATGGTTTTCTTTATTCATTTCCTTGTTTTTATTCAGTAAGGCATAGTCAGCCATGAAAATGGTCAGTGAGTCTCAGGCACATTGTTACTACTTTGATCTGTAGCCAAATTTTTAACCAGAGATTATAAAAAGGTTAATTTTTTATTAATACAACATTTTTCAGTAAAGAAATACAGGACAGTAATTGCAGAGACAATGATTTAAACATTTTTTCTGCACAGTGATTATCCAGAAAATGAAGAAATAAAGACTCTCCTTCAAGAACAGTTGCACGCATTGTCTAAGTAAGTAACTCTGTATTTCATAGAAGATAAGAACACAGTAAAGTGACACACATTAATTTGACTTTTTAAAACCAAAACTTATTTTTCTAAGTGTTAGTGGCCCACAGACCATCCCTTGATATAGGTTTGTTCTTCTTTGTTGCCTTGTTTGCTAGAAGGACCATCTTAATAATCACACAGAGAGAGTATTGGTCTCCATCCAATTTCTAACTCTGAAACAGCTGTGTTCTGACAGGAGCAAAAGTGAGGCTCCATTGTGAACGTCTCATGGAGCTGTGCTAGAGAACATAGGCAGGTGACTCTGAAACAGCCTGTGCCAGGTCTGTGAGTGTGCAATTCTGGCTAAGAAATTGATGTTTCTTAGAGCCATGAGCATTTAAAAGTAAATATTGAGAATTATATAGCAAAGGGAGGAGAAAAATAGGGGTCTACATGAAGTTTTTGGTTCTTAGAGCATGGTTTTGCAATCTAGACTCTGCCCCATATCATCATCATCGTCATCATCATTACCACCATCATCATCATCACCATCATCATGTAGAGTTATAGTAGTACCTGGTTAATGGCAATTTCAAAATAACTATTCACTTTTCTTCAGTTTCCAAAAATTAACATTTGTATTTAATTGGGAAACTGTCAACTTTAAGAATGCTGTCAATGTTGACATCGTTATTCTTGTAGTCAGGTAAACTCTGCAAGACTACACAGCAGAGGCCTGGCCCCTGGTGCTCATGGTGATTGGTGGCACCCTTCTACTTGGGAAGTTGGGAACCAAGACAAAGTAACTGCTGTTATAAATTCTGACCTTGTATTGTTACTTCTCTTTGCTTTTTGTTTGGCTGGAAATGTTTGTCCTACCTTTGTCTGGGTTCCTGTCTGCAGCGACATAAAGAAACTCCTGCTTGATCCTGAATTCACTCTCTTGCAGAGGTGCCTGCTCGTTTCCAGGTAATGCCCTCTGAAGTGGGGTGCTGAATCTAAGTGATAAGTTCAAGTTAACTTATTTTATTGAGGCTTTGTAAAAGTTACAACTAAACATGTTTTGAAAATCTAAGCTCCTCTTTTAGATTTGACTTATTGTCTAGTTTACAAGTACTACTACAACCCCGGAAGTCCAGCTACGTCTCAGATGAGATCTGGGCTTTCTGTGCTGCAAGGGCTTTCAGCTATAGTCAGCTTTTAAAATATGAGCTACAAATTCTGTATTTATAAACATACTGATGAGTTACTTTAAAAGCAGTAAGCTGTACTTCCATAGTGCTCAGCAGAGTCATGAAGACAGTGCCTCCATGTTCCAGAGAATAAGTAGCAGATTGTTTCGACACTTTATCCAGAGCCTCTTATTGTGGAGCGGATGCCCAAACACAATGCTATTGGCAAAGCAAGCCTAGAGCGCTACTGGATGTGAAGGGCTGTGTGGTCAGCCAGGCCTTGTGCTGTCGGGACCCCAGTAAGCAGTCTAGAGGGCCGGCTCACTGCTTTGTGATTTCCCTGGCGCACTCTGCGGTGGGACGCTGTTCCTGTGGGACGCTGTTCCTGGTGCCTGTGGCCGCTCGCAGCAGCCTGCGCAGGCATGGAGGGTGGATTCACAGAGGCCTTGCTTTCCTCCTCCAGGCTTTACGGTGACGAGTCAGAGCTACACTTCTGGACAGTGGCTGCCCACTACCTGCACAGCCTGTCCCAAGCCAAGTTTGGGGACACCGTGGAAACCAAGGAAGGTGCTCCTAAGGACAGGCTGAACAACCCACTGGACATCTGCTACGATGTGCTCTGTGAAAACGCCTACTTCCAGGTGCTGCTGCTTCTAGAGAAAGAGTGCTCCCAGATACCACCTTTGTTTTGAAGTTTCCTGAGTATCTTCAACTTGGGAAGCTTTCAAGCCAACTTACAGTCCACATCCTAGAAACAAGAGTTGTACCATAGCTCTGTGAGGAAGGCCTGCTTCTCTGAAGCTTATAAACACCAAATCTTAATGCACATGAAAAGTTTTATTAAAATAGTCTTGATTTTTGTCTTAACATTTTTAACTTGGAAAGTTCATTTTAATTAGCTCACTCCAATTTTCAATACATCTCGGTTTTTCTACTTAAAAAGTTTGATCTAAACTAAATTTTTTTCCTTTCTTCCATTTTTCTTTTCTTCTGCCTCCTCCTTCTTCTTTCCTATTTTAGAAATTTCAGCTAGAAAGAGTTAATCTACAGGAAGTAAAACGGTCAACTTATGATCACACGAGGAAGTGCACAGACCAGCTCCTGCTCTTGGGCCAGGTATGTCAGCTTTGGTGCCTCATGAAGTGGCTAGCTGAACATGTCAGAGCATTGTTACACACGCACACTCTCACTTATGCATACGTGTGTATATGTACACTTGAAAGCATGTCCTCTGCACACACTTAGGCTTTCTTTACCAGTGTCAGTGCTTGTGAGGTGCACACCTGCAGCTAGCTTACTGCAGCTGTAGCTTCTGTAACACAGAGCAGCTGTTTGGTTTGCTCTGCTGCACTTGGTGATGCACAGCCGAAGTGGGCAGTCTCCAGCAGTTCTACCAGGCTGGCCTTTTGCTTGCCTTAGAGATGAAGTGCAGAGCTATCATCAGTTCCGTGTATGTTGATAAAACATCCAGGAGCACGTGTCGGAAGTGAGTGTTGCCTGTGGGCTGTAGACTCTGACATCCCATATTACACCTTTCAAAAGGCTCAGCTGGAAGAAAATGTTTCCGTATTTCGTAAAGGAGGTATTTCTCTCACTAGACAGACAGAGCTGTGCAGCTGCTGTTGGAAACAAGTGCCGATAACCAGCACTACTACTGTGACTCACTGAAAGCTTGCTTGGTCACCACTGTCACCTCTTCAGGCCCTTCTCAGAGCACAATTAAACTGGTAGCAACCAATATGATCGCCAATGGCAAGCTGGCAGGTAAGGCACTTTCACTGCAGCTGGCAGTGCTGGGTTGGCTGTTAGAGACATGTCTCTTTATATATGCTACAGAAAACTAGCGCTGCTTGTAGGGTGACCACACTCACATTAGGCCCTGCAGATGGGTGAGGTGCACCATCCCGAATCGTGCTCTAGGATGTGTCCATGTTTACTACCCTGGTTGCCTGAGGGGCAACATTATGGAGCACTATCTAATACTTTATTTGAAAATTTAGTTCAGCAGCTTCCCATTAGGTCCCAGTTAAATTTGAAATAATTAAGTGTGCTCACCCTATATAAAAAGTACAAGTCTAAAGTCAAATGTGGCTTTACTTTTTAGTGATTTGTTAGAGAGCACTGAGAGTCAGATGACTGTTCTTCTGTCTTCCAGAGGGCGTTCAGTTACTCTGCCTGATAGACAAGGCTGCGGATGCCTGTCGCTACCTGCAGACGTATGGCGAGTGGAATCGGGCAGCATGGCTTGCGAAGGTAGGTGTTTCCAGTATGTGTCCTGCTCTCTTCCTGCAAAGCTCTCTGCCGTTTGCTTACTTGCAGCTCTGCCTGACTGTTAGCTGCTGCTGCTTATTGGAAGACAGCTTTCATTGGTGCAGTCAGGTGAAAGCAGCCGACTCCTGTCTGCTGGGATCTGGTGCATCCAGGTCCCACGGCAGCTTTTGGGCTGTGTCACAGCAAAGCCTGGCTCTTTGTTCCAGAGAATCACACTTACTTTGTTTCTCTGTAAAGGATGTTTCTGTTCTAACATGGACCTCTTTCTCAGGTTCGGTTAAATCCTGAAGAGTGTGCAGATGTTCTGAAGCGCTGGGTTGACCACCTTTGTTCTCCACAAGTCAACCAGAAGTCCAAGGCCCTCCTGGTCCTCCTCTCTCTGGGTTGCTTTGTCAGCGTGGCAGAGACGCTTCACAGGTAAGTCATGTGAGCCCTGACCACTCAGGCTGTGCTGGGTGAGCCATTCCCCGCACCTCATTCTCTGATGGTGGAGGTGGTACCCAGGCATGATGTGAAGGAGAGCAATACAGTTCAGGTGAGTGAGACATCTCTGCTCACTAGTTATTTGTTCTAGAGCCTGTAACATTTGCCGCCAGTATGTTTGCCAAACCGAAAGGGCATATTTTAAAATATAGCCGTCTTTAGACAGTTGGGGAAGGTTGAGCCTTGAGAGAGTACTGAGCAGAAGCCCCGGGGCCGTAAGAAGCTGTAGAGTATGTCAAGGTGGGGTCTGCAATGAGCATCTCACTCTGGTGGAAGACAGATTTATTGAGAAGTAGAGGCAGTAAATTGAGACATTTGACACATGACATAATAACTCTGGGCAGTGGGTGCATAATTTAGAAAGCATGTGGTCCTAGATTGCAGTGGTTTAACTCCTTAGCGAGTGTTCTGCAGTATCCGCCATGAAGCTTCTACTTAGAGAACTGTGCTCTCCTCTCCTTTATAAACCAGAGCTTAGAGGGCTGTGGAATCACTTACGGAGCAGTCCATCTCCACCGGAAATGTATACAAAGCTCCAGACAGAAATGCATGCTTGCTTTCACCCACCTGTGGCAGATCTTGAGAACTAACTTTTATTTTATTTTATTTATTTATTTATCTTATTTTAGTTTTGAGAACTAACTTACTTTGGTTCTGTTGACAGCATGAGGTACTTCGATAGAGCTGCCTTGTTTGTGGAAGCCTGTCTCAAGTATGGTGCATTTGAAGTCAGTGAGGACACAGATATCCTTTGCAAGGACAAAGTGGTGAAGGGAGCATGAGTATTATATTGAGAGAGATCCATGTTCTGGGTCACCAAACCCAGAAGAGAAGGAGAAGGGAGAGGAAGAAGAATCAGAGGGGGTTGCTGCCCTGCAGGTTGGTTAGAGGAGAGGCGAGGAGGACTGCCCAGGGAAGGCCTCAGAGTCTGTAATATGTGTTGGAACTTAAAAGACGGGGTGCGGTCCTGGGACTCTAAAATAGCATTCTTTCAAAATGAGACATTTTGTGGAAAATGTTTTATATGTTTACCTTGAAATATTGGCAAAAAAATTGAACACCCCCCCATACACACACACACACACACACACACACACACACACACACACACTGCACCCAGGTGAGCCTCTGATACAGAATAAGACAGAGCATTTGAGATGTGTCCTACAGTCAGGTGAAGTGAGCTGTCCATGCCCAGGAACTCTGAATTTCTACTAGCCATCACTGGGGGCAGTTCCTTTTTAAAAGAATGGCTTATGGATATGGCTCCCAGGTCCTCGTGTGTCCATAGCTCTGCCTTTTCTTACTGCACGTTTTCTTGGGCTTCTACACTTGGCCACCTTTCTATATGTTGGCTATGAGATCTGTACATATTCATTTTTTAAAAGCTAAACTAAATCAATTTATTGAAAAAGTAACTGAAGTCTAAGGTTAGGCAAGGCTGTGGACCTAGTCACTGGTGACGTTGGTCTGCTATCAACTTTTCTCAGAGCATGACAGAACAGGGCTATCAGTGCCCAGCTGTCTGGAGCCTCTTCCCTAAAAACATGTTCTGCCCTGACTGCCAGGCTCTGAGAAAGTCCTGCACGGAGTAAGGGTGTGCTCAGGGTTCTATCCTGCCCTCTGCTACTCCCCACCTCAGAGGGGTGGGCAGTGGGAGACTCTGAGGATGTTGGCTGGAGTCTTCTGAAGGAAACATCGACTCTCCTGAGGCAGAGTACAACATGGTTAGATTGAGGTTCTGCTCCCCCATAAAGAAGTGCCTATGCTCATGACATGCTGCTCCCCATGGCCACCAGGTCCCCTGAAGCATCTGGCTTCAGAGCCAGTGAGGAGCCACGCACTCCTCAGGCCCCTTGTGCTCTTTCTTCAATTCCTTAACTGAGGTTTACAGAAGCTCATCACTGCCATCTATGCAGACTACGCCCGAAGCCTGAAGAGCCTCGGCTTTAAACAGGGAGCGGTGCATTTTGCTTCAAAAGCTGGAGTGGCTGGCAGAGATTTACTGAATGAGCTTGGGTCCCCCAAGGAAGAACTAACAGAAGGTTGACAGGGTCTGTGCAGGAAATCTGATGTTGGAAGCAAGGTGTGAGGAGAGCTGACCTGACTGTGCTCATGGTCGCAGTCATGGTCAGTCCAGACTGATGTGAGGACTTAGCCCTTGTTAGCTGTGACACCACCTTCTTAAAGCCGCAGGTGCTCAGCAGCATGGGCACATTTACACTAGGAGCCAGTTCTGTGTCCCATGTGACCTCAAAACAGGAGACACACAGTGGGAAAGTGTATAGTGTTTATACTTTTGAAAGTGCTTTTAAGATCTCTGTGAATACTTTTCAATTTTTGTAACTTAAAATTTCAAAAGACTGAATTACTGTCCTTTCTCATTAGCTAATTTGAAGATGCTTAAGAAGTCTATAGCAAGGGATTGGGCCACTGATGGATTTCAGATACATGCTGTGTGTGCCTGTGTTGCTAAGCAGTCATGTAGGACACAGCAGGACAGCAGCATTTGAAGACAGCCCACCACAGCACTTTCTTTATCTTGAGAAAGAACACAGTGCTTTCTTTGCTTTGGGCATTGCTGACTTTTATATTTGGGACCCATAGTCTTCATGGAGCATGTCTAAGCTCTATGTTTAACGTTAGTGTTCTCTGGTGGTCTGAATTCTAACTCCCAGGATCCATTCTAGTAACCTCATTTCTGAAGTCTCTTTTGTACATTTCCCGCCCTTGTTTTTTTCCACTAGATGTAATTATTATAAATTATTACTCAGAACATCTGTGACTATAAAAGTGATAAATAAAGGAAACCCCAGCCAAGACTTGGTGTTTGAGCTTTCTCTTTTTGAGATGGGGTCTTTTGACCCCACACAGCCAAATGAACAACAGCTTCACCCCCACTTGATCTTTTCAGGGCTCTGAAACACAGCTTCAGGCCACTGGTTCTCAGCAACTTGGGGTAGTTTCCAGCAACCCTGTCTTCAATTGTGGAAGTTAGGGAAGTTGGGGTGCTTCAGAGAGGTGGCTCATTCCAGACCCCATGTGAGACATTGGCAAAAAGACTGGGTGTGAACAATGGCTGTGGGTCTGAGGTGAGGTAAAGACAGCTTACTCCGTGCTCTGTAGTGTAGCTGGAGGTGCCAGCTTGCTTCCTGCAGCTTCAGCATTGAAGAAATGAGACTGGCTGGCATGGAGGCTGGAGAGGAGGGCTGTAACAGTGTGGCTCCCACATCTGCCTCTTACTCTGAGTGAAGCTTCACTGCTATCTTATCAGGCACCATGTTCACTGCCTTTGGTCTGTCTGGTTGGAGGACTGATGGGGTCCATGTGACTGAAGGCAGGTGGCTTGAAAGACCTAAAATGTTACTGCCCCGCCCTTGACAGCAGTTTTATGACTTCCACTTAGGGGCCAAATTGCTGCCTTGTGAAGTCTCTGGGTCCAACTGACCCACTGGGACAGACTGGCACTCAGTCTCTTGTTACCGCTACAATGAGTGCAGTAGACTCTCCCTAACTCCCCGTGCTCAGGAGAATGTCAGAATGTTCTTCCCACCTGGTACTTTGTAGTCTCAGGTTCTCACGAGAGAGGCTCCAGGAAATGTCTGTGAGTGGCCCAAGCTGACTGCTGTATCATTTGTGGCAATTCTCAGATAAATGGCCTCAGATGATACAAACAGAAGGGTCAAGTTCAAGAAACCTTTGAAGTATATCTGTTTTACTCCAGACACACCCTCCCTTCTTTTCCATCTTTGGTCATTCTCCACCATTTTTAAGCCAAGATTGTTAAGGCCGGAAGACAAAAATTAGTTGTGTTAGAAACTAGTGGCATGCATGCCTATTGCATAAAATAACTTAAGGAGCAGAAGCATGTGCACCCTGATTGTGCAGAGATCCTAGGCTGAGGAGTCCGCACACTTGATGGCTGGAGCCTCATGCAGTCTCACAGAGCTAAAGCAGCCAGTGGAACCGTCAGAACCAACAAGTCTGAAGTATAACCAATGGGACAGGGTCAAGGAAGAAACTGACACAGGCCCCTGTGCAGGGGGCAGAAGCAGACTCGTAAAGACATGGGGAAAGGCTTGCACCGTTTTCTCAAGAAGCATCGGGTTAATGTTTGAGTGCTACTCATTAACCTTAGTGTATGATTACTGACCTTTCCACGATTTACCTGAGGCTGAAAAGCAGAAGGCATCTGGATTCCAGTACTTAGAAACCAACCATGATGATTAATGATGTCTGATCCACCAGGAGTCCTTCTGACAGCCCTCACAGTGTCTGGACTGCACCAGACACCAATGCTAAGTCAAAGAATGTCTTAACTCCTTGCTTCTTTCTAGAATCAGCCGGTAACTTTCGTGAATGAGCTGGGACTATTTTATAACCAACATGCCTAGCACCTGTCTGCTGCTAGGAACTTTGGTAAGTCACCACTTCGGGACTAGACTTCAGAACACATTTGATTGTCATAACTCCGGAGTGGGCATCTAGTTTTTCAAAAGCTTGCTGAGCCCGAAAAGTCCAAGTTCACACAGCTGTGGCAGAGGTACAGTTCCGTGGTTTCATGTTAGTTACCCTACACTTACTGTGTTATTAGTGCTATGTCTTAGTTAGGGATTCTATTACTACAACGAAACACCATGACCAAAAAGCAAGCTGGGGAAGAAAGGGTTTATTTGGCTTACACTTCCATATTACAGCTCCTCATTGAAAGAGACCAGGACAGAAATTCAAGCAGGGCAGAAACCTGGAGGCAGGAGCTGAGGCAGAGGCCATGGAGGAGTGCTGCTTACTGGCTTGCCTCTGAGATTTGCTCAGCTTTGCTTTCTTATAGAATCCAGGACCATTGGCCCAGGGGTGGCTCCATTCACAGTGGGCAAAGCCCTCTCCCATCAGTCACCAATGAAGAAAATGCCTTACTGCCAGATTTTATGGAGACATTTCCTCAGTTAAGGCTCCCTCCGTTTAGATAACTGTGTGTCAAGTTGAAATGGGACTAGCCAGTACATACTACCTAATGTATGTTACTAGAAGAAGTATGTCTAACTACCCCTCAACACACAGGAACTGTTGAACAGAATTTGAGTCCTGTTGATTCCTCCTTCCCAGTGCCCTTTTTGGGATGTCCCTCAATCCAACATGTAACTGACTGGCAGTCCTCTGCCCTGGCCTGAGGCGATGTTATCCACACCCTGTGTGCTCTCCCTTTTGAGGACTCTCAGATCCCAATAAAAGGATGAACTAAATTACAGACTTGGTGGGACTGGGTTTATAGGGAACTGGGCAGAGTGGAGCAGGACTTTGAATCAGGATTAGGACACCGAAATGATAGATGAGGAGCCTCTAATGGGACTGTGCACTATGGCCCCGGGAGGGCTCACCTGAGCTTACTGCTGAAAATGGGGCATCTGAGATCAGCCAGCATCAGTGCAGTCTTACACAGGGTGATAGAGCCTTCCCATTTGACTGGGCTTTGGTACGTGTTCTTTGACTTGGCAGAACACTTATAAGTGTATAATCATATTTCAAGACTCTGTTTTCTCCTGGCTTGGTAATCACCCCTTTCTTGTCATATCATTTCCTTTACCAAATGTGCATAGTATTTTATTGAAGTCAATTCTCAGAAAATATAATGCCTGTTCTGCTCGGTTGAGCAGCATGCTGTTGATGGATGCAGGGTAGGTACACAGAAGGAAATGCTGTGTCATTTTATGCTTGCTTCCCTGAAATCCATAGAGAAGTATCAGTTCCTGTCTCAGTGCTGTGACAAAACCTGATAAACAACTTACAGGAGGGAGACCTTGTTGGGCTCACCGTTTCGGGGTACAAAGGCATGAGGCAGGGGGTTACACTACTGGGCCAGGATGGAGGATTGCTGGTCAGGCATGTACTGCTGGCAGGAAAGAAGGGCTGGCCAAGCATTTCTCAAACCTTTGTGTGGCAGTTTGGACGTTCCAAGACCTATTTGCAAAGCGGAACAACAGAGACCACTGTGGTTTGGGTGTTCTCGTGTGCAGAAACCACTGCATACCCACGCTCTATCTTCATCCTTATTTTCCTTTCAGATGAGTTCCAGATGTTTAGAGAGAGCTGAAACAGTACCTGTTGGCTTAAGAACCACAGTATTGTTCCTCAGGGTCGGCTCTGTTCCTTGGTCAAGGACTTTGGAACCTTAATTCTTTCTCTGCTACTGTAGAGTCCCTCTGTTTTCAATTACAAATTCAGTGAAGGATGGCAAAGGGGCAGCATGGGCCATTTTCCCCTTGGGGCCACAGTGGCTGCCAGTCATTCAAATCCTGATCTCTATTCTTAGGCCCAGGGTCAACTTCCACTTGGGAATCCTGGTAGGCATATGCTCTGTAGACAACCTTAGCCTCACAAGCAAGAGCTTGATCAGTAAAGATGGAAAGGAGATGGGGCCAGTGATCTGTGTGGACCATATTCCATTGGATGGTGTCCTTATGAGGAGAGAGAACATGAAGCTATGTGAGAAGAGGCCTTGCTGTGACAGAGAGCAAGACTCATGGTGTACTGTCAGGAGCCAAGCAGCACCAAGCATATCATAATAATCTAGGAAGAAACAAGGAAGGCACCTACGCAGGGAGCCCAGCTGTTCACTCCAACTTCAGACTTCTGCCTGTAGGATGGTGAGGCTAGGTTCTGTGCATTGAAGCCACCAAATTTGCAGTTCTTCGTGATCACGCTCTTGAGCACCTGTGGTGAATGCCCTGTCTGTGTGCTCACTACAAGCATGGCAATTTTGTCTGGCTTTTACCCCATAGTAGACCTCTGCTGATGGCATCCACTCGTACCAAAGCTTGGAGAGTCCTAGGCACTGCTCAGACCCTCTGTAGACACACCCGCCCTCCTTATTCTTTTGAGCCCTCTCTTTGGCAATCTTTACCGGGAGATCAGAAAGAACTGAAGAAGCCAAAGTGGACATCTTTGTTTATCTTTGTTGTTTGTTTCTGAGGTCCTGGGGGTTGAACTTGGGGCTTCTTACATGGGCAACAAGCGCTTTACCACTGACCTAGAACTAAGAGGTTTGAGTTTTGTTTGTTTGTTTTTCTGTTGTTGGTTTGGGTTTTGTTTGGTTTAGTTTGGCAGTCTCCAGACATGGCCCTGGCTGACTTGACCTGGAACTCTCTATGTACGCCAAGCTCCAACTTAAAAGATTGCTTCCTGGTAGGCCTCTTGAGCCTGGTAGGCCTCTTGAGCCAGGCTCCCCCAGCACTCTCCACCTTCCCCTCCCACTGCCATTTGCAACAGCTCCAGCGCTCTGCCCGAAAGTCCCCTCCTGCCTTCTGCTGACCAGAGAATCATGGAAACCAACCGTGCAGACCCATACCCCAGGGTCCAGTTTGTCAGAACCTCTGGAGCCATAACAGTGCCTGGGAGAAATCCAGTCTCTGGTTTAAGCTTGTCAGCCTTCTGGATCCAAGAATATCTTTTCCCAATATGTACTTCCCAATCTGTGTTCCTTGGGATCATGACAACCAGTGAGGTGTTAAATATTTTAGGCATTATCATGGCCAAATAAATTTAGGAGATGCCAAAACTCAGCATGTTTCTTTGTAGCAGACCTTCTCAGTGCCTTTATAATGCAAATTAAGTTGTTCCCCAGAAGGAAAGCATAGGACATCAGATATTCTAAGATTCTTGGTCTGTCGAACAGTTTTTTGTTTTGTTGTTGTTGTTGTTGTCTGAGGAGTGGGGGAGCTTGTCCCACCTCCTCTACATTTTGCTTGCTTCTGTCTTCGATATTCTGAATTTCCTCAGTAGAGATATCTCTTTCTTCCTTTTCTCCTAAGTTTTAGGAAGATCCTCTGCCCTTCCTGTCTGCCTTACACTCGGGAACAGTGCAGCATCCTCAGCCAGCATCAGTTCCAGCAGCAAACTCAGTGGTTTGGCCTGGTTTGTTTTGGTTTGGTTTGGTTGGTTTTTGAGGCGTAGTCTCATGTATATAAGATTAGTTTCAAACTTACTATACAGAAGGTTGTGAACCACCATGTATGTGCTCGGAATCAAACCCAGGTCCTCTGGAGGAACAGCAAGTGCTCTTAACTACTGAGCCATCTCTCCAGCCCCACAAGTTCATTTTTGAATGGCATAAAAGACTTCTATAATCCAGGACCAGGCCACTCTCTTCTCTTGGATGATGTCACATGCCCTGCCCCCATGATGGGGTCAGCCAGAAACACTTGTGCTTCTGAGTAAACAGTAGTCATGTGTTGCTCTTGCTCTCTGGTACACCTTTCCCTTTGTGAGTTCTGGAAACTGGCATCTATGCCCTCCCCCCAACCCCTCACATCCCCAACCCCTCCCTGCTTCTAGACCAGGAGCCCACTGTGAATCTAGCACCATAGTAATGGACCAGTGGATGGGCCCCAAGTCTGCAGCATCAGCGCTTTCTCCCCAGGCACCAGATCTTGACTCCAGGAGTCAGAGTGCAGGACATGTCCAGACCGTGGATAGCTAGAGTCTGAGGCTGGTCCAGAGATGAGCCTCCTGGGCCTTAGGCACTACTGACTTCCACCTTCCTGCTCCTGCTCTGTGTAATTAGCATGAGGAGAATATTTCCTCTCCCTTGTGGTTACATTGTTAATGTTTGCCCTTCCTTTTCCTCATGGAGGTTCCATGTCTTCTTACCTTCTGGCCAGGTCCCTTCAGTTCCCTCTTCCAGCTGCTGCATCCAGCCATTTATAAGCAGTAGTGTCTACCATATGTGGTTCTGTTGGAATCTGTAACTCATTCTTTGCTTTCTGTTTCACCCTCCTTTTGGATTTTCATTTGTTTATTATCTCAGTTCCCTTCTTACTATGTTGTTTATAGCATCCCTTCTACCTATGCACCTATAATCTGTATGGTTACACCGTTTGCCTTTGACTTACACTCTAACATAAATTGGCGCTTTGGCCATTTGGCTCTTAGAGAATCCTGTTCCCATTATCCCTCTCTTGGTTAATGCCCCATTATTTCCGTGTATGTCCCTTCTCATCCCTTATCAGGACACCTGCCATTCTGTCAATATCCATTTAAACTCAGCCATGTCAGTCAGTGCCTGAGTCCATCCCTGGCTTTGAGATCTTAGAGACCTGCAACATTTCCAGTTCGTTTCATCCATGTGGATATGAACTTTCATAAGTTGAAGATATGAACTCTCAGTTCCTACTTCTGCTACCATGCCTGCTATGAGCCCCCCCCCCCCCCAGCCATGGTAGAGACTCTTACCCGTTGGAACCATAAGCCCAAAGAAGCGGCTTCTTACATAAGTCTCCTCAGTCAGATCCACACTAATATTTCCAAAGTAGCTCCTTAGCTCTGCTAGCTCTCCGCTGCCTTCTGAAGAATCCACTTCAGTGCCCAGCTTCTCAGTCACCGCTTTAAAACCCAATACAAACCCTTTAACCACTTCCTCTGCGGGAGTCAAGATAACAGAGGCCCTGAGCTCACCCGCTGGCCCACAGCTGTGCTGAGATCCTTGAACCTGCTGAAGGAGCATCCTCCTCTTAGTTCAGCAAAGATGCCAGAGGTGTTCATACGTGTGAGCTCCAGTAAGCAGAGCAGCAAGCAGCAGCTGAACGGGGCACTGGGAGACAGACAGTGATGGTGAGGTCAACAGCTGAATTCTTTCTAGATTCATTTAATGGTCAGAGTAACTGTGAAAATAAAAACATACAGTAATTGTAGCTGGGTGGCTGAGTGGCTTGGCTGGCTCCTGGGATAGAAGGAGTGCATCGTCAGCTCTCATATCTGCTGATTTTGAATCTGTTGGTACTGACCACAGATGGGAAAGGCTAGAAAACAGTAGCATGCTGCTGCCTGGCATGTCCTGATTAGTCAGGAACATTGAACATGGCAGACTATGTTGAACATGGGCAGACTTTCTAGTTCAGGGCACTGTTCTCTGGGACACAGGCTCTGGATATTTGCATGAATATCCACATGAATTCACAGTGAATTTGCTATTATGAGGACTGTAGAGATGACTTAAAAGTGTACAGGGGTGGGATCCAGCAAAGGCTCAGTGTAATGTGTTTGTGGGACAAGCATGAGGACCTGAGTTCACTAGGGTCTACACTATTTTTAAAAGGCAGATACAGCAGTGTGCACCTGTGATCTCAGCCCTGGGGAGGCAAAGGATCTTCAGCAAGCTGCCAGCCAGTCCAGCTGGATGGGTTACTCCTATACTCCTAGCTCAGTGAGACTACTGCCCAAAGAAACATGGTGAAGACTGGTTAAAGAGAATACTTAGCATCTACTGATGCCCCCCCCCCACACACACACACACATACACGGGGGTGGGGGGTTGTGGAAGTGCAGGAGTTGTATGCAAACACTACTGTGTCCTGACTGTGATATCCATGACTTTTGTGTCCTGAAAGCAGTCACTTTGAAGCCTGGGGTTCATATGAACTCGATTTCTGTTACCGATTAAGGTTCCAGTGGGCCCAAACTCTTCCTTTTATGGACAACTATAATCCTAAGGCTCCAGAGCTAATTAGAAACTCAAGGGCTTGCAGAGGAGAGCAGCCCTAGTGTTGAGAGCATGGCAAAGGTGTAGCACCTCTTCCCTCCATGCTTGATGGTTAATTCCTGGGTCCAGGGCTTTGGGCTCTGGGAGGAAGGGCAGTAACAGCCGCTCTGCTCCTGTGGACAGCACAGCAACACGGGAGACCCTGAGTGTCAGATCTTTTGATCTTTCAAAGGGGGCTGAAAGTTCAAAGAGTGATGTGCTATATCAGATTTTTAAATACTGGCTTGACTAAAAAGAATCCAGTGCAAGCCAAACAAAATACATCTCTAAGCCAAGATCAGCCTTGCATGGACAATTTGTGCCTTCTGTGATCATAAAAGTCAGAAAGCATAGGCATCAGGCTTCATCTTGCATCCCAGTGCTGCTCTACTCTGAGAAGTCAAGTATGCTAATTCACAGCATCCTGCTGCTGCTGAACATACTGGGCACACATGGGCTTCTGCTCCTAGCCGCCTGGACTCTACTGGATCTGATTTCCTAAGCTAACGTAGTGGGAGCTACAGCTTAGACTTCTGGGGTTTATATAGTTGCCCCAGTTATTTTCATATGCAGCCACGATGAAGTTTTTCTTTGTTTTCTAGTTACTCTCCTTTCTTCCCATCAGCACAGTGGTGACCAAGAGCTGCTGTGGCCCTGATGGCTGCCTCAATAGTCAAAGGCTACGGTGGCTTAGAGGAGACCATCTTCCTTGCAAGATGTCTACGGACATCCTGGCTCACACTTTGGACCCATCTCAGGGACAAGAGATAGGACATGCTATCTGGCATCAAAAATCCTCCTTCTGGGGGCTGGAGAGATGGCTCAGTGGTTAAGAGTGCTGATTGCTCTTGCAAAGGTTCTGAGTTCAATTCCCAGCAACCACATGGTGGCTCACAACCATCTAGAGTAGGATCCGATGACCTTTTCTGGTGTGTCTGAAGACAGCTACAGTGTACTCATATAAATAAAATAAATAAGTATTTTAAAAAAAATTCTCCTCCTGTCCCTTCCTGGGTAGATGAGACACTTTCCAACTTGGGCTATATTTCTCCATCTTCTTGTAGAATGAAAAGCAGAATTCTATGAGTGGTTTGTCTTTTTTTTTTTTTTTTTTTTTTTTTTTTTTTTTTTTTTTTCTTTTTTTTCTTTTCTTTCATTTTGTTCATTGTTGACCTTCATTGGAAAGAAAGGAAAGAAAAGGAAGGAAGGAAGGAAGGAAGGAAGGAAGGAAGGAAGGAAGGAAGGAAGGAAGGTGGGAGGCTTTGTTCTGGAGGGATTTTTGAGGGTACTGCCTATCATGGTGGGGGAGTTTAGTAGCAGGAGCTTGAGACAGCCTGCCACATTGCATCTATGGTTGAGAAGCAGAGGTGAGCACACATTGTCTTTCCATTCAGATCAGAACCACAACCCATGGGATGGTGCTGTTCACCGGTCGTGGGGATCTCTCCATCCTAACTAGCCCTGTCTATAAACTTCCTCACAGGCATGTCCAGAAATTCTTCTCCTAGTGGTTTCTGATCGTGTGAAGCTGCCAGTCAATGCTAGCCATCACACAACTAGCAAGGCCTGCTTTCTGGTTGTTCTTGATGTCCACATTTCTGTGAGTGCCTAAAAGTGAGTTCTGCTCCTCTAGAAAGCACCAGCCTCAGCTCATTCAGTAGCCCTGGTCCTGGAGTCCTCAACCTTAGGGCAAGTCCCCTCCCTATACCCTCTTCCCTTCCTGTGTCCCCAGAGCTTGTAGAGAGTACCATAACCCTTAATGATGAGACCTGGGGCCAGGTTTATTCGAGAACATGGAGCTAGCACATGACTCTGAGTGCTCACTACCATAGTGTGTAGAAAGGATTCTTTGAAGCCCAGTGTGGTGGCTTATATCTACAACTCCTGCATTAGGAAGACTGGAGGATTATTATGAATTTGAAGCCATTGTAGGCTATAGAATGAGTTCTAGGCCAACCTGGGTGGAACCCTGTCTCATTTAAAAAAAAAGGAAGAAGAAGAAGCAGAGAGAGTTACTGGTCCTTGCTGTTGATGTCAACCCCTTACACTGACTGTCCAGTAGGCAACAAGAGTCACAACCTAGGCCTGTTTCTTCCTTTCAGGGCCCTAGCTGGCTCTGCCCCACCCAGTGATCACACTCACACTATCTCCTTGCTCCTTTTGAGTTAGGTTCTACCCACATAGAAACACTTGTCTTTTTTCCACTTGCCCTCAGTGTCCAAGTCCCAAGGTATTACCATCCCGTCCCTAGACCTTCACAAGTATACAGAAAGCCTCTGATGGTTAATCTTAATGTCACTTTGACTGGATTGAGACATTTGGAGGTTAGTGAAAATATATTTCTTGATATGTCTGTTGGTGTTTCTAGAGGTAACTAAAGGTGGAAGGAGAGCCCTGCAGGTATGTGGGTAGCACCATCCTGCAGGCAGGGGATCAGGAGTAAGAGGGGAAGAAGAGGACAGCTGCTAGGATGCTAGAGTCTCTCTGCTTCCTGAGCCTGTGCCACAGAGACTCTGCCTCACCTCCTTCCCTAAGCAATGGATCTAACCAAGAAATCTCAGAACCTGTGTGCCAGAATAAACTCTTCCGTAACCTGTGAATGTCAAGAATTTTTTCACAGTGACAAAAACACCAAAACAAAGTTTAAGAATATCACCACTGTCTTCTCAAGGTGGTCATATTATTATTAAGAAAAATCCCATCCAGGGATCTTGTAGACCACTGAGTACACTTAAGGGCATGAAATAGCCCAAAGGGACAAGAATAAAATGAACACTAGTGTTCAGTCTCTGCTCTTCCTCTCCTTCCTTGCTGTGGTATTCTGAATGAGAAAGGCCCCACAGACTCAGAGACTGGCATTATTGACAGGTGTGGCCTCACTGTAGTAGGCATGGCTTTGTTGGAGTAGGTGTGGCCTCGTTGGAGCAGGTGTGTCACTGAGGGTAGGCTTTAAGGTTTCCTGATGCTCACGTGAAGCCCAATATGTCTCAGCCTCTTCCTGCCGCCTGCGGATCAAGATGTAGAACTCTCAGCTACCTCTCCAGCACCATGTCTGCCTAGTGCTGCCATGTTTCCAGCCATGACGATAATGGACTAAACCTCTGAACCTGTAAGCCAGCCCCAGTTAAATGCTGTAGTCATGGTGTCTCTTCACAGCAATAGAGACCCTAACTAAGATACTTGCTTATCCTTCTTTACTGTCTAGTTAATGGCTCTACCAATCACCTACCCAATGCAGGCACCAGAAGCATCTTCTACTTCCAGAGCAAACAGGAAAGTATCTCTCAATTGTCCTTCTACCTCAAACTACTGAGGCTGTCTTTTCTCTTTGACTGGAGCTCAGCCTCCAGGTGCTCTGTCCCCTCCCCCCCCCCCAACAACGGCTACTACTACTACTTCCTCCTCCTCCTCCTCCTCCTCCTTCTTCCTCCTCCTTTCTATAGGGAACTTGGTCTTAGTGTTTGTACACAAACCACTTTACTGACTGAGCTTAAGACCTATATAAAGTCTATCAGTAAAATCATCCTATAATGAAATAGTTTAACTCCAGTTGTAAAGACTCTGCTTCCACATCCCCAGTCACTGTTCAGTGCCTTCTCAGGACTGCAGTTCAACTGGACAGGGTGAACACTGGGGAGTCCTCGTGCTGTCTAAAACCCACTCTCTCCATGCCCTCTACATGCCGGAGCATCCAGAAAAACTTCATATATTTCAGCCATAGCTTGTTTGATTAAGCCAATTTATTTAAAGTGAGATTCCATCTTCCTTAGGATTACAGGTCCAGTGAGGGGCATATCTATCAAGTCCCTGAGTGAAATGTCGCTGTTGGTACAGGAGTAGCCTCCTTGCTGATGAGGAGGCAAGCATAGGGCTGATTCTGTGTGACCCAGCCCGTTCTGAACCTCAGGCACCCCACCTCTCAGGGCTGCTGTGTCTGAGATGCATGGAGCTTGTGTCTTTGTGTCTCAGCCAGCAGTGGGCAGCAGAGGGCAGCAGAGATCAGTACATGGAGTTTAATCACTTCCCAGAAAGAGAACTCTAGTCCACTAGTAACTCTCTTGGCAGAACCCTGCTGGGTGGGTCAGCACTCCAGACCCATTAGCCAAGGGAGTAAGATAGCCCCTGATCCCTGATCGCTACTTGATTTTTGTGAGTAGAGAAGCCTTCCACGGAGTCTTACTTCTCCGTGGAAATCAATGCCATCGTCCCTCTGCCCACAGGGAAAGGCCTGGTGGAGAAGATGTGGCCTGTGATGGTCACATGCAGGTAGCAGGATCAGGACAGGGCACAGAATTCCTTATGCTACCCCTTCTAAGTTCACCGTCTCTCACAGGAGTGAAGTGGGCCAGTGCCTTGGGGACAAGGCTTCCTACTGTGAACTCAGGGGCATGGGAGGACTGTGAGGCGTGTGAAGGGCAACAGTGCGCTCCCGTGCGGGTCTCAGGAACTCAGGTTCCACTCCAAAGGCAGCTGGAAACAAAGAGCCTTTACAGATGCCATCAGTAAGCCTCTCCTGGGTCAGAGTTTTCACATCCCTGACTTCGGGATCACACAGACAAAATGCGCAGCTTCCCTGATGCCACCTGGAGCCCCACACTGCTAGTCTCAGTGGCACTGAAGTGTGTATATTACAGTCCCCTAAGATACAAGGATGTGTTCTCATGTGCAGTGTGCATGTGCGTGTGCGTGTTTGTGTGTGAGAGAAAGAGACACAGAGACAGGGAGACACACAGAGAGACAGACAGATAGACAGACAGACAGAGGGAGGCAGAGGAAGGGAGAGTGATCCCATCAGGCTGTACTGCCCAAGTTCTACCACCCCATGCTGATTAATCTGCCTTGCTGATTGGATTTGAAATCACTTGGGAGACAGAGCCCTTGGGTCTAGGGAGGTTTAGCTAAGATGGAAGGTCCATTTTGAAAGAAGGTGGCACCATGCCTTAGACTGACATCTTAGACAAAGTCAAAAGGGGAAAGCAAGTTGAGCACCAGCGTTCATCAATCTGTTTCCTGTGACAGTGGGACAGCCTTCGTGCTCTACTGCATGCTTCCCTGACACAAAGGACTGGATCCCCTCAAACTGTGTGTCAGAAACAAGTCTGTCCTTTCCTTCCTTAAGTTGCCTCCCCATGGGCCACAGCAGTGGGCAGTCTCCTGCCTGCCATCACCGTCACACTTTCACGAGGCTGTCACCTGCAGGACATCGAAGGGATCCAGGGAGAGGCACACAGACCTAAGGTTATATAGGGGCCCGTGGAGGCTCCAGATACAAGAGCAGACCTCCACAGACAGGCAAGGCCCCAGGAAACAGCACAGTTTCTACCACCCTCGGCTGCTCTGCTGACACCCCCAGTCCTAAGATCTAGTGACTGCATGGATTGCTGTGACCCCTGCAGGATCCTACAGGCCCCAAGGACTCTGTTTAGTGCAGGTGTGCTGTCATCCAGCTGGGACTTACACCTGTGACCGACCTGGAACACAGGAGTGTGGGACCGCCGCTGACTCCTGCAGGCTGATGCTCCAACCTTTCACTGAAGGCACAGGAGTGTTTAGGGACTGTCAGGCCCTGGGCCTTGGCAGATATCTAGAAGGGGTGCAGGTTGGGCAGGGTTGCTCATCAGCCACTCAGTTGCTTGAGTTTTGGCCTCTCTCCAGTCAGACAGCAGCAGTCTGGGGCCCAGTGGCCTGCTTGGAGATGGGGCATGAGAGGGGGCTCATTATTAAAGGAAGGGGGTGTCGGGAGGATAGGAAATCTGTTCCAATGGCATTTTCTGGGCACAATGCCACCCTTTAGAATCAGTAGAGGCAAGAATCTACAATTTAGCCACCCTCACTCACATGGGTAACTTCTACTGTTGGGCTATGTGTGAGAGACACAATTTAGAAATAATCTTTTATTCTTGCAATGGACAGATATTTACAAAGCACTTCCTCCCTTGGCACTGTTCCATTCCTGCCCCTGACACTGTGGCTCTGAGGCAGCTTTCCCAGGCAGCTTCCCAGAATTCCTCAGGCCTCAACCCCACCTTCATTTCCTCCTTTGAAGTCATCTTTTCCAAAATGGCTGCCACCTCCAGGTTCCTTCTTCCACAGTCCTTTCTTGGATCCTTTCCCACAGACATGCATGAGCTTCACTGTGCTTTTAGCTGACTGCTTTCAGTGTCTCCCCCTCCTAGATAGAAGCCCCTCTCTGGCTTACCCTCACCTCTTAGATGATGCTAAGATCATCTGTTTGTCCTCAGGGCTGCTAGGATGTAACATGCTCAAGAAATGCTTGTGGAATAAAAAGGGAGGCCACTCTGGCACTCTCTTCCCATTGGAGCAGGCACCTGTTGAAGAAAGAGATGATTTGAGAGGAAGGGGTCAGTGGGGGAAAGCCTCAAAGCTCCGAGACTGGCATGGTGTGCTGCCCACCCCCATCTATGAAAAGAGAAGCCCCTAGATAAGGCTAGCCCACCTGGAGCAGCGTCTCTGATGAGGAAGCACCAGTGTGGAGGCCAGCATTCTTCCTGGAGCAGCATCTGTCTGGACAGGTAGAAGGGAGACCCTGGTGGGTTCCTGGAACCTCTGCAGAGCTTGTATGTACTTGCTCTGCTGGCACGCCATGAATTGTTTTGGGGCTGTCTTGTTAGGAGATTAAGTTTTCTTTTAAAAGGATGGAAAAAGGAGTCTCTAGCGGGGGCCTGAGTGGAGTTGACCTCTGAGGAGGAGATGGCAGCAGAGTCTGACTGGCACTGCGTTTGTCTAATTAATCTTCTTGTCAACAGAGTTGTTCTCTCTGCTGCCAGCCCTGACATCATCCTGCAAGCTTGTCACACCGGTTCTTATCCAGCTACAAAGGCCTCTCCTTGCTCCCTGCTCACACCAGCCAGCCCAGCATGGCCTGCTGAATTGCGTTTATCAGCGTGGCACCATGGCTAGGCTGGATCTCCAGGGAGGAGACAAGAGAGACCTTCCCTAGCCTCTGACTTAGAGGGGCCCTGTAGATCATGGCTGGTAGGAAGCTGGTCAGGGAGCATGGAGGTAAGGGGCACTTCATATTGGAAGGAGCCAGGTCATCACGTGGAGCTAGGCACTGGCCTTTAAGCAGGGTTACACTTCAGGAGAGCAGAACTCAGTGGTGTAAGGCACATTGCTCTGGACTTCACCGGGTTGTCCCCAAAAGAGCCCTGGAAAATTTGGGCGATAAAGCTGTAACATATGCCTCTAAGGATCCAGATAGGGACGTCGAGGCCCCTTTGTTTGTTCATTTTGTGACAGAGTCACTAGATTGTCTGATCCCGTAATCTTCCTGCCTCGGCCTCCCACATGACTGGGGTTCCAAGCCTGTGCCACCATGCCCATCCCACCGGGCTTCTTAACCAAGAAAGTCTGCAGAGACAGAAGAACAGAGTAGGAGGGGCTGAGAACTTGAACAGAGAAGCATGACATCATTATTTTCGCTCACCTCTAACTGCAGTTTAGCAGTTGATTCAATTACAAATCTAGGCAGAGTGCCCTGGAGTATTAGCATCGCCTGAGATGTTTTCTTTCCTCCAACAGAAATCACAGCTACTCTCATGGCATATTACAGTTGAGGTACTTTTCTCAAAATATCATCTGGACTCATCACTATTTTGAGACGGCTGTAGTTAACAGGCCCAGTCTTCAGATTTCGTTAACTCGCAGTCTAAAAAAGAACATATATGATTATTTCACAATTTTAAAACATTTGAAAACTGTGCTGAGTGCCGCGTGGGTGTGCTTTGCCTTCCTCCTGTCTTTAAAATGCTTTTCTGCAAACACTCTGAGTAGTAACTCGGGGCTTCTCCAGATTGGCGGGGGGAATCATCTGACAGCAAGTGTCTCTCTCTCTCTCTTGTTCTCTTCCCTGTGTCAACGCACACCTCCCGACCCAATTGATGCACAGTAGGTGTTCAGCACAGTTTGCTGACTGAACAAATGAATGGAAGCTAGTGTCTGAGCCTGTCTTTGTTCTGAATCAGGAAACCATGTGTCTTTGAAGAAGCAGCAGATTCTGGACACCCTTACAACTCAGGTGCATCGGAGAGAAGCACCAGCCAGCCCCAGAGCCCAGGCCTAATCAGTCTATTTGGCCCATTCCCTTACCTGATGTAGCCACCCAGGCCTCCAACTCCCTGAGCTTCAGACTGGAGGCGGTCTCAAGGAGATGCCTCCTTAATCCCAGGCTCACCTGGTTGGTCTTCTGGGAAGATCAGAGGGCGCGGTCCTACTGCGCTGCCCGTTTTTACCACGAGATGGCGCTGTGTGCCAGGCTGAAGATCCTCGCAGTACCCAGCCACGCAGAGAATCTCTAGGAACCCTGCAGGCTTCAGACTTCAGACTTTCAGCAGGATAGGGTTCAGTTTCCATCTCTGTGGCCACAGGGCTCAAGGCCTCGGGCCTCACTGCAGCCCCACTGAGGTTAATCAGCAGCTGGTCAGTTATCCATCAATTACCTATTGGTTACTCATCATCTCCGGACTGGAGGTTAGGGAGCTTGTGTTCTTGATGCCCTGGGGTCAAACCACAGGATTCCCCACTTTGGCACTCAAGTTCGACATCCACACATCTCTCATTTCCTCATATTGGAGCTTAGCATAGGGTGCAAGCCAGGTCATGACCACCAGATGGATCTGAGTTCTAATTCAGCCCTTTCTTGCTGACATTTTTTTTTCTTTTCTAAAAGTGGGTGAAAAACACCCCAGGCAGCCCACAGGTTTGAAGGAGCCAGTGCTCCTGCAAACCAAGAACACCTTAGCTGGCATCTGCTGCATGCTCGCCAAATGCTCCAGGCCAGTCATTGTCTGTGGTATTGATTTCCACAATGCCAGCCTCACTATCTGTCAACCAGAAAGGGCAATGTTCATCCCACCCACCCTCCCCCATTCCTTTGTTCATAGGATTGTTGTGGAATGAATGCCTATGACGATGCTGTGCCCAGACCAAATGAGGGTCAACCCTTGTACTGACTATCCTGTAGAGGGACGGGCCAGAGTGGGCAGTTTAGCACCTGGGCCGCCTCTGCTGCTCCAATTGTGTCTCTGCCCTAGGTCTCAGCGGATTATGGCAATGGGAAGGTCCTATGCTGGGCCAGAATCTTCAAGTTCTAGATAAAACCTGAGCACGGAGAGTCATCCTTAGAGGGTGGTGAACATTCATACTTAATTCCCTACAGAATGACCAATCGACCCCTGGAAGGGCAAATCCTGGATTCAAGTTGAAAGCACTCAGTTGGCCATGCTCCCTGCTTGCTGAGGGTACAGGGGTAGCCCCACCCCTCCACTCCCCAGCACTTCTCCAGTCTGCATCTTCAGGCTGGATCCCTGTCATATCTCTGATGCACCTGGTTCCTAGACTTACCTGGGCCGGGGTCCCTAGCCACCAGGATGTGAAGACCTCAGGCAAGCTTCTGTCAGCTGGCCACTGGCCAGGTTGCCCACAGTTAAGAGACTCATCGTGAAAGTAGATTCTTGTGGTTCTCAGTCCGGGCAGAATTCCCTGGTTGTCTGGGGACAGTTGCAGGCTGAGGGAAACTAGAAAGCCAGTGTTACTGTTTAAAGTGTTATCAGCTTAATGAACTGCTTACGAAGTGTTGAATGAGTGTAATGAAGTCTCAGCATCTGGACCCGCTTTTATTTGTAGACTTCAAGCTGGGCTCTTAGTGTTTGAAACATGCCAATTAATGCTATCAATTAAAATTTCTAATGAGGACCAAGGAGAATCTGTAGTCTTACCTGAGCTATTCCAAAAATGCACTGGCGACACATGGACAAGCGCATGCAACCACAGAGACTTCAGAGATGACTGTTACTATTTGAATAGAAGAGGAGGATATTTGGGGGAGCACTGTTCTCTGTGGCATAATTTGGTAGATTCAATCATTCATTCATTCATTCATTCATTTCTTTCTGCTAGAAGAAAGAATCAAGAGTTGCCATTCACATAACCTTTCCGGAGCTGATCTAGGAAGTGTGTTGTTGCAGCCCATTTGTCCCATGTCAGAAAATAGACTGTTGAGGAATATTCACTGTGCTTCCATGAGGAAACTTTCTGAGCCACCCTTGAATGGAAACAAGCTGGATTTGGGGAAGTTGGAAACACTTTAGAATTGCTCCCTCTTTCCCGGGGTTTGTGAGTCCTCTCACTCGTGTGCAGTCAGTCCTGCTCATCAGCAGCCATGTTTCTTGCCTCAGAAACTCAGCAGCGTTCCCCCTAGCAACAGTATTCCAAGTCAAACTTTTCAGTTTCCAGGGACTGTGGAGCAAACGTTTAAATCAGTCGAAGATAAACTAATGAGAGGACGGGAGAAACGAAATCCCCAACTTTCTTCTTGTCTTGTGCAGACACTGCTTTTAATCTGCTTCATGCTTTGGGGACCCTTTTATCCCCATCTTGAAAGGACTGTTCACAAAGCAAGAAAGCTCAGCAAACGTAGAGGTATCTGGATATGGTGCTACGGGAACAGCTCTGACAAACTCGCTTGGAGGGGAAACAAAGGTAGGCTGGGAGGCTTTGGGGAGATTTGGATGGAGCTGCCTGAAACCTGATTTGGAGCTAGAAGGATGCCCAGGATAAAAGCTTCATTTTGCAGATGGTGTGCCAGCAGCCCACTCAAGATAGCTCCTGAGAAAGCAGTAAGTGGAACCTGCTCCTCGGCGGGCTGACAGGTCCTTAATGAGCAGCTAGTAGTCTCATTTAAGGGCATTCCCCAGCCTGGGCACAGTGAAGATGACTAAATGAGAACTGGCCCTTTCAGGCCAGTACCCAAGGACTCTCCTTCTAAAAGGAGAGTGCGCTGCAGAGATTAATTATGGACCAAGGTGGCCTTGCAAGGCTGGGTCTCTTCCCTCACTCTGCTCCTGCTGCATTCTCCACTGCAAAGCACCAGATGGGGACGAGCAGGGGCAGAAATCAGAGCAAGAATTTCTGGAAGGCACTCTGTGGCTCGATTATTATGGTAAGACAAGCTGGCTGCCTCGGGTCAATGAGAATTATGTACAGAGCAGGCCTGTAGTAGCCTGCGATGTTCCTTTTAAGAAATTTCTGGTAGCTTGATCCAGCCCAGAATATTTGAGAGAGTATGTTTAAAGTATTCTATCATGCGGGGTGTGTGTGTGTATCATAAAGTGTTGATGCCAAAAGAAACCACAAACAGATGGGCCAATGGACCTAAATGTCTCAAGCACAGAGATGATGGAGATAAGAGGTTACTATGTGGTAAAGATCCATGGAGAAAGGAGATTAGGCAATAAGGGATAGGCTAGCCAGCCATGTGGGAGAAATTAGAGCTAATCCCCAGCTTTCCCCATAGATCAGAATAAATTCCACATACATCAGGTGCTCTATTCTTGGGGCAAGGACTTCTCTGAGAGAAACACTTAGAAATGGGCCTAAAACTAAAAGATTTGGGGGTTTGTCTCTAGAAATACTGACACTTTAAGATTTCACAGGAAGACATCTGAGATACCACTAACGGGGGCCGCCCGCAAGGTGGCTTGCTGGGTAAAGGCGTGTGCCCGGGAAGCCCGGCAACCTGATGTTGATCCCAGCAATAGACATGAAGTTGGAAGGTGAGCAGCGACTCCAGGAAGTTGTACTCTGGCCTCCGCACATCATGGGATGGACCCCTCCTCCACACTCAGACGCTAATCATTTTTTTTTTTAATTTAAAAACATTGTGAGTAATCTTATTTTATGTGAAAGGTTATTAGCAAACAAGAAAAGAGCTGGCACAATAGTAATAGGGGGAAGCCTGAGTGATAGCAGAGATAGAAACTTGGAAGGAATGTGTAAAAAACCTTTAAACCTGTTAATTAAAGCTATAAATCAAAGCCAGGTGTAGTAACTTATGCTTGGACTCCCATTTGGAAGAATCAGCCAGAGAGCTAGGGCAGCTTGGGCTACACAGCAAGACCCTGTCTCAAGGCACACACATATACTCACATGACCTCATGAGAAAAGTCTAAATGAGCATTCAATCCACCCATCAGATCTCTGCAAAGTAATCCATTCTCATCCATTGCTGGTGGGAGCTCACACTGCCAGCAACTTCCTTCTTTCATGATGTCATACACATATATACCACTCTTTGGTCAAAGCTCCCCTCCCCCATTCTCCTCTTCCATCCCTCTGTTTTTGGGTGACCCACTGAACTTAATTAGGGTTACCTGCATGAGCACAGACGAGAGCTTATTTACCTGAGCAAGATCGATGGACAAGTGGACACACTGCTGAGGAATATGACTCCCCCTTAGCTCACCATAAAAACAACAGCAACAACAAAACATCCCCCCCCCCAAACCAAACCATTGACTCATCTTTTCAAAACTGCTTAACAAAATTCCAATGTGTTTCAAGTGGAGGACTTGAAGTCTAAATGAAAATGTGCCTTTCTGTTAATATATGTTTTTGTGCTAATCTTGTTCTAACTTCTTTAGTCTGTGCACCTGCTATCTTGTGTCCTATTGATGGAAACCATAGAGCATGAAGGGTAAGTAGGAACCATAGGGACAGCTCCAGGGATCTTTATGACATTTAATTAGCATAGGTGAACCAATAGACTCATTTCAGTTAGACCATTGGTCATCCTCTTAATTCCCAAGTGTCCTTTGACTGATTGTCTATATCCTTCAACTATTTATGAAGATCCTAGCCTATTTTGTTACCAGGACAGAGATTCATACAGAAGTCTGTATACATCTGTATCTTCTTACTAGTTAACTGAATCATCAAAATTCAGTTCTCCTCACCTAAGACTGAGAATATTTTTCAGTAGGACTCACCACTGTAGACACATTGGTGTTGACGTGTGGTTGAGGTGATGGCTCTTGTTTACCAAATATCATGTTTGATATCCCTATATTTTCTGGCCTCTTGGAAGATGGTTGGGGCCAGTTTGACTGGGTCTGACAACTAGATGTAAGAGGAAGTGATGTAGTTAACTTCCAGGTTGAAGCATAGCCCCAGGTTGGGGTGGGATATCTCTTTCCCTTTCATGGTAATCATGGAAGCCATAGATTTCAGAGAATTCAGTTCTAAGATGCAGAATGGGCCACTAGCCTCTATCTACCAGCAAGTGACTATGTGGATTAGAGCATAAGCCCCATGCTCTCTTGCAGCCCTGACCAACTCACAATGGGCATAGAATAAGCCTCTGTTATGCTTAGGCCCCAGGTCTGTTAGTTACTGCAGTTCACCCAACCTGGCCTCATTGTTAAGGACTTCTGCATCAGTCCTGAGCTGGAGCTGACAGTGTTCTCACAGGGGCAGGATGGGTGTCCCATCTTTGCAGGACATTCTTTGTGTGGCCCAGCTGGGAGACACTGCCTCACTGGAGGAAGGCGTTTCCTCCTTGCTTCTGCTTTAGGGACAATAGAGCATCAATGGCCAATAAATGTTTCCCTTGGACACACCAGGTACTTGATATGTGCAACCATTGTTTGGTGTGGGGTCTATTGGTGATTTCAGGATCATGGACATGCATGGAGTGTCTAATGAGCTAAGGCCACACTTGTCGCTGATGCTGAGATGAATTCTGCACCATCGGTGTGTAAGTTCAGGTGGTGTGTGTGCATAACCACCTCTAAGTTCAAAGCAAAGACAGATAAAAGTAAGAGGGTTTCTGTCTGCTGCATTTTGTGGTTACTCGGCGGCTCTACTCTGAAAACCGATATCAGACCATAACCCTTTTATTAGCAGGAAATGAAGGAAGGAAGCCAGAAAGCTCCCCAAAGAAGGCCAGTCTCACACTGAGATATTGGGCAGTAAAGAAGAGCTGCTACGGAGCTCTGAACTGTAGCTGGCTGGTAGAGAATCTCGGTTGTGGTGTGTGACTTCAGATGAGTTAGGAAGAAGGAAAGCAAGGGGCTCATTTTCTGTCCATCTCGCTGGCCCGAGGAGACAGTCTCTGTTGTGGAAACAATTCCCATGCTGGAGCAATTGTGTTGAATAGAGTCTCTCTAGAGAGCTATTAGCAAAGGCAGGCCATTGCTCCCAGCAGAAGTGTGGGGCTAGAGGTTCCTATGAGCCTCTCCTCTCCACACTTTTGCCCACTGATGAATAGACAGGTTTGCCTTATGCACGCCTCTGTTGAAGGGCACCTTATTTAATATGTACTCTTTCATTAGTGCTGAACTCAAGGCCAGAGGTGTTATAACGTGTGCCTGAACAAAGCTTGTGTAACACACGTGCTTTTTCTGTAAGTCGCTTCAGAATCTTCTTGCACCAGGAACATTAGAAAGCCCTTCAGCAGGGGGTGGAGGGGGGGGAGGGGAAGGGGGAAGGAGTGGGGAGGGGCTAGAGACAGGTCTTCTCAACAGTGGAATTGCCAGTGAAAAATGCAGAAAGTATATGTCTGGCTAGAGTGTGAAAGGACCCTTAAGAAAGCTGCAGGGAGAGGACTGAGTGTCACTTCACTGAGTCTCTGTCAGCTGTGTATGTGCTGGTGGCCCAGAGTTCTCATTGTTTTGCACTTGAGTGCTATTAATTATGAAAAAGTCCTGATTTTAAGGTTGCAAATTAATTATTGGGAGTAAATGAATTTGCAAACATGGATTCTACAAACAGCGAGGATCAATCACATGTTACTTTTGGGAGGAGCCAGAAGAGACCTCAGGGTGAAAGCCATTCCTCCTTTCTGGGAGTGCGGAGTGAATTGCAACTAAGTGAGTTAATGATTACGTAGAAGGCCGCTCACTGAGCTGCTGCTTATAGCACGATGAAACACTACTGCAGCCACGAGAAGAACAAATTGATGCATATCTACTAATACAAAACATTGTGAAATGCACTTGTGCATTGAGCTACTCTAGAACAAGTGTATTTGAGGGCTTGGGAGATAGCTCAGCAGGTAGAGCATTTTCTCCACGAGTGCGAGGACCTGAGTTTGTTCAAATCCCTAGAACCCACATAAAGCTGGGGACAGTAGCACACATCTGTAATCCCACAGTAAGATGGGGTGGGGAGACGGGAGAATCCCCAGAAACTCTTGAGCCAGCAAGCCTGGCATACATCACAGTGAACAATAAAAAAGAATCCTTGCGCTGGTGAGATGACTCAGTGGATAAAGCTGCTAGCTGCCAAGTGGGATGACCTAAATTTGATCCCTGGAACCCACATGGTGGAACCAAGAGAACCAACTTCCACAGACTGTCCTCTGACCTCCACATGTATACTGTGATACACACGCACACACATATGCACGCAGAAGCACTAAATGTAAAATAAATAAAAAGATCTTGTTTCAAGTAAAGCGGAAGGAAAAGACCAGCATCTGAGATGTCCTCTGCCCTCTGCACATGCACCGTGGCACACATGCACCGTTGTCCCACGCGCTGTTTGGTCTCGCCAGCAAGAACCCACGCGGACACACGGATCCTTCCGCAGCAATGCATTTATTGCATGATGAAAGGAGGAAGACCCCGGGCCGCAGAATGGCGCTGCTTATATAGCCCTGAGGCAGCTTGTCCTCCACTGATTGGCGCGCCCCGGGAGTGGGCGGTGATTAGTCATGTACACCCTTAATGCGCAGGCGCTTCGGGCGAGCCACCCGGCGCTATCCACAAGTTTCCTCAGAGCGACAGCGGAAGTCAGCGCCATCTTGTAATGGCGAATACTCTAACCGCTCCCTACACACCGTGGCACACATGCACCGTGGCACATATGCACTGTGGCACACATGCTAACACTCACACATACACAGACACACATAATGCACACATAAAAATTTTGAAAAAAAACACCTTGCAGCTGTATTGAATATATGCACATATATTTCTTTCTTGTTATCCTTTAAAGACCAAAATGCAATATCTCTCTAGCACTTATATTGCATTAGTCACTATAAGCAATATGGAGATAATTTATAATGCATGGGAGGGTGCATGCAGATTATATGCAAATTAGATGCCAGTAAATACCGAGGAGTTAACTACAAGCTAGTTCACACACACACACAGTTCCACTTCTTTGTGAGTAAAAAAAGAGCTTAATTAGGATGTGTAATGCAGACACACTTGGTTTATGAATAGAAGATTCCGAGCTGGGCAGTGGTTGTGCACACTTTTGATCCCAGCACTTGGGAAGCAGAGGCAGGCGAATTTCTGAGTTCGAGGCCAGCCTGGTCTACAGAGTGAGTTCCAGGACAGCCAGGGCTACACAGAGAAACCTTGTCTTGAAAAACCAAAAAAAAAAAACAAAAAAAAAAAAACAGAAGAAGATTCCTGAAGACATATTTTAATAAGGTACCATGTTTAGGAATTGAAATAGCAGATGAATTCAACTGTGTCCCTTTACTCATTTGTGTTTTCAAAGTTTGTTTCCAGTGAGAGCTCCTTCCATAACTAGGAGAATGTTATTTTTATAATGAATATTTCCAGGATGCTTACTTTATGCCAGGTGCTAGTCTAACTTGTGTGTGCATATGCAGGTCCCAGAACAGTCTCTTTTGTCCATCTCTACTCACTTTCCTCCTCTTTTTGAGATGGGGTCTCTCCTGGCATCAAACTTTATAAGTTCAAATCTCCATATCTCCAGTCCACTACGGTATTATTAAAATTCTTGCAATAATAATAAAAACAGAAAAAAAGAGACATCTCCAGGTCACCTAGCTTCTTTCCATAGACTCAGACCGCCTTGGAGGCCTGTTCCCTCTGATGAATCTTGCTGCCATTCTGAGACCAGGAATGTGAGGTGGAGTCTCTGGCCCAAATCTCCCTTGCTCAGAAGTGCTGAGGTCTTCGTCTTCCCAGCCAGGGCAGAATTCCTGGGATTTGGCCACAAGGCCAGGACTAACAGATTCAGGCAGGAATTTTGTCTGTCTCCTCTGTTTTTAGAAGAAATAAGCCCCTGTCTAAGCTGGATTGAGCCTAACATTATCTGGTTTTCCTCAATGCCTGAGCAAAAATTGCATGGCTACTCTTTGGCAGAGTGGCTGTCTGGGGAGTGTGGTCTCTGGGAGAGCACGTACTTTGCCCAGAACTTGCTTGGTCCACTGTCAGCAAGGCCCAGGGCTGTGTGGGATGAACTTAGCAGATGTTCCCTTGTAGGTAGGAAACATGCTGCTTGTAATTTTGCTTTGGTTCTACATGCAACCTATATTTCTAATAGTAAACAAACAAACTAAAAAAACCCAACAATGGCCAAAGGTGTTCGTGGGAGCTGAGTTCAGCCCCACTCCTTTCCCAGTCGCAGCCTTCCCTGGTCTCCGCCTCTGCAGGATGAGGCTTGACAAGTCTGCATCTGTTTGGCTTTTCCTTCTAGGCTGCTGATTGAACAGTGTACTGTGGAAGGCACAGGCTGGGATGCCCGATCGACTGGGCACACCTGTCTTTGTGACTGGCTGCATTATTGATTCTTCCTAGCCTGTGTGTCACATTGGAAAGTTGGATCTAAAAGTTGAGATTTATTGACTTAGAAGAGTGTGTGTCGTGAGATTTTGAGATGGCTCAGTCAGTAAGTGCTTGCCTTCCACACACACAAGGACCTAAGTATTCAATGCCCAGTTCCCATGTTTAAAAAAACTAGTTGAGCATAGTGGTACACACTTGTAATCTCAGCTCTAAAGAGACAAAGACCGTGGATCCCTGAGGCTCACTGGTTAGCCAGCAACCAAACTGGTGAGTTGCAGGTAAAAAGTGAGATTTTTTTTCTCACAAAACAGGATGGATCATAAGGATCATAACTACAGCCGAGGTTGTCCTCTGGCCTCCACAGCCACATATGTACTCACACCACACACAGTCATGCACCTGCAAACACACACACACACACACACACACACACACACACACACACACACACGCGCGCATGCACCACGCAGGTCAGGGTACAGCATTTAGGTCCCAGGCTGGACACCAGACTACAACCTTTCCTACTATCTTTGATGGCAAAGCCCCATGCTTGGAATGTTTTGACACTCAAGCAGAGAAAGGCGCCCAAAGTACCACTGGGTTGTAGCATCCATGAGTTTGGGGGAGGAAGGCATCTCTGTGGACAGAGGCAAGGTGGCCTCTCCAAATCACACTTGGCAGGATATCCTTTAAAGCACTAAAAGAAAGTCAGCTTCCTTTGGGCTGGGAGACATTGGAGCTCCTAAGACCATGGGGCAGTTTTCAGTTCTCTTTAAGGAGGATGATTTTCCACTAAGGTGATGCTGGGATCAGAGAGACCTGTTACAACCTGGCTGGGACTCTGGGAGGCCTACAACTCAATTAGCTCTCCCTGCACCATCTCAGTGGCTCTGCCTCATGCTCACTGGGCATGAGGGGCCTGTCTGCCAAAGAACTCCGAGTAGCATCCAGTTGTAGTGCTAACACAGTGTACATTAACAGGCCGGCTCTCACAAGAGGCAGTAAACAGGCCCAACCCAGGAGAAGGACAGACCTGAGCTGCTTGCTTCTGCTAAGGTATGCAGAGCTAGCTCGGGGAGCTGCCTGCCTGGGCCAGCTGGGAGATGAGGTACACAGGAATGCTGCTGAGCAGTGGTAGGTGCCAGAGGCTGCAGCACCTGCTGGGCTCAGCCCAGGTCAGGAGCCTGAGGGCTGCAGGTGTACCTCCAGGGGTAGGCAGCAGGACAAGGAGGCTGCATGGGAAGCCCTTGGAGCTAGAGGATCTCGCCATAGCCAGTAGCAGCAGACAGGAGGATTATCCGGAAAGATAAGGACTCCCAGGAGCCCCTAGAAAGGACTTTGGACTTGTGCAATATCACAGACAAAAATTGCACAATCACACCTAGAGGGCTCCTCTCTAGAAAAAGAACAAATCCCGGAACTGACTTCCGGGACCTTGTGACTTCCTGGTGTCTTAAGCATGGGCTTATCAGTGACCATCTAGCTTAAGGTATATTACCCTACCTGAAAGTGAAGTCACTCTCTTTTCACCTATAAAACAGGAAAATGGGAGGAAGGATCCTGAAAGCAAAAAAGAGAGGCCATTAGCTGGCCATGGACTTAACCAAGACCAAAACAGGAGCAAACAGAAGGGCTTCCTCCCTGTAGGGACCCCGCCTGTCCTCAGACAGCTTGGTGAGCACAGGCTGATGTGGGACTCCAGGCCCCACAGAGGGGTAAAGACATGCCCTTCTTTCTCAGGGACAAGTAGTGGAAACTCCTAACTGCATGGAATTCATGTTGAATTCAGTGTCGTTACACACCACAGTATTCTGCCTCAGGGTCAACCCCCAAACTTCTTCACCCGTTTTATAAAAGTGCAGAGCCAGGTGTGATGGGACATGCCTGGGATCCCAACATTTGGGAGGTACAGGCAAGATGATCAGGAGTTCAAGGTCATCCTTGGCTACACGAGAAGTCTGTGGTCAGCTAAGGAGAAAGGTGTTCCAGTAGTAACTGGAATTTATTAAAATTTTTATTACATATTTAGTCTCTCTCTGTCTCTGTCTCTCTCTGTCTCTGTCTCTCTCCCCCTGTGTGTTTGTGTGTGTGTGTGTGTATGTGTGTGTGCGCGTGTGTGTGTATACGCGCATGCATGAATGGGCCACAGAATTCATACTGAAGGTCACAGGACAATTTGTGGGATCCATTTCTCTCCTTCCACCATGTAGGTCCTGGGGATTGACCTTAAGGTGTCCGACTTGGCAGTAGGTGCCTTTATCTGCTGAGCCATCCTGCTGATTCTGAAATGTCTTTTAATCCAGTTAATAGAACAAGGACTGGGTTTGCCTAAAATAGGTTTCCAAGGCCCACGTAGCACTTGACATAGACTTGTTCCCCACAAGAAACACCTACCACCAATTCTAGCTACAGATGGGGAATAGGGGTGCACTGCCCAGATGCTTCTCTAATGACACAGAGCTCCCTGGGTCCTGGCCTGCAAGAGGAGGCAGGGCCTGGGATGGTGAGCAGGACCTCAGAGCTGCACTATGGCCCTGAAGGCCATCCTCAGAAGAGGAGAGAATGCCTTGTTAAATCTGAGAGCCACTGGTCAATCCTGCAAGTGGGGTTTGTGCTTTCTCCCTAAAGTAGGAAATGACTACAAGAGCAAAGGGAGCCCTCTCTGCTGAGAAATCTCATCCTCATTTTCCAGTCACAGCCATGGGGCGATACCACACATGCGCGCACGCATGCGCACACACACGCACATCTACACACACACACACACACACACACACACACACACACACACACACACACACACACACACAGGGCCCAGAGAGCCTTCATGGTGGTTCTATCTAGAAGCCAGGGCTATTCTCATAAAGACCCCAGGTCTGGAGCTGGCTGGGAACCCACAGGCCTTGTTACTCATGATCCAGTTCAAGGCTTGGTGACACTCACAGTCTTAAGGCACTTAAGGCAAAGGTGGTCACAGTACCAGGGCCACTGAAGCAGGAGCCATGGAGATGTCATGTCATGGGGTTTCCTGCACTGAAGGACCACTGCCAGGGCAGCACTGCCTAAGGAAGGACACCTCGACTCAAGCCCAGGCCTGGGAGGACCCTAGAGGACCCAAAGCAATCCTCTTGAGGTTCTGAGCAGGCCTTCAGCTTGGGCATCTTTAACACGCCCGGCAGGAGGCCAGCCAGGCAGGCGTGAGGCTTTCCAGCATGGTAGCATCCAATGTGCAGACAGGAAACAGGACAGTCCAGAGTGCAGGTGAACCTGCATTCATGCCATGACAAGCTGTATGGGTCCCTCTGAGAAAGTGGCACACGCTGGTGAGTCACAGGCCTGTGCCTGCCCATACTTACATTACCTGAGATTATCAGGATTTTCTTTCTACTTGGTCCCAGAAAGTAGCAGTCACACAAAGAGTTCGGCAGAGCAGTCACTGGTCTTGAATTTGGATAGAACAGTATCCACAGAGGCAAATACCCACAGAGGCAAATACTGAGTGCTGCCGCCATCGTGGCTGTGCCAGCATTACGGGTAGAGGAGGGCGGCCCAACCTGCCACTGCGGTATAACAGAGCATCTCTAGAATGAAAACAGAGAGAAAAGCTCGCCTCTCTTAGCGATGTGCAGGCACACTGTGAGAACTTTCCCTTACATTCATGGCCTTAAACATTTGAAAATAATAAAGAAAAAACCCTCTGAATTAAAATGTAATGTGCAGTCTGCCTGTCTGGGAGGGCCTGGCTTAGCAGGCAAGGCTGACATCAGCCAGGCTACAAAGGCAGGAAGAAAGGAGACACCAGCAGAGCCGTCCATGAGGAGAGACCTCTCCTATAGACCAGAGCCCAGGGGCTCTCCTGCCAGTATACCCAGCCCTGAAAGATACTGCAATACTTGAATGCTTCTAGGAGCGTGCTGAAAGATGCTGGGACCTGGGCTACACTGCGGACCAAGCTGACTCTCTGGGGATGGGGCCAGTCAAGAAAAGATGCTGTTAAAGTCTTGCTAAGTGAGCTTCATATGATCCCAGGCCTGAGAACAGCCAGGTACAGTCAAAGACTTAGAAATGGAGGAGAGGGGCAGCAAGGACAGTTTTTATGCTGTGTTGGGAACAATACAGACTACAGGCTAGAGCAGTGACTCTTAGTAATCACCTGTGTGTGGATTTTGCTAACCTCTGAGGGCTTAGGATGCATAGGGAGGTCCATCCATGGAACTTACCAGTTGGGCTGTGCTCTGGCACACCTGCCTTCCCCGCTGGCCTCTGAGCCTGGTCAGTGCTTCCTTTCTGTGAGAGGCACACGTCCCTTCTGTCAGCAGCACACTGCCTTTCTCCAGCACTTTGCTGATCTGACCTCAGGTCAAGCTGTGTATTAGGTTTCTGTTGCTGATGCAATAGAAATCACACAGGCGTCATGTATCCAAGATAGCAGTAGTTTACTGGCTGATGGCTCTGGAGGTCAGAACTGCTGACGTCAAATCGTGGCCAAGTCTGCATTGCTTCTGGATGGGAGAGAGAGCAGGGGAGCTGGCACGTTTATGCTCTGGGAGGTGTCTTTTCTTTCTTTTCTTCTCTAGTATTTAGAAGCTGGCTGTCTCTCTTGCCTCCCAGTCTCTTCCTCTAGTCACTCTGACCTCTGCATCTGTCTCGTGTCTTCTTTTGGGGCTCCTTCCAGAAATGAGAACCTTGGTCCCATCTGCTGAGTTCCTCTTGCTATGGAAGGTCACATCCACAGATTGCGAATTATATGTGGACATCTTTGAAATGCCTTTTCCTATCTCCCAAACCCTGACAAGAGCCATGTGAATCATGCAGCACTGTACCCATTTGACAGATGAGAACATGGATACCTAACTGGAGCCTGGCCAGTCCTGGACAGCAGAGGTCACCCTGCATCTGACACCATATCTTGCAATCCCTGACTTCTCCCCTGCCTCCATGAAGCTCCAGATGACTGATTTGGGCCATCTTAGAGGTGGTCATTTCCACGTACTTATATTGAAAGTTGCTGCTCACACAGACTCACAGTCAGGCATAGTAGTGGGCCCAGAAAGGCAGGCAAGGCACATTCAGGTTTCTCTAGGTTGGTAGCCATGATGCTTGGACTTCTCTGGTGTGCTTGACCTCACACCCCCAAATAATTTGAGCAGATGTTTCATCTCCATGCAACTTATCTTAATGCTACCATCACCAGCTTTCTTCTGTCATTGATCTTGGTCTTTCCTTCTCAACTCCATGAGTCCGTAAAGTGTATCCATTTTCCTCACGAGAACATTGCAGAGTATCTGTAGTGTTTGGGGGATTATGAAATACAACAGGCTTCACAGAAACCCAAGGCTCACAGATCCTCCAAGCTGTAGTTGATGACGTGGGTGCTTTTGTCCATTTCCTTCCATGTATCCTCATTGAGATGGGATGGCAAGGATACGGCTTTGTCTTATCGGCATTTGGCCATTGACTTGCTTAGGCCAATGGGCGGAGAATGGATCTGGCAGAAGCCATGTCTGGGCATTCCTGAGCATAGTCACATGGGTGGACTCCATTTCTTGTTTTCTGCTTTTTCCCCCCTGAGGAAAACACAAGGTGATCCTTCAACATGTGTCTCAGAGTGAAAGGAAAAGGGGAATGTAGCCACTATAGAGCTTTGAAATCTGAACAAAATTGGAACTCTTGTTGCAACAAAATAAGACTGGGGAATTTTTGTTACTGCTGCATAACTTTGCAAGTTCTGACTAATACTGAAATCATTGCCAGACATCTCAGGGCACATTCAGCTTTTCTTCCTCCCAAACCTGACCTTGGCTCTGACACCTGAAAGATGTGTGAATTTTTTAAAAACAATTTATTATTTTATTGTAAATATATTTATTTATGTGTCTCTGCATAGTGATGTGCACTTGAATGCCAGTCCCAGGGATGCAGGAGGCATTGGACCTACTGAGGATGGAACTATATGCAACCGTGAGCTCTCTGATGTGGGCGCGGGAGCAGTATCTACTGAGCCTTCTCTCCAGCATGTTTGTTTGTTTATTTGTTTACTTATGTATAAGAAAATGATGAATTCTTTGAGAGAAAGCACTCCTTATTTTTACTGTATTCATTTGTCCATGGTTATAGTGTACATATGTATGTACAGTTGCATGCTTACCATGGCATATATGATAGAGGACAACTTGCAGGAGGTGGTTCTCTCCTTCTACAGTGTGAATCTTGGATATTGAAGTCAGGTTCTCAGGCTTAGCAGCAAGCATCTTTACCTGCTGAGCCATCTCACTGGTCTCACCTTTTCTCTTAAGACAGAGTCATGCATTGGGACTTGAGGCTTGCTGATTAAGCTAGGCAGGTTAGCCAGGGATCTGTCTGCCTCTACTTCCCCAGTGAGAGGATTACTAGTGCATGCCACCTCACCTTGCTTCTTATGTGGGTGTTGGGAATCAAACTCATGTCTTAGTGCTTGCATGGTAGCCACTTTACTGACTGAGCTGTATCTCCGCAGCCCTAGATCAGACTTCTTCAGCAGATTAAACTTCCGGCTGTCCGATTTTTGCACATTGTGCTCTGAACTTGTATACTTTAAGGAAAGGCATGGAAATTCTGTAATGAAGATATCACAGAAATCTGTTCACAGATATTAATAGTAGTAATATTTACAATCATGCCCAAAGTAGAAAGGGCACAAGTATCTATCAACTGATGAATGAGATGCTATTCAACCATTAAATAAGTGGCACATTGATGCTGTTACACCATGAAGGACCATTAAAGATATGAGTGGAAATGATCAGTCAAAAATTGGCTCATACTGCATAGTTCTAGTTGTACTGAATGCCTCAAATACGTCAGTCCGGTGAGATGGGGAGTGTTAACAGATGGCTGTGAGGCTACAGAGAGTAGAGAGGCTGTGGAACAAGAGCTAATGGGCAGGGGCTTCCTCTGAGGGCAAAGTGTTTGAAGTTAGCTAGGGCTAATGTTGCACAACTGTCTCAATACACTAAAAGCCAGTGACGGCTGCAGCCAACCACTTTATGAGATGCACACTTTTTAACATAGGTTGTATACTATGTGAACTCTGACTCAATACTGAAGAAAACCTATCTGAGAGGTGTTGGGGATGAGGAGCCAGGAGAGGAGCCGTTGGTTTGTGGAAGGACCTGGCCACCTCTTACGCTTTGATCTTCTAATGAATGTCTCTTCTCTTCTGCTCATGCCACATGCCCAAGGAAAGAGAAAATTCCTTATTGCTTAGCTCCAAGTAGATGGCTGGGATTTTTTTCAAAGATCATTTTATTAAAAACATAGAAAGGAAGAAGGGAGTAGTGGGGGAAAACTATACAAGTACTTTCCTGGAAAGTGTATCTCATGCCCGTGGGCCCCAGGTCCTTCTGCTTAGCATGGTCTAGATTACTCAGCACTAAAGTCTTCATTTGGAAGCTCTGGAAAGTATTTCCTATTTTATTTCCCCTTTGAACTGGGCCAGGGCCACAGCTGGCCAGAGCCTGGTAAGAATAGATGGCAGGGGGTGAGTGGTCCTTTCAGGATAGGTGATCTTTTTGTCCCTTGCCAGTGAAAGAGACATGGGCGAGGGAATAGCTGGGACACACATGAAGACTCATGTCTTCTTTCCATGCCGCACACCCCACCAGAGGAGAGGGCTGCCTCCCAACAAGGCAAATGCTTGGCGATAACACACCAGCCAAGATAGCAGGAAATCCTAATGTCCCCTGCTTCCTTCCTGTACCTCATCTTTGGCCTTCAGTTTCACCGATCACCCAAGCAACTATTGGGGTGTCTTAGCCAAGGGAAGGGAATGGTAAGTACACCGCTTTGGCATTGTGCAGGCAACTGTAGATTTTAAGATCAGACTGAGGAGATAGCTCACTTAGTGAAGCGCTCACCGGGTCAAGCTTGTGTGTGTCCAGAGTCCACCTAAAACAACTGGGCATGGTGGCACACACTTATAATCCTAGTGCAGGAGTGGTAGATACAGGTAGACATGGGGGCTCACTAGTCTGCCAGTCCAGCTTAATCGCTGGGCTCTGGGCAAATGAGAAACCTTGCCCTGAAAAGAATCAACAGAAGGGAATAAAAGATAGAGGGTGATGGATGACATGCATGCGATTTGTCCTCTGCCTTCTACGCATTCAAATACATGAGCATGCTTGTGTATATACGCAGACTCAGAGATCTCACCGTGCTGTCCTGTGCTAATTCTGTGGTTTGAGTCCACTAGTGCATAGGAGACTTGAGCTGATGATTGCAGAGGGTCCACACATGCATGAGGTGACAATCACATAATCACCGGGGTAGAGGGTACTTAATTTTCCTGGCCAGTTTTCACTTCCCTATGAGGAAGGAGGTCTGGTGTTATCTAGAGAGAATTTAGAATGGGAGAGCCTTTTCTTGGGGCTTTAGAAGCTTGTTTACCAAGCCCTCCAGTTCCTGGCTTGAAAGGCTCAGCTAAAGACGTGAGGTATTCTCAGAACAATCCAGGGCTCAGTCAATATTTATAGCCAGGGGCTTTGGCTCAGGTGGCTTCATGAGACTGTTTGAGCCCCCACTTAACCAGTGTTCATTGATCATCTGCGGGAGCCCTTTTGCCTGCTGGCCTCTCCATCTTTATTATACTGTGCAACTGGGACTCCACTTGACTTTCAAAGGTTCGACTTGTGCCATTCAAAGGGAAAATTTCCACCTTCATTTTAAGCCCTATCTTGTTCTCCCTCGGTCTGAATAAATATTACTCAACAGCCGAAGTTACTTAAGCATCAATCATTTCTGCTTCAAGGAGGAGGTAAAGAGAACAAAGATGTAACAGCACAAAAAGACTGAAATGTAACCTCCAGTGCTGGGTGGCTTCCAAGCTTGTTGAGATTAAAGAAGCCCCAGAGAGCCGATGTTACCTCGGGTTCACCGGTGTACTCTTTCTCTCAAGGATTACACTTGACAATGAAGCAAGGTACCCTGGGCAGGTGGATGGCTAGGCTGCTGTGGGAGTGTTTATTCCCTCCCCTTGTGAGAAGTTTCCACAAAGCCTTTGGCCCTTCTCCACACGGCACCCTCTCCGCCCCAGATGGTCTCTAGACTGCTTTCCCCTGTGACACCGTCCGATGCAATCTACCCCACAGCCTCCCTCTTAAGTCTTCCCTCCGCTTCCTCTATCCCAGTGATTTTCAAACTGTGGGTCAAGACCACCTCAGGGTCAAATGACCCATTCACAGGGGTGGCCTAAGACCGCCAGAAATCATGCATATTTACATTATGGTTCATAACAGTAGCAAAATTACAGCTATGAAGTAGCAACAAAAATAATTTTATGGATGGGGGTCCACACAACATGAGGAACTGTTAAAGGGTGGCAGCAACCTTCTTCAACATGAGGAATGTTGAGAGCCACTGCTCTCTAGTACCTGGAAAAAGAGTATAGAATGTCCTGTAGAGAGCGTTTGGTTTCTAAAGCAGCTACTTCCTCTAATCCCGTGACCACTCAGTTTGAGACTCTAATGTTCAAGGGCTCTGCAGGGCAGCCATGTTTTCCACCGTGCCTCAGACTACCATTTTTGTTCTCACCTGGGAAGCCAGCTGAGCACATACATCTTGAACCCTACCTTTCTTTACTGAATCTAAATGTCACTCCCAGGCGGCTCTCCTGCCCTTTGATGACATTATGGGTCTGATATGACCAAGGGACCGACCTGTATTTGGAATTGGAAAGAATCCTGCTGAATCATGGGGTTTGATCTTTGTGATGCGATGCTTTTAAACACAGCTTTCTGGAAAGACAACACACTGTGTGAAATTCATTCTTGTCCACGTCCAAGCTCAAGGTTCCTAGGTCACTCACAGAGCTATGCAGTGATTTCTACAGTCAGTCAGTGTAGTAAACATGTTTACAATCCCAAAGGAACACGGTTTGACCTTCCTTTCTTTTTGTTATGACAAGATATCTAATGATGAGCAACTTAAGGGAGGAAGGACTTATTTTGGCTCCATTTGAGGACATCATACATTGCGGTGGCCAGAAGTACAGGCCGCTGGTTACCTTGGATCTGTACTCAGAGAACAGAGGGAGTTGATGCTCAGCTTTCTTCTCCCTTTTATGCAGCCTGTGACCCTAGCCCATGAAACATGCTGCCCATCTTGAGGTCTTCCCACCTCATTGAACCTACTAGAGACTATCTCACAAACATGCCCAGAGCTTTGTCCTGTGGTGATTTTAGAGCCTAGCAGTAACAATCGCTATCAACAACCATGTTCCCCCCTCACTCATAATGCTGCTTCCCAGCTTTAAGCAACCACTAGTCCGTCTGCAGACATTTCCATATCAGTTGAATCATGCAGCATGTGGCCATTTGCCTGGCTTCTTCCACATGGGCTTGTGTGTTGACATTTATCAGTGCGTTATTATTCTAGTAGTTGAATCACGTTACACCGAATGGATGGGCCACTTTTTAATTAACCCATTAGCTGATTGGACATTTGAGTTATTTCTGTTATGGAGCAATTATGAATTGGGCTCCTGTGAGCATCTGTGCATGGTGTTTTGTGTGGATACTTGCTTTCATTTCTTTTGGTTATGTGCCTGTACATGGATCCACTGGGTCCTGTGATAAGTCTACTGATGGCATTTTGAGAAACTGACAGGTTGTTTTCTGGAGCGAGGGTACCACTTCCTATTGCCTCCATCAGGGTGTGGAGATGTGAACTTCCCTGCATCCTTGGCAATACCTGCTTTGATTTTCTTTTTTAAAATCACACAAGAGATATGAAGAGCTATTTCTCTGTAGTTTTGATTGACTTAAATTTCTTTCATGAATGTTGACAACAAGTGTCTCCTGCAGTCACTGGCCATCTGTGTGCCTCTCTCTGATTGTCTATATTGTTTAAGAAAGCATTTAACCTCTCTGAGCTTCAGTGTCCTTGTGGGTAAAACGAAGGTAGTTAACAAAGCAACTCATGTGACTGCAGCAAAGAAGCCACAGTTGTCACATAGTAGGCATCAACAGTTTTACCTCCCCACACCACTGAGCTGGCAACCATAGGTGAAACTGTCACTCCCAGAATTTCCTTTCCTGTATAGGCCTGCCTGAGATTTACCACAGGAGGTACCTATGGGGTTTGGCATGAGTGGCTTGACAACAATTTTGTGTGCTCACAGTTGGCAAGGTGCCCTAGGAGCTCATGTATGTGGCCCGTGCTCCACAATTCCACCTTGTCGTCCTAGGATGTGAGGTATACTTGAAACTGTGCCAAGCCCGCCCAGGTAGACTCTTCAGCTTCTCCTGGACAATTGTGTACACTTCTGTGGCAAGGAGCACAGTCTCTTCAGCGTGTCACTCACACTATCACTGTTGGATGGGACCCCAACTTGGGCACCCATTAGTCCTTGTGGATTCCAGTTCATCCTAGCTCTCCTAGTCACATTCAGCGGTCTTCCCATCCCACCCCACCCCCACCTCACTGCTTATCTGGACAAACTAAACTGACTTCAAGGTCAAGAGCAAAGGCAACCTGCTTGCAAAGAATTTTATACTTCCTTCTGGTACTGTGTATGACCCACTTTATAAAGAAATATTGGACTTTACACCACCCAGATTGATTCTACCTCTCAGCTTGGGCCTATGGGATGTCACAAGGAACAACTATCATACCTTTCTTCCCAAAAACCAAACCCAGAACCCTGGACATTTGATCTCTCCAGATAAACTAAACATGGTGAGATGGGCTTCTTCTCTCACTGGTAGCCCCAGTCTCAGTCCCAGGAAGCCCCTACTTGCTCCACTTACCTAAGTGTTCTGTAACAGCAGTGTCAAAGTTATGTATTACCTTATAGGTCTTTAGATCACAAGCCCAAATGGGTCTCACTTGTGTCTAAATTATTCAGGCATTCATTGTCCCAAGGAGACAGACTGTTTTCTGGAGATATTGCTGGATAAGAGTTTTGGAGGCAGTTTTCATAAAACCTGGAGCACAATGGACCAGGGAGCTCCATTTTGTCTTCCAGGTTATGTGAGCATCATAGCCAGGACTTTCGCTCCCGCCCCATCCACAGGGCTCTTCTTGGCTAGCTCTCCAGGTGCAAGTCCTGGCAATAGATGTGCCCCAGGCAGGACTTTGTCCCACTTCAGGATGCTCAAACTCAGTCTCACTCTCCTCTCAGGCTCAAGTTGAGACCGACGTCTCCAAGTTTATAACTTCTGCTTCTGCTCTTCTCACCATCCTAGCCCCACCCTTATCTCATCTGACCATCATCTTCTGTTCCCTTGCCCTCTCTAAAGCTGCAAGGTTCCTCCCAATCAGCTCAACCTCGCAAGCAGAAAATGCTTGGGTGATGCTCATGCCACTTGGACAGTGGGGGACCAGTGCACAAGAGCTAATTCACAGAGCCACAGAAGGATGGGCTGTTCAGTGTCCAGGGCATTTATCACAAAGGGACACAAAGCTCAAGGTTTCTGTTGATGGAGCTATTTCCCAATGTACTTGGAAGGGTAACTTTGACATCCCTAATGAGCACCCGATTTATGGTGATTTAGGAACAAGGTCAGGGGAGCACTGGCTGGCTCACTCTGAGTCCTAAGACAGCTCTATCGAGATTGGTAGCCAAGATGGAGGTCACAGGAAAGGGGTTTAGATTTAGTGTCTAATGTTCCTTCTCCCCCAAACAGACCTCCTTGTTTTGAACTTGGCTTTCTGTGTGTACTTCCTGCGAAATGAGTGTCCTTCTAGGCTACTCCCGATCCCCTCGGGAAGTCACAGCACATTTGAATGCAGCAAATTCAAGTCAGATCTCCTCAGCCCTTCTCTGTGCATCTTGTCACCATCACGTTTGAACTATTTGTCATCATGTCATAGCTGTCCCCTAGCCCTGCCTTTGAACCTCCCCTCATGCTTTGGTATTCACATCCAACAGAGCCTGGCCTTCACTGCCTGACACTGGACCACAGCTTCCCCATCCTCCCTATGCTACCCTCAGACCTAAAGGCCAAGTTCTGGCTCCAAGCCTTCTGTCATCTGCTACAGATCTCTAGTGTGTTGCCACAAACATTAAGATTCATCTTGCACCTACTTTTCCTCAAAGACCTACTGTGTTCTGGATTTAGCATGTTCGATTAGTAAACAAAATTCTCAGGGGTTCATTGTCACATAGAAAGGACTATGTGACATTGTGCACTAGGGTCAGAAGAGCCATAAGAGAGAGGGAAAGAGGACCTGGGACCATCAGTAAGGGTACCCATTCTGTTCTGAAGACCAAGGAAGACCCCTATACTGGCAGAGTCTAGAGTCCTCAGCTACTTCACAAACATATCCCTCCCCAGCCATAGTCCCAGCCTGGCCTGTTTACTCCTCACACTTCCACAGAGTATCCTGGCCTCCTCCAGAGTAGGCCAACAACAGGCTTCTAAACATTTCCATTCGTTCTTCTTTTTCCCTTGGTTAATTCTTGCTCTTCTCCTCTAGCTGTCAAAACCCCTACTGAGTCTTCAGGAGCTCTGGAAATCCCACCTCCTCCCTGTAGCCTCTCCTGATTTCCAGATCCACACCTAGTTCCTCTCTGTCGCTCTTGAAGGGCTCTAGTAGGCCCAAGCACAGCAAACATGGCTCTGGCAGGCCTTGCCTTTCCCCTTTCCTCTTTCTGGCTAAAATCTGTTAGATTACTTTCCTAAAGCTAGTCACCATTCCCTTATTTGGCCACTTCCTCCTCCTGAGGCTGACCACCATGGTCTACTATCAAAGTACTGAAGTCCAGCAATCCTTCCCCCTTGGCTGCCCTAATTAACATGCCCAATTAAAATTAAACACCTCATCCTAACACAGGGTTTCTCCTTTTCCTTTATGGACCACATCCGTCTTCTCTCTCCAGAGGCAGTCCTTTGCCATTCAGGGGCAAATATCTCTTACCCCACTCCTTTGGTCCTCCCCCTCCTTCCTTGTCCTCCACTTCCCACCTTTGTCTCTTATTCCCTGCCCTTTCCCCCTCTGGGGCAAATGCATCTTTGTGCTGACAACTTGGTGTCTCATGTCTTGTGCTGATGCTGATCCTTTTAACCCTCGTCAGTTTCTAGATGCTGTGCTGCAGTCGACTGTGTGCGTGTTCTGTGTCCCACCTGTATCGGTGGACACTGAGTTCGCCCATCACTGAGAACAACCTACCACAAGGCCTCACAGGAAGGTTAAGAGTGAGGTGAGCTGAGGAAGCGGCCCTGGGGAACCTTGGGTCCTTGCCACACTGAGACACAAACAGACCAGGGGAAGCACAGGAACTTTCTCTACGCTCTCAGCTCACCTGCTCCCCGACCTGTCCCAGAGAGTCACCTTCATCCGACCCCCTCACTGTAGGTCTGCAGCCAACACTGCAGCTCTGTCTGTCCTTCTGATTCTTTCCCACAGAAAGTCTGAATGAACACTCCAACACCAGGAAGGAAGGTTTGAATTTATTCTGGGAGCAACACTCTCTGCCACTCTTCTTGACCAAGCTGTACCATTGCTCTTTCTTGCAAACCCCTGGGCAAGCCTGCACCTCCTAACCTAGGCTATATGGACTGGCCAGCAGCCCAGTCTATGTGACCTCTCCGCCCCTCCTCTTGCACTTGGGCCCTCCTCTTAGGCTTTGCTCTGGAGAGAGTTTACAGGGCTGTTTTCCTTTATCTGGCATGGTTATCTTGATTGCCATTTTCACTTTACGTTGTGAGCCTTTCTGCCTCCAGTTCTGACATAATTGTTGGGGGGGGAGGGGAGGAAGTTGGAGAGAGGTTTGTTGATGATGGCTGTGTTTTATTATGTGTGATGGTCATGGATCTGACAGGCAGTTCGTCAAGCTAGAGGTTGGGGACACAAGGGGAAGGAGGACACCAAATACCATGAAGTCACAGTACAAAATATTTTTTAAAGGGACATCAAAGTCTTTTTTCCATGCTGTCTTGCCTTGACCCCATTTCACACTGGCAAAACACAAACCGAAATTAAAATAAAAATACCAGGCTGGCTCCATGTAGCCAGTTGGACTGTGTAGCTAATTTACAGACTCTATTAACATCACCAAATGCAAACACTCCAAGATTTATTTTCCTTGCTTATAATTTTTTTTTCCTTTCCACTGGTGGGCTGTTTATTTCTAATAATCTGGTAGGAAAAAAAACATTCACTCATACCAGTGGAGGTCTTATATGCCAAGCTGCAAACCAGAGCACATTTTATTGTGGAATAAAATCCTTGGAAAACAGGCTCCAGGGGGGCCTGCTGACTGCGAGTTTACAACGTAGGACAATTGACGCCATTATAATTAGTTCCCCCCAAAAGTCTTATTTTTCAGGGCAGAGATCTGAATCTTTCTCTTTGCACAGGAATATCTCTGGACTAGAGCAACAACATTATGGAGAGTGAGTCATAGTGCAGCTTTGGGCTTTAAAGACTAACGCAGATCCTATAAATCTAACCCGCATTCTTTTACTGGGAATGACTGACTTTTATGAAAACCGAGGACTGTAAATCAGAAACCTAAATAGCTTACTTTGCGGCAGATAAATACAGATTTATGCAGTGACAAAGCCCCACGTTAACCCCTTCCTGGTGCCACAGAGGACTTGAGGGCTGTGGGTGCAGAGAGGGATGGGGCCTTCAGCTCTGCCTTTCTTCCTGGAGCCAGATGGGGAGGAGACAGAATGAGAGGCAGTGTTAGCAGATGGTGTTCTCTGACCAAGGGTGCTTCCCACTGGCCCATCTCAGCTAGACACAGTGCAGTATCTTGGCTTTGGTTGTTCCTGGGCTCTGTGCTGGAAAAGGTTCTGTGTGTGTGGTTGTGTGGATGTTGCTTACAGCCTAGGCTTCCAAAATCCTTACAAAGTCCCTACTTCCTTGGGCCTAACCCTTTTAGCTGCAAATGGCACATTGTTTGAATTAAATTAGCACTTACATACTAGTCTCTCTCTCTCTCTCTCTCTCTCTCTCTGTATGTGTGTGTATGTATGATGTATGTGAATGTATGTATGTATGTATGTGCGTATGTGTGTATGTGTGTGTATATGTGTATATATTTGTGTGTGTATGTGTGTGTATGTGTATATGTGTATATGTGTACACACATATATGTGTATATATGTGTATATGTGTGTATGTATGTATGTGTATATATGTGTGTGCATGTATGTGTATATATGTGTGTGCATGTGTGTATGTGTATATATGTATATGTGTATGTGTGTATGTGTGTATGTATGTGAGTATATGTGTGTATGTGTGTGTATTTGTGTGTATGTGTGTGCAGTCTTGTCCCCACACATACCATTTTTCTTTTCTCTTTTTCTTTCTCCTTTTCTTCACTGCATTCTCTCTTTCCTTTCCCCTCCTTCCTTCACTGGGAACTGAACCTATACCTCAGGCATGCTAGACACCTGGTGTACCACCAAGATTCATACTCAGCGCCACTCCCTGCCCTCAGTCATTTTTATTTTGAGACAGGTCTCCCTAAGCTGCTTAGTCATTAAACTTGTAATTCTCCTGCCTTAGTTTCCCTAGCAACTAGAATTACAGTCCCATGCCACCAGGTGATGGGGCTCTGCATTCCTAAGGAGCCCAGGACAGACGTGATACCATGGTGCTGGGACCATCCAACGCTGTGCAGAGCTCGCCAGAACCCACAGATAGAGCCCTCATCTTTTCTTTGCAATGTCTGGCTTCACTCATCCCACTGACAGATCCACGCGGCTGGATCTTCAAGCCGCTGCAGTGGCTGTCAGGGCTCCCTTGGCTGTCCAGAGTCCCTGTGGCTGCCATGCACAGCTCTCTCCAGGGCACAGCCCAGGCCTGAGTACCCAATTGGCCCAGTGCTTTTGTGTTTAAACAAGGCACACCCTGTGTTGGCCTCTCAAACTTTAAAAGAATACTGGGACCCGGTGACCCTGGGAGGGAAGGAGGGGGATTTATCATTTTTATGTGGCATTTCAAAGCAAGAGACTCCTTCTTGGCCAGGAGACAAAGGCCCAGAATGGGGTTAATGGAGGAACCCTATTTAATCATTAACACTTAAGACTGAAGAGTTTAGAAGGGAGCAGTGGGTTCCTTGCTCAGCCCTTTGGTGCTGGGGATGCCCTGGGGGTCAGGTGGAATCAAGGCAGGTCCTGGCACAAGAGGCTTTCTGCTGCAGCTGGTATGGAAGCCCCAGGGGGTGGGTGGTGGTGGGTTTCACACAAGTGATACCAAGTCTCTTACCCAGCCCTTCCCATCAGCTCCCTCTGCCCTGTGGTGATGACAGCACCCATTCATTTTCTAGGCCAGAAAGGAGGTCCAAAAGGACTGACAGCCCAAACTCAGTACATACCTGGTGGTATGATGGGAAGCCCCCTGGCAGACAAAGAGCCCAAAGCCAGTCCCTCACGTCTGTCACAGCTACAGTGACAGAGCCTGTCACCCAACTTAGCAGGGTGATCTTGGCTCTTTGGTTCCTCTGCACCAGAGCCTTTGGTCCACCTGCCTCCTATCCCAAGAATGGCAGTCCCAGCTCTCCACCTCTGCCTCAGTTTACTCACTTGCACCTGGGAGCAGGTTCCTCCCGACGTGCGTTCCCAAGTGTCAGGATAAAGACAGCAAACAGCACCTGTGGAGAAACCCACTTTCTCCCCAGGTCATTGGACCAAGAGGAGCTGAACACTTGGCAAACAGGCGTCAAGCCCTGGGTGCACCTAGTTGCGCTCTTCTACGGGCTCAGGTCCTAGAGAGAGTTTCTGGGTGGAATTGAATAGCAGGATAATGTTTGCTGAGTTTCTGCTTATTTTTATTTGTGTGTGTGTGTGTGTGTGTGTGTGTGTGTGTGTGTGTGTGTGTGTTGTGTTATTGTAGCTTATCACCATAGCTACTGTTAACTGGGCATTAAACTAAGTTTATTGCGAACTGTGCAACCTAGGAAGCCCACACCTGATCCAAAGGCCATTTTCAATTTAGAAAACAGAATTCTTTGTCCCTATCTGCTCCGTTCCCCTCTATAGGATGCCCTCCTGACTCTGGAGTTGGTTCTACCTAATTAATGCACTGCCAATTGCAATAGAACTGGGGGTGCCAGTCCCCCCCACATAGCAGCTGACCTTGTATGATTTACCCACATGACCGTGACTGTGTGCAGTTGGAGATTACCTATTCTTGTTGTTGTAGAATGCACGCTGTATTCTTATTTGTAGTCACTTCCTATGCAGAATAACCAGATATGGTATTTTTTCACCTATCTTTATCAATACCTTCCTCAAGTTACTAGAGAAAACAAAGCATATAGCTTTAAAAATTATACAGGTATCCTGGTCGAACACAGCTTTGGCAAAGGCCATGAATATGATTCATAGAAATCACAAAGATGTGATAATTCTCACCAATTAATTAAAGGTCACAGAGTACCTGAACCTGCACCCATCTTCAGCTTGGCATAGCTGGTCAAGTGGAAGTATATCTGGCCTGTAGGCCAGGTCATGGTGGCATCTGTTACTCAAGAGTCACAGGTATATTCAGATCATAGAGGCTGAGCAGGTGTGAGCTCCACAAAGACATTCTACAGCAGAAGGGAAGGGGCCTATCCCAGGCTGCCCAGAACACACAGCTGACCTTTCTGCCTCCCTGTGGGAAAATTCCACAGTTGAAGATAAGATCAGGTTGTCAGGGCCTTGCAGGGGGCCTGGAACAGGGTAGAGAAACCCCAGACAGGGCTCACTCTGGAGTTTCTGCCAAACCTGTTGAGAGGAGAGCCTCCTTGTAATCTAGGGGGCAGGAGGCAAAGGATGTCTGGGAGAAACTTGACCTCCTGACTTGGGCTCAAGGAGTAGCCATCTCTCTGTTTCGTTCCCAGGACAGACCCAAGCAGCTATAGATAGTTTACCTTCAAGAATGCTTTCAATGTCCAGTTGCTGAATGACTCTCAGGGATCTGACTACCCTGCATGGGATGGCCTCCTCTCAGGAGATAGGAGAGAGGGCTATGTTCTCTCTTGACAGCCACACTGCCTGCCTCTTCATATCTCTGACTTTCTTTTATGACCCCTATTGCCTTCTTAATTCCCCATCTCTGCAGAGTGGTCCTGATGGTGCACCCGCCCTCCCAGGGTGATAGGGAGAGCACTGGCTACAGAAAGGCGTGTCAGGAACCATCTACCTTGGAGCTCAGTTACTTGTTCTGTTCTAGTTCAGCTTTTCTTTGCACAGAAGAGAAAATCTACAAACACAACAACAAAGAAATCTACCTGCTGTAGGGTGTCCAGCCACCCAAGTGTGAGCACCCTGAGGCTTATCTCTGATGGAGTCTTTGAGCCGGTCTCATAGGCCCGTCTCAGCATCCTCAGCAAAGGCCTAAATCAGAGTTCTAGAAATGACAGTGGAGAGATAACATTCTTGTCCCTCAAGAAGACTGGCTTGCAGCTCACCAAAGGCCACCCATAGTATTCTACAACATATAAACATAATTTGATATTCATGTTACTTAAAACAAGTTCTTATTAAATTCCAAACAACCTATAGGAAACACCTGGGCTCCTTTACCCCCCACCCTGTCTCATGTGTGTGTCTGTGTGTGTGTCTGTGTGTGTGTGTGTCTGTGTGTGTGTCTGTGTGTCTGTGTCTGTGTCTGTCTGTCAGTCTCTGTTGCTGTCTTTCTCTCTGTTTCTCTGTCTCACTGTATGTATGTCTGTCTGTATCTATGTATGTAAAACAACGAATTTTGGTCTTGAGTCCAGACTGCTCAATGGTCAACTAGAGCTGATTTGCTTGAGGCTTTCTTGAAAGTTCCCAACTGTTCTTAAACTGTTTTGGTTTTCAGATAGGAAGCTCTACTTATAAAATACCCCCTGCCTCACACTGGAACAGTCGTTCACCCCACTTAAGTTGCTGCTGTCATATTCTGTTCTCATTCTTTTCTGTCTCACTATTATTAGCAATGCATTCATTAGGAACTGTGCTCATGACTTAACTTTCCTAGTAAACCTAACAATAACAATATTACTACTAATAATATTGAAACACCTGCCTTACACGGCACGGAGAAAAAGAGTTCTCCTTCATCTGAGCTCTACTAAAGTAGAACTGGGCCTCTGCAAATGAATGAGTGTGGCGGCTTAGTCCTGGGAATTCTTGCTGGTTCAGACACAAGGCTGCTAAGATCTTTCTCCTTTAGATCCAAAACCTCGTTGCTTCTCCTGCTAATACCTTGGCCTCACTATGCCTCCTAAACAAGAGGACCCACACCACAGGTCCTGCTCAGCTTGAACAGTTTTCAAGATGTGCTTTAAAACCGTATGGCTCAAACTTAAAACCCCATTGGCTGCCAAGACTTCGAGGGTCAGGCCTACCCATCCCCACAAGTCTAATAAACTTTCTAGAGATTCTTCTTGAGATGCTGACAGCTGACATCTTTCCCCAGTTTTAGTGAGGAGTTATCTGGAACTCACAGAGACAGGATTATTTTGATGAGCAGTGAGCATTTGCCATTCTAAGGACCTGCTATGTGCTGGGTATGGTGTTCAATATGTCATACAGTTATTTCATTTAATCCTTTTTGCTCTGTTTTGCTGGGAGTAGAACCCAAAGTCTCCTGCATGCCAGGTAAGGACTCTACCACTGAGTACAACCCCGGGCCTCATTTAATTTTAACAATAAGCCTGGTTTTGGAAATGAGGCTTCTGGAGTTTAGGGGATGTTGAGTGACTTACAGAAGGTGAAGCAGTTAGTTAGTGAAAAAGCAGAAGAGTAAAACCTTACTCCAGCTGGGGATGTAGCTCAGTGAGTACTCACTTAGCATGCACAAAGCCCTGGGTTCGATCCCCAGTATTGCAAAAACCAGGCTTGTGTGCAAGTCTGGGTTTAGTCTCTAGTACTTGAGTGGGGTACAGCTCAGCACCTGCCCTATTTCACAAGTCCTTTCATTCTGTACTCTTGAGGCTCAGACACATGGAGGCTCACTAATGCTAGAGGGACCAAGTCCCAGAGACAGAAAGTACCCTGTGTGCCTGCAGCCTTTCATGACTGAGCTGCCAGTTCAAAGCTCCTTTATGGAGATATTCTTCTGCCTTTCACTCCAGGGCTATGGCACTGGAAGTTGGGTAAAGCACATACACAGAGCCACTAAAACAAAGCCCAGTGGCCCATCTTGCCCCATCTTAGCCCAGCAGGCCTGCTTGCTCCCTTAGAAACCACAGTAAAGCCCCTTGCACTGTCTCCTCTCACTCTGTCTCTTCGCTGACCACTGTTCATTTTAGCTGGTGAAATCTGAAGGCCAGGATGAATCCAGCTCTGTTCTGTCACTAGGGTGGTCATAACTTCTGAGGCACAGACAGGGTGAGGATTGGGGCTGACGCTGGTGGCTGGTGACAATGTCCCCCATGCCACACCAGCCATCTGAATGGAACTGGCTTAATTTCTGCCTAAATCTAAAAGGGCCTAAAATCACCTGCATACACATAGGCCTGGACACATGGGTGTACACATACACATGTGTGTACACACAGACAGAGGAAAACGGAAATGGGGCTCCAATCAGTGCCCTTCTGATGGAATGATGGGGATAATGCAAGGGGCACCCTGGCAGACTGAGAGGGAGGGGCTGGGGGCTGGGAGGAGGGGCTGGGAGAAGCTTTAAGCTCAGTGGGTTACAATTGGCTTGCATTTTGTTTCTGAAATCGAGGCCTTATTTTCCACATAGTTAAATTTGTGGCCTGTTTCTAGGTGTTCATGGGTGTGACCACGGTTGCCCTCACAACCCAGAGCAGCTGCTGTACAGCTCCACCGGCCCCTTCAAGCTTCCCCTTGCTGCCAGCCCTGTTCCTGCTAACATCCCTGGAGGGTCACCTTTTGCAGGATGCCCAGTAAGTGGACTGTTGAGGTGATGGCCTGCTAAGACTGACACCTTCCACTTAGTGCCACGTTTGAGGCACAGCCATGCTGCCGCAAAGGTCAGAAGTGGTTCCATTTTACTGCTGAGTAATGTCTATTTATTGTCCCTGCAGACTACTTTAGTACACAGCCCGCTGAAGGGGCTCTGGATTAGTTTTCAGTCTGAAGTCTTTTTGAATAGAGGCCTAGTTGGCTTTGTGCAGAACTTTGAGTGAATGTGTTTCATTTAAGCATCTCAGCTATACATTACTCTCTGACAAAGTTCCAAAGTGTTTTTCTAAGTGGCTGTGGTGCTGTACCTTCCCAAGGAAATCGTTCCAGAAGCATCACATCCCCCCAGGACCCAGGCTTGTCACTGGTCCTTCTTTGAGATCTTTCTTGTTAACATTCCAGTAGAAGCATGGAATTAACTTATTACAATTAGGTTGCAGGGAATGAGGGCACACACCGGTAATCCCAGAACTTGGAAGTCTGATGCAGGATGAGGGCCACAAGTTTGAAGCCTGCCTAGTCTGTGTAGCAATTACCTTTGTAAGAATCAAACTCCAGGCCAACTAGGACTCTAGAGTGAGACCCTGTCTCCGAAACAACAGAAACGAAACATGAACAGAAAAACAACAACAGCAACACAGCAACAACAACAACAAAAGACCGGGGCAATGAAAGCTAGGTATGGTGGTACACATCTCTCTCAGGAGGTTGAGGCAGGAGAATTATGGCTACTTAGTGGACCCTATACCAAAGAGTAGGAAAAAATAGGGTAAAATGCCACTTTTTACAAGACTGTATTGTAATATTCCATGAACCAAGTGGCTTACACTTCAGAAATTTGTTGTCTCAGAGTTCTGAAGGCACAATCAGGCCATAACAGCAAAGTGAATACACTCCACACCAAGCATGCAGAATAGAAGCACTGGGGTGGCCTTTATGTGGGGAAATTGGAGACAGCTCCATAGTTTATTTTGCTCAGGATGGGCTCCACCACTTTGTGCTGCAGGAAGCTTCTTTCTGCAGAGGGTGAGGCAGGCACAGGCAGAAGCTGACACCGGTTCTGGTCTCTACTCCACTACTTGACTTGAAGTCTGGAAGCTACATTTTTTATGGTCTGTAACAGGAGAGAGAGAGAGAGAGAGAGAGAGAGAGAGAGAGAGAGAGAGAGAGAGAATTAATGACACTTGCATCAGAGTCAGGTGACAGGGAGGGAGCACTCACGTGCAGCCATTTCACCAGCTGACACGTGCAAGGCCCGCAGCTTCCTGTGTTCATTTTTGGATTTTTTTTTTTTTATCCTCTGCAGTAGCTGAGCTATGGAAGCTTCTGGCATTCTCCTTGCCTCCTGGGGTTATTGTTAAGGTCCAAGTGCTTACTCAGTAAATGTTAGCATTTGGATTTAAAGATTCTAGCTAAAATTGGCTACTACAGTCTCAAGTGTGCATGCACTGAGATTTGTACGTGATCAGAAAAATGTTAAGTATTGTAGAAAGTAGTCACTGGGATAGTTGGTGAAGGTCTCAGACAACCCCGTCACCCCACCTTTTTCCACGAGATACCCGACCATGCCTTCTGTTCTGGGGGCCCTCTGACATTCACCCATCAAGTTCCTATGCTGGAATTCTATCCCTCAGTGTGTAGGGTTTTTAGAGGGAGGATTTTAAGAAGACAGTCATGAGTGAGACATATTTCCTCATAAAAGGCAGGAAAGCTTGCTCATTCTCTGTTTTCCATGTGAGAACATAGCAAGAAAACCACCGTAGCAAGGCAAGAGGTGCGTCTTCATCAGTACCCAACCATAGCAGTACTCTGCTGACAACCATTCTAGCTCCCAGGAGAACTAATTATGGGTTGTTAAACCACACTGTCTCAGGCAATTTGTTAGAGTGTCCTGGACAGACTAAGACACCCACTTCTTTCTCCAGGAAATATGTAACATGCTTAGTGAAGATAAACAAGATCCATGCCTGTCCTAGAGCAGTTCACACCGACCAGAGGAAGCGGGACAAATAGAGCAATGAGCAAATGGCAAGATCAAGTGGAGTCTTCACATTCCAGGCAAAGTCAGGCAGGAGGAGTCCCTGGAGAAGGGCTTTTAGCCTTAGGACCACGTGGAGTGGTGGGTGCACAGAGGTCCAGCGTGAGAATTTGTAGAGTAGAGAGAGCATTACAGGCCGTGGAGGCTGGATGAGTAAAGATGGATAGGGCAAAGAACAGCATAGATGAGGCCCTGGGATGCAGCAGCTCTGGCTAGTACACAGCAGCAAGAGGAATTATGAGACATCCAGGAGAATGCTGAGGCCTGGGTGTCAGGAAAAGACTCGTGCCTCTTGGGCAGTGGGAGGCCACAACCTGCTTTGGAGCTGCAGCTGGCCAGACTCCAATCCATGCCAGGCCCCTCTTCCATCCTCAAAGCCAACAACTTCAGTTGGCACATGTTCTCAGGCCACCAATGGGAATTATTTTAGTGGCACATGAGATTCAGTTGGCCAGCTTGGACGATCTGGGATGCTGTCCATTCCAGGGCCTTCACTGATTCCTGTTTGCAGAATATTCCTGGTAACTTAAGGTGACATAGCCATAGGTTCCATGGTGGGGATGCAGATATCTTTGGTGGTCATTACCCTGCCTACCATGAGCACAGCCACAAGTTTTCAGTGCTCATAGGTGCACTGGTTGGGGAGAGACTGCTACCTCCGGGCTGGCCACATTTCCTCTCCCTTTGGCTAGTTCTTGAGACAATTGATTTCCTGACCCTCCCTACTGACAGGACATAATCTTCTCTAGCAGTGGCCATTTCTAGGCCAGTATCTCTTGCTCTGGCTTGGGCAGAGCCATCACTTCTTGGCACTTAGAGACTTATCCATTCTCCAGCTCCACATGATGGCTGCCACCTCCCAGGCCTGGAGGACCCAGTGTCACCCCTAGACTTCACCAACACTCATGATTCATTCTTGCAAACAGTCAGGGGCTCCTTCTTGACTTCTGAGCAGGCCCGATCAGTTCATGCTTGACAGTTTAAAACCTTGGGGGTAAGAAGTGAGGAGCTAGAGCCCACAGCTCAGCCCTGAGTGCAGTATTGGGTTGTGTTTACCCCTCTTCTGTGCACAAAGGCTCCCTTTGCCATGCTGCCAGGATTAAGATTCTTCTCCCTCTGCTCAGATGTAAGCAGCAAAGCAAACACACCGAGGGTGTCTGTGCCTGCACAGCAGAGTTTCCTGGGGCCTTTGGGTCTGGATCCTATTTTAGTGATGCAGGAAAAGCAAGAGTTCTCACAAACTCAGCACTCACAGCTATGAGGACTGTCATGGGGACAAGCCACCTTTCCAGAGACACATGCCACCTTGCATCTGTGGGGGGCTTCAAGCTCCCAGCAAACCCGTCATCATTCCCAACTCTGGCCTTCTCACTCCTCCAGGTCTGTTCACTATCCCCTGAACCCCACTATGCAGTTCAATAAACCTCCTGATACTAGCTTTCCTAGTCTAGGCTGGGCAGCATGGACTCACAGACAGAGCAGGTGGGGACTTACAGACCAACCAGATGCATTGTGTTAAGTACCAAGAAGATAATGCATAGGCAAAATGAGAGGTAGTGCCCAACCCATCTAGAAGACAAAGATTCAACCAGGAGGGGCTTCCTGAAAGAAGAGATATCTGAACAGATTGGGAACTCAGCCAAGCAGAGGCGATGAGACTACTATAGGCAGAAGGCCTGTGCTTTCTTTCCCTCTACTGATCATCAGATTCTCGATGTTTCTTTCTTGTGGGGCCTGAGAACCTCCCTGTCCCCCTCCATACAGTCCCCAGTGGTGGTAGGTATAGGATTTACACTAAAGTTATGTTTCAGCCTCTACCCTGAGGCCAGGAATAAGCCTGGTCATGCTGTTGGCTAGCACTGATCCACAAGAAGTTCTGGGCTACTGCCCATGTCTTCCTTAAACCAAGTAGGCTCTGAGCCCGAGTCCCCAGGAGATGCTGCAGCAGGTGGTGCTGAGACTTGCAGAGCAGTGAGGCAGTTGTTCATAGCAAATATGGATCCCAGGCACATCTCCAGCCTGGTCCCAGCACTGTCCTCCATCAGAAGACCTCAGGCAAGTCCTATTCCCTTTCAGAGCCTCTATTTCCCAACTGTAAAGCTGAGGGAATGTTAGCATTCACCCCCCCGAGGGTTGGCGAGAGAATGATCTGTTCGCCTGCCCTCAGCCCTATGTCTGGTTTGTGTCAAGCCACAGTGAATGTACTTCAAAAAGACCATGCAAAGGCACTTACCAAGTGTCAGAAGTAAAGAGCTGTATGAGGAGCAATGTCTGAATCAAGACAAGGGCTGTCCTGACCACTTGGTTCGGGAACACAGGAAGGCCGGGGATGTGAAGCAAACCAGAGGAGAGGCCGGCTGGACTTGGAGCATTCCATACACACAGAGAGAGCCTGTCTATGGCTTTGAGAGAGGATCAGCGATTCTCAGCCCCAAAGTGGGGTGAGCAAAAGGGTGCTGGTAGAGGTCAGAGGGCACCTTCTTATCTGAATAAGGTCAGGAGTAAAGCTGACCCAGGGATCACTTCAGAATGGCTTTCTAGAAGCCAGCTTTCTATTGGGTTAGGGTCCATTCATGTCCAGCTTTTAAGCACTAACTGCATCCTCACCTGTGGCTCAGCCCAGGGTCTGGGAGACTTAGGGCAGTAGTTCCAGTTTTATCATGTGGTAGGGGGACAAAGGCACATGCACTTTATTTTGGGACAAGACAAACACCAAAGGACAGTGCTGGGCTGCAGGGGAGAGCAGAAGACCTTACTGACTCAAAGGCAATAAAGTTTGTAGCAGGTACTGGGTGACTACTGTGGGCATTCTCTCTGTGTGGGATCCCCCTGCTTTCAGGAGAGTCTCCAACTTTTTTGTAACTTTTGTGGTGAATGGAGCCAGGTCTTCTTGACCTGATCCAGAGGGATAAAGAGTGACAAGGGATCTCCAGGAGCTGGCAGAGTGAAGCCAGGGTTCTTGGGAGTCAAGGGAGAACTCAGGATATTGTTCAGGTTGGAGGGGAGGGGCACTTCTATTCCATATGCTTCCCCCCACTGCTGTTGGTATCCATGTGGACCCCAGCCATGCCCAGAAGGATCCCAAGAATGATGACAGGGGCCAAAAGGGAATTAGGAACACAGACAGTTGTGAGCATTGCCTGCAGAACCTAGGAGCCTACTCAGAGAAGAACTCACAGCCTGAGGCTGTCCCTTTCTGGAATTTGTAATGTGACTCCCTTGTGTGAGGTACAATCATGGAGTCACACATCACTGCCTAGGCTCCCAAGCCACCTCCCAGCCTCAGTGCCTTGCCACCCTTTTTAACTGAGCACTCTGAAGAAAATGCCAAGGACCTGGGTCTTACACAAGCTCCCCTTGTCCTTCTCTGGTCACTTGAGCATCCACTACAGGCTTTCTGGCATCCTCCAGGCTCTCCTGCTGGCCCTGGCTTAGGATCCTCCTTCTGCCTCCCAGTGCCTCCCACTTCCTGTCTCTCCAACTGTCCCAAGGAAAATGCAAACCTTCTGTGCTCAGCACAGGCATGCCCGTCAAAGTACTGACACATCATCTTTGTGGGTGGTTTCAGAGCCTGGCTGCCAGAGCTGAGGCAGTCAATGGGACTGCTGACTGACTTTCTTCCGCCCGAGAGAGGAGCAGCCTGTGCCTGGGATCCTGTTCCGAACAAGGGATGGGGAAGGACTGAGAGCTCTTGCTCTCTGCCTGTGTTTGTGTGGAGCCTTCGATGCTTTTTCCAGTTCACTTTGACTTCTTCAATTTACAGAGTAGTAAACGGAAGCTCTGAGAACTGACTTTCTCAGCTTCCCTCTTCCATCTGGCACAGTCAGGACTGAATTCTGTTTGACCCTAGTGTCTTTTCCCTTTGACAGACATGTGGGCATAGTGCCCAACACAACCCGTGGTGGTGGAGGGTCCCCATCAATGATCAATGACACAAGTACTGATGTCACCAGGACACATAATCTACTACAGGGACAGAATATTTGAAACCAAGCATTCAAAATACCTGCATACTTGACCTAGAGAATTTCCTTGCTGGATGCCACCTGCAGGGGTTATTGTGGGTCTTGAGCCTTCTTGTGCCTCACCTCTGGGAGGACTTGTCTTCTCTCTATGGGGTAGGTCCCACCCTCTGGTGCAGGTGGTATTGGTGCTCCTTTGTGCTCTCCCTGTTCATTCATGCCAGGATCACTCATGCGTATGCTCCCTCTCCTCGTCTCACTGCTAGGCAGACATCTTTCTGGGCCCTCCCGACATTCTTTCTCCTTCCTCTAGATCTCTGGTACCTGGCACTGCCACCAAGGGACATCTCAGAGTCCAGGAGTGCCAAGCATGGGCGCCTGCCTCAGGAATATGTTTGCTAGTCCATCTGTGGAGCTCTGTCTCTGCTTTCCAACAATTAGTGGGGAATAAATAGGCCTGAATACAAAGAGGAATGGGGAGGGGATTGTGGGAGGTGTTAGAGGGAAGAAAGGGAAGGGAGAAATGTAATTAAATTATAATCTCAAAACTTAAAAAAAAATCTGTTTTGTATGTATATAACTTTCTGGGATTCAGGAGCTGACATCCTAGCAGGCCTCTGGGTGGTACAGATGTTGGTGGTCTGAACACTGCCCTTTGGAAAGCTATGACTACCATGGAGGCAGAACAGATGAAAGCCTGCTTTGAAGAAGAAGTGGAAAAGCCACTAGGAGATATAGGATTGGCTGAGATACATCGGGAAGAGGAGCTGGCACTGGATGGAATTTCAAAAGGAAGCTGGTAATTATATCCATCCCAGCACCTCCAGCCTTGCAAGAGAGGCCTTATAAATCCTATTCACAAAGGGGGGAAACAGAGGCACAAGGAAGAGAGAGCCATTGCTTCCTAGGTGTCAGTGAAGACCCAGACTCTGAAACTATACCCACCTAACTCAGAAACCTATACTTTGCTTGAGCACAGTCCGAGCAGGAGCTGGGTATGGGCCATTTGTGCAGGGCTAGACATAGAGTCAGTGTTCAGAGCACATTGTTGGAGACAGGAAGAATGAGTGAGTGAATGAATGAGAGAACAGAACCACTTTGAGAGCCTGAAAACCAGGACAAGAGATTCCCTCTATGACCTCATGCTCCAATTTCTCCTCCTACCCGTGTCTTATCTGAAAGGTGACCCCCATTACACCTACCCAGTTGATAAAGCCAGGCAGTGCACCTGCACCTGTTACCCAAACCTGATATCCAAATAGGAAGTTGGGCTGAGATAAGGCTGTGGAGGGCAATGCCTGGAATCATGGGGTGTGGCTGGCCACTGGCTTGATGCCACAAGTGTCCACTAAGCCTCTCCTAAAGGTTGAGCTCTGTGCCAGGCTCCTTCAGGGTGAGGCAGGAAGCCACGAGGCTCCTGCTCTCCAACAGCTTATGGAAAAGAAATAATTACAAACAGGATGTGGGCCGGGCTTAGGGAGAAGTGTGAAGCAGGTGGTCATTGCTCCCTGACAGCTTCTGGGAGTTGGGACTGAGAGATGAGAAGAAATGAGGCAGTCGTTGGTGATGCCAGGGGAGGGGTGTGACCCTCACACTGCAATTGCTGAGGAATAAGAGATCCTTAAAGTTTAGCTCCCCAGTCCCAGGCTCCTCCCCATCCCCCCCTACCTTCTCTCAGGGTCTTCTTCACAAGATTAGGCTAAGTTTCCTGTTTGTTCCTTCTGGCTTTACCACAGGTTGGCATCCTGGAGCAAGGGCCCAGTCCCTGTATTTTTCACACAGGCCTCCTTCTCCTCTACCCTCCTCCTGCCCCTCACTACCTCAGCCAGGTCCAAGAAGCCTCCTTGTGACCTGGCATTTGAGTGCTGAACTTAGGAGGAATTTTTAAGTTGGTTAAACAAAACCAGGTTAAAAATTAAGTTACAAATGCCACGGGGTAAATCATGCTGTGTTCTATTAAAGTCAAAGATAATGGATACTCAAACCCTGCAACTTCCGAGCTCTTTAACATTCCATGTTATTTATGTTATCAAGGATATGTACTTATGTTGTACCCTGTAATGGGAATATAACATATTATGGTATTGTGCATCTCCACCACTCTCTGCTCAGGGATATCACCTGTGTAGACAGATGCCTTAGTTCATTTTGTGTTATAACAAAATCCCAGAGGCTGAGTACTTTATTTCTAAAAAATGAGGTCTATTTAGCCTACAATTAATTTTGGAATAGTGCTATCATCTGCTCAGCTCTGGTGAGGGCATTCTGCTTCTGTCACAATGTGGAGGGCAGCATCATGTATGAATATGCATGAAATGGAGAGATCACATGGCCAGCTAGGGAGCAAGAGAGATTCAGGGACCAGGTTTACTCTTTGTGTAACAACCTATACTCACGGGATCTAGATCAGTGACATTTTTTATATGATTTAGAAACAACTCAAGGGGGAATAGGTTTCTTTCAGCTTACAGTTTGAGAGGTACCATTGTCTACATGATAGAAAAAGCCTGGCAGTTGGTTCATCCATAACATGGCACCAACTAGGAAGCAAAGAGATCTTGGGCCATAACTGAATGTAAGCATAATCTTCAAAGTCCCATCCCTAACGGTCATGTTCACCAAGCTAGGCCTTAGGTCCCAAAACAGTGCCCACAGCTGATGATCCAAGTATTTAAACGCATGAGCTTGGTGTGTGTGTGTGGGGGGGGGGTTTACATATCTGAGATAGTTAGCTTTACCAAATTAACACAACATAGAATCACTTAATTAAGTTAATTGGTATGGGAAGATTCAGCCCACTGTGGGTGTCACCATTCCCTAGGCAGAGGGTTCAGAATTGTATAGGAATGGAGAAATTGAGCTGAGCACAGGTAAGCAAGCAAGATGGATGCAATCATTTCTCTCTGCTCCTGGCTTTTGCTGTGGCTATGATATGAGTGGCTGTTTAATGTTCTCGCTTGATTTTCCCACAGTGGTGGACTATCACTGTAGCTTGTAACTGTAATTGTAAGCTAAAATAAGCCTTTTCCTCCCCTAAGTTGCTTTTTTTATCACAACAACAGAAATCAAACTTGATAAACATACAAAACATAACACTGGGGTCTTAAGAAAGCTACATTACTCCCTTCCACAGGTGGTGCCCTCAACAACCTTTCCCTAGACTTTAACTCATAAAAATTTTACATCCTTCATGCCATCAAGCTGGAGAATACACTGCTACTGTGAAGAACTTTGTAAGAAACCCTCAAATAGTAACATAACTTTTGATATTGGTCTTATAGACATATTTGCATTAAGGAATCAGGGCAAGTGCATGCTTTATTTGGCTTACTGTTTCAGTAAAGTGATGAAGAGAATCTAGTAAGTCACCTGACCTTGAGGGTATCGTGTCTCATAGCTGTATGGTGTACTGATCAGACAACTGAAGGAATCATGTTTCAGTGTTAGAAAAGGTTAAGAGAGCTTTCTCGAGACAAACGAGTGGGTTCCCAGTACACAGCCTCCCATTTCATTCCTGTCTGTGAAGATCCAGCCTTGCAATCTTCCTAGGCTTCCCATTTGTTGAGATTAAACACATCCATTCATAATGTGACTCCCTCTTCCTAGTGGCAAAGCAGTCAAGCATTTGGTGGCTGCCTGCTTCTGTGGATGCAGTCTCTCTGATGGTGAATTTTGAAAGAAACAGGAAGTACTGTATAATGGAGGTATATGAAATTTAAAATTGGGATTATTTTTGGTAATCATGTGTTATGATCTTTTATATTGGTTCAATCATAATAAATTTAAGATTATGTTTGTGAAAACAATTTTTTAAACTTTTTATTGACGCTGTGATTTTCACACCTATACCCCAATCCCACTCATCTCCCTGTCTCTTAATAGCCTCCCTCTACCTGTGAAACCTCCTTCCACCAAAGACAAAATTTAAAAATAAACAGAGCAAAGCATAGAGAACATCTCATCAGGATATCTCTCTGTCCACATAAATGTTCGTTATAATGAGTCATTGGTCTGTTTCAAGGCCTCTGGCTTCTGTGACACCATCAATACTGGCTCCTCACTGGGACTCCTCTCAGTATCCTGCTGTTGCCCTACGTCATGGAGATCCTGCAGCTCTGGAGTTGCAGGACTGGTCTTTTCACATGTTCCAGCAGTTTACAGATGATGAAGATTATGGGACGGGCCAACTCAAAGCCCTTGATCTGGGCCTGGGTGGTAGCTGAACTGGTCCTCCTACCAGCTCTCCCACACCCTTACCATTGGCGGAGCTCTCCAGCACTGCCCCAGCTAGCTCACCCAATGCTGCAGCCTGCAGGGGCAGGGGCAGCTCTCCTGTTCTCATGCCCTCAGGGATGGCTCACCAGCACCAAGCCATCAGAGCCAGCTCCTCTGTGCTGCCCAGTCTCAGTGCAGGACCCATTTTCCCAAGTGCTGTGGCTGCTGAGGGACTCGAACAGCCCTCCTGCTCTCATACCTTGGGGCTATTCACGATGCCTTCACTATCAGGGCCAGCTCTACAGTGTTGTCCAGGCAAGGTGCAGGCCCACTCTCCCAAATGCTGCAGTTGCTGAGGGGCAGGGACAGCTCTCCAGAGTGCCACCTCCACTGAGAGAAAGGGCCAGCTCTGCACAGCTCTTTGGCATCTATGTGGTCCCAGATGGAAGCCCAGACCAAGGATGGCCACATGGTCTTTAATGGTAATATAAATTATGGACATTGACACATACGCAAACATGACTCTCAGGAGCAGCATGGGTTAGGACCTCACCATGCCCTCAGGTGGCAGGGCAGGCCACTCACAGCAGGCTACTCCTCTCTGCCCTCGCATCTCCAGTTCCACATCTCTTCATCATGCTCAACCTGCTCAGAATCTCTTTCTCTGTTGTCTATCCACCACACACTCGCACATTGTCATGGCTCCTGCAGTAGACAGGCAATGTGGTTGGTGGGTAACTGGTTGTCCTCCCTCTTCTCATGCTGTGGTGTGGCTGTGGGCAGGGCTCTGCGTGTGGTATGGCAGCAGTTTGGCTTCTTGGTGCCCTCCTCTTACCAGGGTTGCAGTGTGAAGTGGAGGCAGGTGGGTCTCAGACATCTTCCTCCTTTTGGCATGGTGGCAGGTGGGTCGCTGCATGTCCTCTTCTGCCTGTGGTAGGTATGAATTTCATTTTTGAGGAGAGTGTGGCCTTTGACTCTTTGTTGTCTCTGCAGCCTACAAGGTTTTATTATAAAGATAAAGCATGTCTGTCTTCCACCATACATCAGGAGTTGGGGATTGCTAATACCTCCTGGAGCAATCTCATATCCACAGAAAATATGGGGGACATTATCTTGGACTTCTGGAGCATTGGCCCTGTGGCCCAGACACATGCCTGAGCTGAGCCTGCTATCCTTTTACATACTCACGTCTAGGAAAGCACTAAGGTCTCCTGCAGTGTGTGCTTTACGGCCTAGAGAATTTCTTCTAGAGGATTTTAGAGGTTTCTAGAAAAGATAAAGAGAGCTCAAGATGCTTGGGCTGAAGGATATTGTCTTTGGGTTTCCATTGCTGTGAACAGACATCATGACCAAGGCAACTCTTATAAGGACAACATTTAATTGTGGCTGGTTTACAGATTCAGTCCATTATCACCAAGGTGGAAAACACAGCAGCATCCAGGCAGGCATGGCGCTGGAAGAGCTGAGAGTTCTACATTTTGTTCTGAATGCAATCAGGAGACTAGTCAACTTCCAGGCAGCTAGGAGGAAGATCTCAGTGTCTACCCCTACAGCAACACACTTCCTCCAACAAGGCCACACCTACTCCAACAAGGCCACATCTCCTAACAGTGCCACTCCCTGGGACAAGCATGCTCAAACCACACAGACACCAGAGAGCAGTGGATCTCAACCTTCCTACTACTGCAGCCTAATACAGTTCCTCACGTCGTGATGAGCCCCAGCCATAAGATTATTTTCATTGCTACGTCATAACGCGGATTTTGCTACTGTCATGAATCATAATGTAAATATCTGTGTTTCCTAATGGTCTTGGGTAACCCCTGTGACAGGGTTGTTTGACCCAAAGGGGTCACAACCCACAGGTTGAGATCCACCGCCACAGACTGTTTCTACCACTTTTACTGTCTTAGGCACCATGGGCTTCTCTAACTTGGATGGTAAAATACTCAGTTAGGTCTCTCTAGAAATCACTGGAAGCATGACAAAATCTTTTGTAAGTCAGTGGTCCACAGTGAACTCATTGGCTTTGAGCTCAGTGACTTCAGGAGCAGCCACAGGTCTGAGATATAACAGCTATGGGGCATCTGGGACCTCCAGGCATTCAGTGCAGTCCTGTCTATTCCTCACAGAAACCTGAGCATTGACTCCAGTGCTCATGTTGGTATGCAGGTGGAGACTGTGTGGCTCAGACAGCCCCAAAGTTTACTGGGATCCTTCAGCAATAAGTGGAGATACAGGGCTCAAACCTGCTCACTCCCTCATCCCTGCAGACTTGTTGAGCAGATGGTCAAACCCTCTCAGATGTCTCACCTCTCGTTCTTAGAATGTCTTTAGGTGTTGGGTACCTTAGTTTACAGAAACCACTCCTTTAGGTATCAGGAAACACAACCAAAAAGAAAAACTAAGAGTATTTAAGAAAAACAAGTTATGAAGAAGTCCAGATAAGAGCCTGCCAGGCTGGCTCAGCAATTAAGGGAACTCACTGCATAATCATGAGGAAGAGAGATCGGGTGTCCCAGACATGCCTACAGCCCTAGTCCTGAGGCAGGCAGGGGCAGGAGGATCACTGAGCTTGTTGGCTTTAACCTAGTTGAGAAAATGCAAGCCTCAGATTCGGAGACAGACCCTACCTCAAAGGAATAGGTGTGTTGTAATAAAGGAGGGTACCCCACGCCCTCTTCTGGTCTCCATGTGCACACATGTGCACACATACACTTCCACATACAAGTGTGCATACGCTCAGACAGACAGATACACACACGACAAATAATCCTACAAAGAAGCCTAAGCCAAAAAGATGTAGATGTGCCTGCCCTGCAGAATCTGTGCTGTTGGTACCATTTAAAGATGATGCAATGGCTTTGCCAGAGTTGTGAGAAGAGAGCGTTTCATACGATATATCCAATAAACACTGTTACTTGTTAGGTTATTGTTTTCCTGCCTTAACTTGAGCTACAATGAGCATCCACCTTCTAGAACCTCCATTTGCCATATAAATTCCACTCCCCATCTTGATTTCCACAGCACAGTAGGTAAGAATCTAGTGCTCTATGGACCACTGGGAGACAGGGAACAGTCTGAGTTCTAAGCAGCTAATTTGTTTTCACAGTATCTGGAAACCCATGGTTTTCAGTACTCATTTGGGGTGTCACTGAAATGTTTGTTTAAATAATATCACACTAACTTAAGATATAAAACAGGCTTTGCTATGAATGGGTTCCTTTGGAGTTGGTTTAAGGCTGCATTTAATGCTAGGAGTGGTTTAAGGCTTACCTCATACCCAGGGTCCTGCCAAGCCTGCAGTGAGAGCCCCAGCTTACATTCCAACCAGTGTGGAGTCTAGAAGACTGGTGGATTATGTACTCATCAAAGGTGGCTGTCCACAATGTCTAGGACACACAAGCTGCCTTGGCTAAAAGGCTGTGTTCTCTTTAGGACCTGCCTCTGCCATGCAGAGGCAATCATTTCACAGTGATGGCAGTTTAATGGGGCGCTCTGCTGAACCCTAAGATACTGCCGATATTGCTTTCCACGGATCAAACAAGGCAGATCAAAGTGAAAAATTTTCAGAGTCCTCTCACAGGAAGAAATTCCTCCAGGCAAAGCTTTGAGGTTTTCACAGTCCTGAAAATGAGCCCTGACTTTCTTCTGGCAACAACAACAAAAATTCCTTTTATTTGTGCCAAGCCAGAATACATTTCTTCTCTGAAACTATTTTATAGATTTTGTGTCATTTTCTACTTTCTGTTTCATCCTTGAAGTAATTACCTACATTTAAGAAAATGTAGGCCCAGCGAACAGGAGGCATGCTTAGGCAGATAAGTCCTGTGAGGCAGCCTCGGGGGATGGGGGCAGAGCTGCATCTAGAACTCGTCTCAATTTCAGGATCACGTGGTTAAATGCAGAGCAATGGTGTACTCGAGGATGCAGAGTCAGGCAGCCAAAAGCATAATTCAAAACGAGCCTTGAACCCTACCTAGGCATCTCAAAACTGTGACAAGCATTCAAATTGAAGAGCCTATAGCAACTGTATCTTCCTTTCGCCAACACTGTTGGGTTTCTCAGCATCTCTCTATACACAGGTCTTCTGAGGCCTTCTCCTGGCACTCGGGTGGCAAACACAGGATTCTCTTTTGGTGGGCAAAATGTGGGCCTGGAGAGGAAGCTCTGGCTACTCCCTCTCCTTTAGAACTTTGGCTTATGATTTGCTCTGTACTAAATTGATGTCCCTGTGGTGTCAATTTGTGAACACTACAAGTAAATGACCCAATTTAATATATGATTGCAGCCTGGATCCAGCTATCTCAGTAGGAGTGGCATTTAGTCCTATTACATGTTTCCAGTGGCCAAAACAGGAGGAAAAATCTAATTCCACTAATAAGAAGAGAATGACCATGACCAATCTTTTTCATGGGCTAATAGGAGACTCGTGTAATTTTCTATTTGTACAGGGTTAAGCCATTATAATTAAGGTTAAATAAGATAGAGAAAGTTGCTAGAGGGAATGCAGCAAGAGACTTCTGGTTTTGGTGTAGAAGTATATAAAGAGCTTAAAGAAAATCACTGTCCTAATGAGTAAATAGCTAAACTAGTATGAAAGCCACAGCATTTCGTTTCTTAGATCCACCAGAAGATGAGGACAAAAGTTGTCCCCTAAGTGTGAGAAGTAGACAATAGGTGGACCCAGAGAATCAAATCTGAAGAAAATCAAAATGTCCTGGAACGGAAATTCCGTAGCAGTTGCCTCTGTGGGAAAAACGTAAAAGTCTGAAAACCTCAGCTGCAATGGGAAGAGTGGAGAGTGGAGAGTCGAGAGACAACCTAAAAATGCATATCCTGCAAAACTATCCAACAAAAAGGCAAGGAGGGGCTAGGGATGCGTCTCGGCAGAGAGCTCTGGCTTCAGTCTCCAATACCAGGTGTGGTGCTGCACCTCTAATCCTAGCACTTAGAGGGTGGAGGCAAGAGGACCAGTGGTTCAAGGTCGTCGTTAGCTATGCAGTTAGTTCAAGGTCATCTTCCATTAGAGGCCTGGTCTTAAATTTATAAAAATGAATAAAAGGGTAAAGGAGAGGGACTGGAGAGATGGCCCCGTGCTTTAAAGTGCTGACTGCTCTTCCAGAGGTCACAGGTTTCGTTCCCTACACCCACATGGTGGCTCATAACCTCTTGTTCACTACAGTTCTAGAGGATCTGATGCTTCCTTATGCCCCCATGGATATTGCACACACACACACACACACACACACACAAGCTCACATGTATAAACCTAAATCTAAAAAAAAATTTAAAAAAATGTGCAGGAGAAATAAAAGACTTTATCAGACCAAAAAAGGGAAAAAAAAAAAAAGAGGCAAATGGCAAATGTTAGTTCTCTTTGCAAGAAAAATATTAAAGAGATTCTTTTACAGAGAAGAAAATTCCAGAAAACCCAGAGTACACCAAGGAAAAAAAGAACATTAAAAAAAAAAAAAAGGTTAAGTGAAGGTCCAAGAAAATTTCTTATTTTCTTCTTCTGATCAAAATAAAAGTGCTCAAAATGTCAGTATCAATAATGTACATGATGCATACTCTTTCTTTTTTTCTCATATTTCAGATTGATCATGTCTTTTTAAAAAAAAATTTTTAATACTGTATTTACATTTCCAATGTTTCCCCCTTTCCAGGTCTCCACTTTGGAAACCCCTTTCCCCTCCCCCTCTCCCACCTCTATGAGGGTATTCCCCCACCCACCCACCCGCCCACCCACTCCCATATTCCCACCTTGGCATTCCCCTTTACTGGGGCCTCTAACACCCTCAGGCCCAAGGGCCTCTCCTCCCCCTGATGGCCAGCAAGGTCCTCCTCTGCCACATATGTGGTCCGAGTCATGGGTTCCTCGATGTGTATTCTTTGGTTGGTGGTCCAGCCTCCAGGAGTACCAGGGTGGGGGGTCAGGCAAGTTGACACTGTTGCTCCCTCCATGGGGCTGCAATCTTCCTCAGCTCCTTCAGTCCCCTCTCCAACTCCTCCATCTGGGACCTCACTCTCAGTCCAGTGGTTACTGTAAAGTGAAACTTTGGTATTCCGAAATTTTTGGGTTAATATCCACTTATCAATGAGTACATACCATGTTCATCCTTTTGTGACTGAGTTACCTCGCTCAGGATGATATTTTCAAGTTCCATCCATTTGCCTGTGAATTTCATTAAGTCATTGTTTGTAATAGCTGAGTAGTACTCCATTGTGTAAATGTACCACATTTTCTGTATCCATTCCTCTGCTGAGGGACATCTGGGTTGTTTCCAGCTTCTGGCTATTATAAATATGGCTGCTATGAACATAGTGGAGCATGTGTCTTTGTTACATGTTGGAGCATCTTCTGGGTATATGCCCAGGAGAGGTATAGCTGGATCCTCAGGTAGTATTATGTCCATTTTTCTGAGGGTCCGCCAAACTGATTTCCAGAGTGGTTGTACCAACTTGCAATCCCACCAACAATGGAGGAGTGCTCCTCTTTCTCCACATCCTCACCAGCATCTGCTGTCACCTGAGTTTTTGATCTTAG
>CM052703.1:67768133-67799108 GCA_028551405.1 Uromys caudimaculatus | reverse complement strand
CCTTTAAGTTGGGAATCTTCACTCTCTTCTATACCTATTATCCTTAGGTTCTGTCTTCTCATTGTGTCCTGGTTTTCATGGATGTTTTGGGTTAGAAGCTTTTTGCATTTTGCATTTTCTTTTACTGTTGTGTCAATGTTATCTATGGTATCTTCTGCTCCTGAGATTTTCTCTTCTATCTCTTGTATTCTGTTGGTGAGGCTTGCATCAATGTCTCCTGATCTCTTTCCTAGGTTTTCTAACTCCAGGGTTGTCTCCCTTTGTGATTTCTTTATTGTTTCTATTTCTATTTTTAGTTCCTGGATGGTTTTGTTCATTTCCTTCATCTGGTTGATTGTGTTTTCCTGTAATTCTGCCTGTCTGATTGTCTTTTCTTGTAATTCTTTAATGGATTTTTGTGTTTCCTCTTTAAGGGCTTCTAGCTGTTTACCTCTGTTCTCTTGTTTTTCTTTAAGAGTGTTATTTATTTCTTTCCTAAAGTTTCTATCATCATCATGAGAAATGATTTTAAATCTGAGTCTTGCTTTTCTGGTGTGTTGGGGTATCCAGGGCTTGCTGTGGTGGGAGATCTGGGTTCTGATGATGCCAAGTAGCCTTGGTTTCTGTTCCTTATTCTTGCCCTTGCCTTTTGCCATCTTGTTAACTCTGATGTTAGCTGGTCTTACTCTGTCTGGTTGTGGCTTATCCCTCCTGCAGGCCTCTGTGTCAATACTCCTTGAAGACCAGCTCTCTCTGAGATGTATTTGGGTTTGGAGAGCTGTGGCACAGGATCTGCTCTGGGATGCAGACAGAAACCAGAAGGATCTTGTCCCCAGTTGTCCCTTGGTTCCTGTGTCCTGATGGCTTTGCAAGGGTCCCTCTTGATCTAGTGAATTTGAACAGAAGTGGTGATTTTGCCTGTGCTCGAAGGTGTGTCAGCACTCCTGGGATACCAGCTCTCTCCTGGAGCCCTGTGGCCCAGGCTGAGGTCCTCAGCCACAGATGGAAAACAGAATTTTCCTGTCCCCGACTTTTCCTCAGTCCCTGTGTCCTGCGGGTTCTGGGCGGATCCCGGTGAGCAATGGCGCTTGTCTTATCCCCACTCATGGCTTTTCCACGCTCCTGGGAGCCTAGCTTTCTCCTGGTGCTACTTGACTATGGAACCCTGGTGGCTCAGGCAGAGGTCTCCTGCAATAGATGGAGACCGGAAGTTTCGCATATTCTTTCTTATAGATGTTTATAAATGAAACCACTGGCAGCAATAACATAAAGATGGAAAGAAATTATAATTAGGAATTTTTTGTTATAAGTTAACTGCAGTTCCCATGCAATGGGAGTGTGTGGCTTGACGGTGAGTTCAAACTGCTTTAATACATAGTGCAAATTCTTGGGCAACTGTTCAAAAAAATAAGCCAAAAACTAAAATAGTAAAAGGGGTAAATTGATTTATACGTTAAAATGAAAGAAAATGAAATCATATAAAATGTTCAATGGTAACAAGGACAGAAAAAGTATGGAGTAAAAGCAGGAAAAAGAGAAAGGAGATAAACAGAAAACAGTGTCAAAAACACTAGATGTGAATTCAGTTAAACCAATGGCCATTTTAAATGTAAGTGGTCTAAAAACAGCAATTAAAAGATAGAGACTAGGCCTGGGAAGAGAGCTCTGAGAGATGAAAGGTCTATTTTACCTTCACTTTCATGTGTTGAAGGCAGGAGGAACTGGTTTAGATGCCCAGAACATGGATAAAAATAGCAGACTTATAATCTAAGTATTGGAAGGAGGGCACAGACTGATCCCTAGGGCACACTGACTGGATAGACTAGCCTAATTGGCAAGTTCCAAATCAGTCCCCAAAACAAGGTGAATGGCTCCTGAGGAGCAGCACCCGAGGCTGTTCTTTGGCCTTCATATGCATGTGCACCTGTACATACATGTGAATTGAATTGACATGTGCATGGGTATGCGCGCGCACACACACACACACACACACACACACACACACACACACACACACACACACCCCACAGATTGTCAATATGGATAATGGCTTGAGACTCAATGAAATATATTGTCTACAGAAATCCCAAAGGCATTGATTAAAGAGCTAAAGGGATGGAAAAAACAGAACATATGAACACTGACTAAAATAAATTGGAGGTGGCTTAGTTATTTCGGAAGGAACCAACTTCAGAACCAAGAGTGCTATTAAGGCTGAAGAGGTGAATAACGGCGATATAGGGCCAGGGATACACAGTAATTCATAATGTGAATCACTAGCAGCAAAAAAAGTATCAAACTGCACAAGGTAAAATCTGACAGCACTGTGACAGAAACAGATGCATCTACTCTTCTAGGTGGAGGCTATAACAGCCCTTGTTACAGACAGGGGCCTCAGGAAGAAGTTAATGAAGGTATGGCTGAGCTCACAACACCACGATCAGCTGAACAGAGTGGACAGCTATGGACTGCTTTGTGCAGGAACATCAGATTACATTTCTCAGTCTCATAGGGGACATACTGTGAGACAGAGCACATTCTGGGCCATCAAAAGAATAGAATTCATACAGTGTCAGCACTCAGACCACAGGAAAATTAAGCTAGAATGAACAGATAGCTTGAAAAATCCCATAACCCTTGGATATTAACTAATACCTTTCTGCATAGCATATAAACCAAAGAAGAACTCTCAAGAGACATTCTAAAGTATTTTGAAGTAAGTGAAAACGAAAATATAACTCATCAGAGCATCAAAGTTGTGCCTCTGAGAAATTTGTTATGTTGAAGGGAGTTTTGGAAAAAGAGAAAAACTTAAGATAAATAATCTAAGATTCCACTCCAGGCAATCAGAAAACAGAATAGAGAGGAGAGTTGAATTTAAAGTATGATGAAAAAATAAGTAATAAAAATAAAAGCAAAAAATCAATGAATACAAAAAAAATTGGGAGACAACAAACCCCAAAGACAGTTATTTAAAAGATTAATAAAACCCAAAGCACAACACCGTGAAGTCTAGGTCCAGTTCTGTCACTACATAATCCTGACAAGTCTTTATTTTTATTCTTTTATTCTTCTCTCATACATCACATTGCAACTGCATTTCCTGTCCCTTCACTCTTCCGAGCCCTCCTCCATGTACTCTCCCCCATAGATCCAGTCCTCATCTGTTTCCTTTCATAAAAGAGCAGGCCCCCCAAGGATATCAACCAAACATGGCATAACACGCTACAATAAGACTAGATACAAACCCTCATATCCAGGTTAGACTAGGCAACTCTGTAGGAGAAAAAGGATCCCCCAAAGCAGGCGAAAGAGCCACAGACACCTCCCACTCCCCCTATTAGACATCCCACAAAAACAACCATAACGTATGTGCAGAAGACCTCACTCAGACCCATAAAAGGTCTTTGATTGTTGCTTCAGTCTCTGTGAGCTTCAATGATTCCTTCTTAGTTGATTCTGTGGGCTATGTTCTTGTGGTGTTCTTGACCCCTCTGGCTACTACAGTCCTTCCCCCACCCTCTTCTGAGGGGTTCCCCTAGCTGCATTTCATGTTTGTCTGTGGGCCACTGTATCTGTTCCCATCACTTGCTGAATGACACCTCTCTAATGTCAATTGGGCTAGGCATTGATCTATGATTATAGCAGAATATCAGTAGGAATTATTTCATTGAAAGTTTTTCTAGTCTTGTTTGGTTCTGTTCTGGATCTCTGGGTGCCCAGCATCTGGTTCCTGGCTATCCAGGCAAGGTCAGGCATGAGCTGCCTCTCTTGGCATGGGCCTGAAGTTGTACCTATCATTGGTTGGCCACTCCTACAGGTTCTGCACCACCCTTCCCCCAGCACATCTTGCAGGCAGGACAGATTGTAGGTTGAAGGTTTTGTGACTGGATTGGTATCCACCTCCTGGAAGCCTTGCTGGGTTGTAGAAGATGGCTCTATACCCCTTATTACCGGGAGTCTTCCCTAGGGTCACTCTTTTAGATTCCAGGGAATTTCTACAGCACTAAGTTTCCACATCACTCCACAACCGCTCCCCAATTCTAGTCATCTTTCCCAGTACTCTTTCCCTCCATGTCTCTATACACACCTGATCCCTCCTGTTCCCATGGCCAACCACCTCCTGTTCATCCGTAAAACCTATTCTCTGGGGCTGTGAACTCTAGCATGATTAGTCTTTACTTTACAGTTAATATTCATTTATAAATGAGTACATAGCATGCTTGTCTTTCTGGATCTAAGTTACCTCATTTAGGATGATTTTCTTCTAGTTCCATCCATTTACCTACACCTTTTATGGTCATTTTTGTAAACAGCTGAGGAATACTCCATTGTGTAAATGTACTACATCGTCTTTATCCCTTCTTCAGTTGAAGAACATCTAGGATGTTCCTAGTTTCTGGCTTTTATGAACAAATGAGCATGGTTGAGCACGTGTCCTTGTGGTAGGATGGGACAGCCTTTGGGTATATGTCCAAGAGTGATATAGCTGGGTCTTGAGATAGATAGATCCACAACATTCTGAGGAACTGCAATATAGATTTCCATAATGGCTGGATGAGTTTGCACTTCCACCAGCAGTGGAGAGTGTTCCCCTTGCTCCATATTGTCACCAGAATGAGCCATTACTTGTGTTTTTGATCGTAGCCAACCTGACAGGTGTAATTTAGAATCTCAAAGTAGTTTTGATTTGCATTTCCTCGATGGCTAAGGACATTGAACATTTCTTTAAGTGTTTCTCAGACATTTGAGATTCCTGTGTTGTGATTAGAACTTTGTCCCAGTTTTTAATTTGGTTATTTGGTTTGTTGATGTCTAGTTTCTTGAGTATTTTATATGTATTGAATACTAGCTCTCTATCTGATGTGGGGATTGCAAAGATCTTTTCCCATTCTGTGGGCTGCCATTTTGTCCTATTGACGGCGTCCTTTGCCTTACAGAAGCTTTTCAGTTTCATGAGGTCCTGTTTATTAATTGTTGATCTTAGTGCTTGAACTATTGGTGTTCTGTTCAGAAAGTTGTCCTGTGCCAATGAGTTCAAGGCTATTCTCTACTTTCTCTTCTATCAGGTTTAGTGTATCTGGTTTTATGTTGAGGGCTTTGATCCACTTGGAGTTGAGTTCTGTGGAGGGTGATACATATGGATCTATTTGCATTTTTATACATGCTGACCTTCAGGTAAACTAGCATCCTTTGTTGAAGATGCTTTTTTCCCCCATTGTGTAGTTTTGGCTTCTTTATCAAATAGCAGGTGTCCATAAGTATGTGGATTCATGTCTGGGTCTTCCATTTGATTCCACTGGTTAACCTGTCTGTTTTAATGTCAGTATCATGTGGTTTTATTACTATTGCCCCATAGTACAGCTTGAAATCAGGGATGGTGATGTCTCCAGAAGTGCTCCTATTTTACATGGTTGCTTTAGCTACTCTGAGTTGTTTGTTTTTCCACATGAGGTTGAGTATTGTCCTTCTAATGTCTGTAAAGAATTGAGTTAGAATTTTGATGAGGATTATGCTGAATCTGTAAACTGCTTTTGGTAAGATGGTCATTTTTACTATGTTAACCCTACCAATCCATGAGCACATAGAGTTTTCCATCTTCTGATATCTTTTTCAATTTCTTCCTTCAGACTTGAAGTTTTTGTCATACAAGTCTTTCATTTGCTTGGTTGGCGCTACCCCAAGATATTTTCCATTACTTGTGGCTATTGTGAAGGGTGTTGTTTCCCTGATTTCTTTCAAGGTGTGTTTGTCCTTTGTGTGTAGGAGGCTACAATCTTGTAGCCCAATCACTTTCCTGACGGTGTTCATCAGCTTAGGAGTTCCCTGGTAGAATTTTTGGAGTCACCTATCATATTGTCTGCAAATTTTTTTTTTTACTTCCTTTCCAATTTGTATTTATTTTGTCTCCTTCAGTTGTCTTGTTGCTCCAGCTAGAACTTCATGTACTAATATTGAATAGACATGGTAGGAGTGGATAGCTTTGTCTTGTTCTTGATTTCAGTGAAACTGCTTTGAGTTTCTCTCCATTTAATTTGATGTTGGCTATCAGCTTTCTGTAAATTGCCTTCAATTGTTTAGGCATGTCCCTTGTATCCCTAATCTCTCCACGACTTTTATCATGAAGGGGCCTTGGATTTTGTCAAAGGTTTTTTTCAGCATCTAATAAAATGATCACCATGTGTTTTTTCCTTCAGTTTGTTTATATGGTGGATTAAATTGACAGATTTTCATATGTTGAACCATCCCTGAAGCTCTAGGATGAAGCCTCCTGATCATGGTAGATGATCTTTTTGATGTGTTCTGAGATTCAGTTTACAAGTATTTTATTGAGTGTCTTTGCACCTATGTTCATGAAGAAAATTAATCCGTAATTCTCTTTCTTTATTGAATCTTTGTGAAGGATGGGTATCAGGGTGATTATGGCCTCATAAAATGAATTTGGCAATGTTTCTTCTGTTTCTATTTTGTAAAATAATTTGAGGATATTCTTTGAAAGTCTGGTAGAATTCTGCACTAAAATCATTTAGCCTTAGGGTTGTAGGTTGTTTTTGTTTGGTTGTTTTGTTTTTGGTTTGTTTTAGTTTGTTTTTTTGTTTGTTTGGTTGGTTGGTTGGTTGAGAGGTGTTTAATGACTGCTTCTATTTCCTTTATTTCCTTATTTAAATTCTTTACCTGATCTTGTTTTAACTTTGGTAAGTAGTATCTATCATGAAAACTATTCATTTATGTTATATTTTCCAATTTTGTGGAGTATAGTTTTTAAAGTATGATCTAATGATTCTTTGGATGTCCTCCATATCTGTTGCTATGGTTCCCTTTTTTTCTGATTTGTTGATTTGGATGCTTTCTCTGTGTGTATTTTAGTTAATATGGATAAGGGTTTGTCTATCTTGTTGATTTTCTCAAAGGACCAACTCTTTGTTTCATTAATTCTTTGTACTATTCTCTTTGTTTCTATTTTATTGATTTAAGAACTCAGTTTGATTATTTCCTGCCTTCTACTCCTCTAGGATGAGCTTGCTTCTTTTTGTCCTAGAACTCCCAAGTGTGCTGTTAAATTGCTAGTATGAGACATCTCCAATTTCTTTATTTGTAGATACTTAGTGCTATGAACTTTCCTCTTAGCACCACTTCCATTGTGTCCTGTAAGTCTGAGTATGTTGTGCATTCATTTTCATTGAGTACTATGGAGTCTTTAATTTCTTTATTAACTTGTGCCTTGACCCAGCAGTCATTTAGTAGAGAGAGCTATTCAGTTTCCACAACTTTGTATGTTTTCCATTGTTGTTGTTGTTGTTGTTGTTGTTGTTGTTGAAATCCATCTTTAATCTATGGTGGTCTTATAGGATGCAGGGAGCTATTACAATTATCTTGTATCTGTTGAGACTTGCTTTGTGACTGAGTATGTGGTCAATTTTGGAGAATGTTCAGCGAGGTACTGAGAACTTGTATTCTTTTGTGTTTTGTTAAGATGTTCTGTAGATATCTGTTGGGACCATTTGGCTCATAATATCTTAGCTCCAGTATTTCTCTGTCTAGTTTCTGTTTGGATGACCTATCCATTGGTGAGAGTGCAGTATTGAAGTCTCCCACTACTAAGGTGTGAGGGTCAATGTGTGATTTAAGCTTTAATAGTATTTTTTCATAATTGTGGATGTCCTTACATATGGGGCATAGATGTTAAGAATTAAAAGATCATCTTGGTGGGGTTTTTCTTTGATGAGTATAAAATTTCCTTCTCCATCTCTTTTGATTGATTTTGGTTTTTAACCATCTCTTTCTCAGTTTCCTTGCAAAGGAAGATGATGAAGCAGATAATCTCAGACATCTCATGGGCCTTGAATTGTGTGCTTCATACTTCACTTTTTCAAAAAGTGAACGTGTTAGAATGCACAGAAATTCTAAATCAGAGACAAGTAACAGATATCAAAGTTGAAATATATTCATAAGAGAAACAGAACTGAGTTAAATACATAATTGAACATTCTTTCATCCTGGTTTCATATTCTCTAATGATTTCTCTGGTCCCGATATCATTGGATAAAAAGTAAAATATAATAATAACAAAAAATCTAAAATGAGGTACAGGGTAGTGAGATGATATTTCTCTTTTTGCTCTGATGGTAAGAAATTAGAGAAACTCTGAGAGATTGGCAAAACTAGGAAAGAGACACCTCTGAAATTTAAAATTAAAGGCCACCTGAAATAAGAACAATTTACATTATTCATTGAGTTACATCTGCGGCAACACTGAGGACAGGAAAGGATAAAGCAGCCGCTGGCTTTAAGATGCTCCGATCCTCAGACAAGTGGGCACTAACTGGAATGCACCAAGCTCAGGGGAAGGGAGAGGGATGCTGCACCCAGAAACAGGATCCGAAAGGATGCTCCAGTCTAAGGAAACAGCCAGTCTAAGGGGTCAGCATGTCCAGGAGCTGAGAGATGTAAGGTCTGTGGTAGGTTAGAACCAGCAAGATACCAGTGACGCTGGATGCAGAAAGCTGAGCAAAAAGATTGTACGTGGAAGTGAAGATTTACAAGGCACCCCTGGCGAATAGCAGCAGAGTGCTCTGGCTGGAAGAAAACAGCCCAGGCAAATGAATAAAAACAAACCAAGAAGGCAGAGTATCCTGTGCCAGGCAGATGTCACGTCAACTGACAAGATTCTCCCCTGTCAATCAGAAGCTTGCCCTCCTCAGGTGCCAGGACATGACACAATCCTTTCCTTCTCTATATCTCACAAAAGGATTAAAATATCAAGGACACAACTAGAGCAGAGGCCCCAATTTTCTAAGACACAAAAAGCAAGAGTTCTCATAAAGGGCTTGGAGAAGATATCAAGGAGCTATCACTGAATGTGTCTAGGGAGGTGCATCTTCCTCCATGGAGCATACTCAAAGCAGGAGAGGCATGAGGCAGGAAGGTAACAAAGGGAAAGCAGGGGATACAATATCTAACCTCTCAGATAGATGAGGAATAGGTGGCAGAAAGATACATAGGTAGGTAGAAGGATAGATAGATGGATGGATGATAGATAATTAGATAGATAATAGGTATGCAGATAGGCAAGAGACAGAGATAGATAGATGATAGATAGATAGATAGATAGATAGATAGATGATAGATAGATGATAGATAGATGATAGATAATAGATAATTAGATCGACAGATAATAGATATGCAGATAAGCAACAGACAGACAGACAGATGATACATACATACACACATACATACATAAACACAGAGAGATAGATGAGAATTCAAGAGGATAGATGATTGATAGAGAGAGAGAGAGAAATAGAGATATTTAAATGAGAGTAGGCAGAGGATAGGCAGATGAATGTATCTATAGACTTTGTATCAGCTGCTCCTCTGTTAGATCCTGATTCAAGAGTCTTATATTTCTTGCCTCTTAATGCAGTTGGGAACAAACATGTCTATTTCATCAGAGACTTCCTTCTTTAGATCCCTCCTTCCAGGGTGGTTCTGAATCCAACTCAGTCTAATAAAAGCATCAATAAGTCAAAGTGGCATGCCTTTATCTCTGAGTGATGGGTCACCTTCATGGCCTCCTGGTCATCAACCTTTAGAAAAAAAAGTTTGAAAGAGGGCTATAACAGGAGTTTCCCTTGGGATTCTGCTCAACAATGCTTCTGAGTCTGGGGTGCTTGGATTATAAGGACTGTCTGTTCCATCTCCAAGTGGTGAGAAGGGGCCAAAGACTTCACCATGCCAAATTCTTCCACCATGCCAAGTTCTTTAGTGTTTGGAGGGCTACATTGGGCTTTTAGAATAGGTACAATGTGAAGAAACTGTGCCCACGCCTGTGTACCCAGCATTCCATCAGTGAACTCCAGAAATACTTTACAAGAAGCGAGCCCATACAAGACACCAACGAGAAGATTCCCCCACCTTTTGTTTTTTGATATCAGCTTTTACTCAGAGTGCTTCCTAAAGACCAGAGTAGAATAATCAGAAGGAAATAGACCATGTATCACATTGTGTGAGTATATTAATTTCCCTAACTTTTAATTGCTGGTTTTAGTTTTTAGCTTTTAAAATACGTTTTGGTGTGTGTGTGTGTGTGTGTGTGTGTGTGTGTGTGTGTGTGTTGTGTTATAACAAATATGGAAGCCAGAGGACAGTTTATGGGAGCCAGTTCTCTCATGTAGCAAGGACTGAATCTAGGTCACAGCCTTGGCGTACAGTATCCCTACCCACTAAGCCAGCTCATGGACTCTGGTTCTGGAGTTCTGTTTGTTCTTTGTCACCAGTGAGAGTAAAATCTTCTGAAAGGTCTTTGAGAACAGTGAGCTCCAGGATCTAGAAATCAAAAGAGGTGGTGGTCTCTGAAGTTCCTTGTGTTCAGATATCCTAGGTGTCATGCTTGCCCCTTGGCAGGCATCATGTTGATACATGGCAGGTGTTTAATAAACATCTGGATTGGAAGAAGGAGAAGTCTGTTACTCTGCTCAGTAAAGACAGTGCAGTTCTATGGGCTTTACACCTCTGTTGGTGCCTGGTGCTTTAAGCAAGTACATATTCTATCCAAAGAAACTGTTACTATGATTGATGCTTGGACCTGACTTTAGCATCTAAGGTATCTTTAAAATGTCAGGATGTGAGGCTGAGGAGATGGCTCAGTGGGTAAAGTGCTTGAAATATCTGGAATCCCAGGACTTGTACAGAGAGACAGGAGGTAGAAACAGGAGAATCTCTGGAAACTCTTTGGCTGGGTAGCTCAGTGATACACAGGAAAGACCCTGTCTCAAAGAAGGTGGAACAAGAATACTGATCTCAGAGTTTGTCCTCTGATTTTCACATGTGTGTCTTGGCAAGCAAATGCTTACACTCAGGAACATATACCTGTGCACACATAACATATACATTACACACACACACACAAAATAAAATTAAAATATCATGATTGGCAGAATTGACTATTTTTGTGACCTACTACCAGAACAAATATGTGCGTTCCTGTAGTAAGCATGATTTGGCCTCTGATTAGCTATTGTCTATATGGAGTCCACACCATAACATTGCTTTTCACAGATATAAATGCATCCACATGCACAAATGTACTGTTACTATTGACCCCATCAAGTTATGAGATGGGTGCTGATAACTTCCCATGATGTATGTCATGATGAGAACACCTGTCAATCACACAACACCCTTAAGAGTCATATGTACTCATGCCTCAGACTAGAGATGGTAGCAGATGCCCAGTTGCTGTTCCTTCAGCTGTGGTAACTAAAGGGGCAAAGCCACAAGTGGCAAATGGTAGCTATCCATCGTTCTACACAGGAAGGCAAGAAGGAATTATGGAATATCCAGGTGATAGGAGATTGGCAAGGAGACTCGTAAATAATGTTGGTATTTGTAACTGATACAGATGGATCCATAGGGTAAGTGTAGGGCCATTTCAAGAGTTTAAATGGGTTTCTTTTATGTCTTTTTAGTCTCCAGAGAAGCCACATCATGAGCAGGACTCAAAGGGTTGTTTCAATCAGAAGGTCAATGTCTTTCTTGAGCTCTGGGGAATTTAAAGTGTGATCACCCTGTCCCCGATTTCTCTATCTTCTCTTTTATGCATCTCTAATTAGAATGAGGCTGAGCCCTTGGGCTTTATCCCTAGGATTTTTGTTTTCTTCTCACGACTTCTTTTTGTCCCTTTGAACTATGTTCTAGAAGAAAAGAAGCTATTCAGTTTGATCCTTTACTAGCTCTGTTTTAAGATTAAACTGAACCTTTAAATTGTGATCATCATGGTTCAACTCCCAAGGGGCCCAACTGTTTTATTACAGCAGTGTGCTCTTGTTTTATAGACGTGATACTCTCTCTTAATCCTCAGAAGGTTACCGCTTTAATGTTTCTTCTGTTTGTCCTATTAAGTCAATTTGCTTAGGTTTAAGCTTTTGGTTTATGGCTTATGCGCGTGTTATGGAATTTGTGGTTTCTTTTCCATGGTGTGCATTTTACTCACGTGCTATCGTTGCTTGGTTACAGATCAAATCTTACATCTGGCCTATTGATGCTCTTCTTATGCCTCTGGTGACAGGGATGCTATCTGAAAAATCAAACTGTATCCATGGCCAGGTGCTACCCACCAGTGTCTTCTCACTTCAGTCTGGAAGCTCTTTATGTTTTATTTTTCAAAAATTGCATATATTTATACAGCATATTATGATCATATTAACGCCCCCCATTACCCTCTTGTCCCCCTTCCCTTCTTCTCAACCAGTCTCCTCCTACTTCCATGTGTATTTCCTTACAACCCACTGGGTTTCACTAGGGTTGCTGCAGGAACATGGGAGAGAGGCCATTTCTTGGAGCATGAACAACTTATCGGCGGCGACATCACTACAGAAAATGACTCCATTATCCTTGCAACTCCCGAAGCCACTAACTCCCCTAGAGTCTCAGGGAGGGGTGGAGTCTTACCAGCCCCTTCTTCATCCACAATGGAATGTTGAAGGATCATGCCATATCCAGAAAACAGTGAGGTCCCCCCACCCATAGCTCCTTTTATTTGGTTCTGAGTACTGACCTTTACACACAACAGGCTAGTATTGTACCATAGAGATCTATCCCAAGCCCTTTAACTTTTTTAAAACTTTAAGACAAGGTCTTACTAAGATGCCTAGGCTGGCCTTAAATTTACACAGTAAGCCAGCCAAGTCTTGGATTTGTGATCCCCTGCCTCAACCTCTTGAGTAGTTGGGATTCTTGGCTGCAACCCCTAGATGCAGCTTTTCTCTCCCTCTTCTAGTTTCAGCTTAATCAAAAGTTTCAACATGGAAGAGCATACTGGCTGGAGTGGAACCGGGAGGCTTGGTGTACATAGAGAACAGTACCCAGTGTCCCACCCTAAGGCTCCTGCCCAGGACAAGGACTTGAGATGGCTGAGCTTTTACTATATAACTGTATAGTCATTCCTTGCTATGTGTGGGGGATTTGTTTAAGGGCCCACCACAGACACCAAAATCATCAGATGCCCAAGTCCCCATAATCTGTGCACATTCTATATACTGCAAAGCATAAATCTTTGGTTATTTATGATGCCTAATAAAATGTATAAATGGTTATCTACTATACTGTTTAGGTAAGGATGTCTGATATCTTGACCATAGATACATTTTTTCCCATAATATTTTCAAACCAATTTTTTAAAGTTGTGTGAATCCAAATATGTAGAATCCTTGGGTACAGAGGATCAATCATGAATGTACTAGCATCTTCTCCCTCTTTAACAAGCATTACAAAAAAAGAATTCACTTTGTAAAATGAGGGCTTTATCTTTCTTTCTATCCTATCTACAACCCATCATGCAGTGTACATGCAAACATGCTCATGCCCTGTCTGCTGCTCTTCCTTGGAACTATTATTTATTATTATTATTATTATTATTATTATTATTATTATTATTATTATTATTATATTTAGCTAGATACATGGTGCTGTTGTTGCTCACAACTGGGCCACAGAATAGCCTGTAAGCATTGTCATTTTGGGGGACTTTTTACAATATTTATTTATTTTTCTTTTATTTTCCCATCCTCGGTGTCTCCCTCCCTCACTTCCTCTCTCTTTACCTACTTTTCTCCTCCTCCTTCTTTCTCCTCTCCTCATTCTCTTCCTCTTCCTTCTCTCTCCCTTCCCCTCCTCAGAAGTCATTGTTAGTTAAACTGCAGACTTCCTATAGACGGTACAAAGATCTTCTCTGTATTGATCCGTTGACCGATTTGTCAATTCCATCTTGAAGACATTTTCCCCTGGAGTTTCTGACCCACAGCAGAGAAGACCACCTATCCTCCCCCTGTAACACAGAGGCCATCTTGAGGCCTCCCTCCAACTGCCTGACAGAAGCCTGCTTCGTCTCTTTCTTATAATGGATCCTGCTTCTGATACGCTGTGCCTTCCTCACTTATGCGATGTGGTTTTCTATACTCACCAGACAAAGTGTACAGGGTAGGCTGGTATCTGAGGATTCCACAGGTCTTCACAGTCTATTTTCTCCTTTATCTTTGTGTGCACACTTGTTTGTGCAAGTACAGGCACATGCATGCCACTCTGCCTATGGAGGTCGGAGAACAATCTCACGAGTTGGCCCTCTCACTCCACTTTGAAACAGAGTCCCTTGTTTTGTTATGGCATGCACCAGGCACGGCCTGGGAGCTTCCAGGAGCATGCACCAGGCGTGGTCTGGGAGCTTCCGGGACTCTCCTCTCACCGCAGACTGCTGGGACTGCAGACACATGCTACCGTATCCAGCGTTGCACAGGGAATTCAAACTCGGGTCCTCCATGCTGGTGCAGCAAGCCTTGGCTGCTAAGTCATCTCCCAGTTTTCCCATGGTCTCAGGCATCTGACATCTTTGATGGATACAAAATTTTAGGATGACAATAGCTTTCCTTCAGCACTTTGAAGATGCTGCTGTGCTGTCCTTTTGTCACTGCTAGGGACACAGAGGTCACTCGGATTTCAGAACCGTTGTTAGGAGCCTTCCCATGACTCCCTGACAGCTTGTAGAAGCTTCCCTTCACCACTCAGTATTCTGATCTCCACAGGGAGCTGTCTGGGTCTGCTCTGAACCCCCATGCTGGGAGCTAGCTAGAGCATGATGGTGTAGAAATCTGAATACATTGTTAAAACAAGCAACCAAGCATGTTCTTGGATTGCGCCATCTATGTTTGCCTTGCTTCTATTTTCTTTGCACGTTCAATGCTGAACTTTGTCCTGACCTCTAATCTTCTGACCATCTCCCAGCCTCTTCTCTCCTAATTCAATCTTCTGGCCTTGTGTTCTGAGATACTTTCTTAAGCAAGAATTCCGTTCTTTTTACTGGTTTCAGCTACCTCTCCAGTGTGTGTATGTGTTTGGGTCTGTTCATGTCTGAGCATGCTTGCATGCGTGCATGTGTATGTGTGTATGCATATCTGCATGTACATGCATGTATGTGTGTGTCAATATCTGTGTGTACATGCACGTGTGTGGCTAGTGAAAGTTCTTTCCATTCTCTAAATATTCCTTTTTAGTTTCTTTGGTTTTCATCCATGGACTTGAGATCCACTTGTATCTTTGAGGATATTGATGATACTATTTTTAAACTTCCTGTTTAGCCATGACAATTAATACAGTGCAGAAATAGGCACAGAGGCAATGAGAAAGACCACTCACTCTTGAAGTTGATCTACACATGTAAGACTCAGTTCATTTTTGATGAGGGTACTAAAGTACTCCAAAAGGTAAAGGCATAGTCTATTTAATAACTGGCTGTGGGATAACTAGAAATCCATAAAGAAAAAAAAAAAACAATAAAAATTACAAGTCTCAGTCCTCACATGAAGATACTGCAGAATTTACAGTATTGGATAATAGATGTAAATGCAAAAGCAAGATGCTGTAAGTTTCAGAACCAGAAAAGAAAATCTTGTCAGCCTTAATGGAAATGACAATTTCTTAAGCAGGACACCAAAAGCCTACATAAAAGGAAAAAGGAGATATTTCACAAGGTGATCCAGACTCAGAAAGACAAATATCGTATGTTCCCTTTCATATATGCATCCTAGTTTATATATCTATATCAATATAGTCAGACACACAGGGGTGCAAACTAGAGTGGGGGCAGGGAGTGGGAGGCGAGGGCAGGTAACAGAACACAGGTGACATAGAAGTCGAATGGAAGACACTGGGGTGGAAGGATGTCAGCAATTGGGGAGGAACAGGGAAAGAGAATCAACAAAAACAAATTTTGTTAGAAAATGCCACAACAAAACCCAGTACTTTACATGTCAATTAAAACACATAAGTAATTAAATGCTCAACAGAGAAAGCACGAGGAGAATCTGCAGAAAAGGGAGGGATGGGAGGCCTCCTTAGTGATGTGGTTTTCACTTCCTCTGCTTCAAGTGTGTGTGTCAATGGCACCACAGAGCCTGGAGGAGATGAACAGGCTCTCCTTGGGTTTGAAATTTAAAAGAATAGAGGGTATCTGAAATGAATGAAGAAGATGGGAACTCAGAATACCGTGGCTGGCATCCTAGCTCCCTTGCTTCATAGTTAAATAATTTTAAAAGTAGATTAGACTCCTAGAAGCTGAGTTTCCCTATACACAAGGATATAAATCTATTTATCTCAAAGACTTGTGAGAATTGAATGAGTTGATACACAGAAAGCAATTAGAAAAAAGAAAAAAAAAAAGATTACCCAATGCTGTTGGCAGGAAGATCGTCTCCTAAGACTTTGGTGTTGGGAGTTTAGTCATCAACTTAATTTGTTGCGGCGGTCTGAGGTGGGTCCTAGGGGAGGTAATTTGGTTTGGATGAGATGGTGAGGACAGGGCTTCCATATCGGCACTAGTGGTGGAAGGGCAAGCTGAACTGGCATGCTGGCTCTGTTTGGCCTTGCAAGAGCCGCCTCCATGTTCTGCTGTAAGAAAGCCTCCCAGGGTCTGAGCTTAGTCCAGCACCAAGTTCACAGTCTTCCCAGCCTCTAGAACCAGGGGCAGAATGAACCTTTGTCCTATGAAAAAAAAAACAGTCTCAAGTACTTTTAAAATAGTAATAGTAAACAGACTAATACAATCTATTCCCAGAAAAATCAAAGACTTCCACTCTTTAAAATTTTCAGTTAAAAATAAAGATACAAGATTCACCCTAAAAGAATATATTCACTCTAAGTCTCTGATGAAGAACTTATGTCCAAAATATATAAACAACTATTATACTTTGGGAATTAAAAGACAAATAATGTATTGCTGGAACAGACAGTTTACAGAGGGTATGCAAATAACAAAAAAATGTAGAAGTTCCCTAAAATCTTTAGCCATCAGAGAAGACCAATTGAAAAGCCTCTCCCTCTCTGTGTATGTCTCTGACTGTCTATCTGTTTCTCTTAACACACACACACACACACACACACACACACACACACAGAGAGAGAGAGAGAGAGAGAGAGGTTTAATTCCATGCCTCAAGATTTTGATGTTGATCCTTTTAAGTAAACATTGACTGTGCCTTGACACTGGCTTATTGTAGGGTCAATATTATGAAAATGGCACACTTATCCTTCTATGCAGCAAACTCTATTATTTCTCAAACTTACAGAAGTTCTAAGAGCTTGGGTAACTTGCTTAAGGATTAGTGACTTCAGAAGGGCAGTATTGGGATTTGGATGGAGATAAGCCCGGGTTCAAGGCTTCCGTGGCAGTCACCACGCTGTATTGCTGTATACGTGGCAGTATTGCTAGTGTGAGTGCCTTCTGCTGCACCTGTCCTCGGAGACTCATTCCCTAAATTATGTGGTTCAGCAAGATGCTCAGCAGTAGAGTGGGAAGGGGCTGATAAGTCCCACAGTACAGCACAGCACAGTACAGGCATGGCCAGGTTCACTCTTGCTTCTAGGACAGAGGCAAAGACAGAATCTCAGCATATAAATTCTGCTGCCAAGATGGAGCTCTATGGCGGGAAAGAAAGGAAGGCTCTTGCCCAGTGCTGGAGTGTCCTCACCAGGTCAACAGGCCAGTACTTCTTGGCTTCATGGCCAGGTCTCTAAGCTAGGAGTATATGGGGGTACAAGAGCTATGCTCAGCACTCAGCAGCCAGGCCAGTGTTCTCAGGACAAGGAAATGTCCAGAATTCATTATATACATGGTGATTATTATCAACTTAACAAAAATCTAGAATCACTTAGAAGAGAAGCTTCTGGGTGTGCCTGTGAGGGATTTCCTAGATTAATTGAGGTAGGAAGACTCATCTTAAATGTGGATAGCAACATTCTCTGATCTTGAGTCTTAGACACCATAAAACAGAGGAAGCCAGTTGAGTACCAGTTCTAGGTGCTCTCTGCTTCCTGTCTATAGATGTAACCTGATGGGCTGCCACAGGTTCCTGCCAGCAAGATATCTTCACTACGATGAACTGTGACCTGAAATAAATTATTTCTCCTTTTGCTCCCTCTTATCAGGATATTTTTTTCATAGCAATGAGGAAGTAACACAAACATGTATGAAAATTTCAAAGAATTATTATTTTAAGAATCCTCAAAAAAGGGGCTTGGCAGTTGAATTCCCTCGAACTTGAACCTGAGCATGTGATTTGAACATTATAGCTTCTTTCAAAATACCTTTATCTTGGTACCTGTCCATGGAAAAGGGTCTTCAGTCTCCTTACTGGAAGATGTGGTACATGTAGGGTGAAAAGTCAGAGTTCAGTTCCGGGTTTTAAATCCCACCACCATGACCAGGGTTGAGATTTCATCTTATACCTGTCAGAATAGCTAAAGTCAAAACCACAAGTGACAGCTCATGCTGGTGAGGATGTGGAGCAAGGGAAACACTCCTCCACTGCTGGTGAGAGTGTAAACTTGTACAGTCACTTTAGAAATCAATATGGCGGTTTCTCAAAAAATTGGGAATTGATCTACCTCAAGATCCAGTCATACCACTCTTGAGCATATACCCAAAGGACATTTTATCTGACCACAAGGACACTTGCTCAATCATGTTCATAGAAGCTTTATTAGTAATATCCAGAAACTGGAAGCATCCTACATGTTCCTCAACTGAAGAATGGATAAAGAAAATGTGGTACATTTGTGCAATATAGTATTACTCAGTTGTTTAAAGCAATGACCATGCAATTTGTAGGCAAATGGATAGAATTTAAAAAACCATCCAGAATGAGGTAATCCAGACTCAGAAAGACAAATATGCTGTGTGCTCATAAGTGAATATTAGCTGTAAAGGAAGGAGAACCGTGCTACAATTCATAGACCCAGAGAGGCTAAATAACAAGGGGGGGGGGCTCAAGGGAGGACACATGGATCTCCCTGGGAAGGAGAAATAGAATAGATTTTGTGGGTGGACTGGGAGCAGGTGGAGATGAGAACAGGAGGGATCAGGTGAGGGGTGATGGATGGAGAGAGAGGTGACTTGAATTGGGGGGCATTTCAGGGCGAGATAGAAAGCTAATGCAGTGGAAACCCCCTGGAATCCACAGGGACGATCCTAGTGAAGGCTCTTAGTAATGGGGGATACAGAACCTGAACCAGCCATCTTCTATAACCAGATAAGGGACTGGGACACCAACCCAGCCACAAAACTTTTGACTTATAATTTGTTCTGCCTGCAAGGTGTGCTGGGTAAAGCTGGCCCAGAACGTTTGGGAGTGGCCAAGCAATGTCTGGTCCAACTTTGAGAACCATGCCGTAAGAGAAAGCCTATTCTTGACACTGCCAGGACCAGGAACCAGAGGCTAGACAGCCCGACACCCAGAGACCTAAGATAGAACCAGGCATGACTGGCAAAAAGATAAAAGTGAATGAAATGATTCCTTCCTAATGATATTCTGCAGTACTCGCAGATCAGAGCATAGCGTAAGTATCATCAGAGAGGCTTCATCCAGCCGCAACCTATGGAGCAGATTCAGAGATCTACAGGCAAATATCAGGTAGAGTTCAGGGAATCCCACTGAAGAGGGAGAGGAAAGACTGTAGGACCAGAGGATCCAAGGACATCACAAGAACACTGCCTACAGAATCAACTAACCAGGCCTCATAGAAGTTCACAGAAACTGAGACGACAATCAGGGAACCTGTATGGGTCTGACCTATATTTCTGCATAAATGTTACAGTTATGTAGCTTGGTGTTCTTGGGGGACTCCTAATAGTAGGAGCTGAGACTGTCTCTGATTCTTTTCCTGCTTTTGGGACCCTTCTCCACCTACTGGGTTGCTTCATCATCTAGCCTTGACACGAAGGTATGTGCCTCGTCTTATTGTAGCTTGTTAGGCCATGTTTGGTTGATATCCCTGAAAGGTCTGTTCTTTTCTGAAGGGAATCAGAGGAGGAGTAGATCTGGAGGAGAGAGGAGGAAGAGGGCACTGAAAAGAAAGTGGGACGGGAAACTGCAGCTGGATGTAATATATGAGGCAAAAATTAATTAATTAGTTAAAAATCATTATTAATTATTAGTTAAAAATACACCATCATCTGAGCTAGAAAACTCACCAGTCTCTGAGTTCACTCCAAGCTCATGACTTGAAATCTTACTAATACTCACACTGGAAAGCTCTACCCTGGAAAGCTCTGCTCCATAGGAAACTGTATATGAAGTCTGCTCAGTTCTTTGCTGCTTCTTTCTCAAGCAGAGGCAGTCATCCTCCTGTATCTTTCCCAATAAACATCCCCTGTGAAGTTATTGGGTGGTTTGACTTTGTGGTGTTCCTTGACTCCAGACTGCCAGGATACCTTTCCCTGCAGAGCTGCAACACTGACAGTTCTCCGTCCCATAGTCTTTGGGATGATCAATTAGTCAATCATACGATGACATTCAACTAGGTAAGTGTAACTCTTCCTGACTGGACACGTATTGTGTGACAGAAGTTTTCCTGGGGAGACACTACACACACATCTATTCACCCCAGATATGAAGCCCATGACTGACCAAAGCATGGATTCTACCAAAGTACAACTTGTAAATGATGAGCTTTACTGGGGTTCATCATAGGAATATAGGTGAGGGGTTACTTACAGCAGACTCAAAGATAGCTGTATTACCAAAGTTCACCCCAGCAGGGTGACAGCTCACAAAAGCTGGGAACCTGGAGTACACTGTTCAGCCTGGAGGCTGCTCAATAGGTCAGAGAGTGTCCTTTCCAAAAGACTCTGGTCTAACCTCTTGCATGTAGCTCTACTTCTGCTTCTCCCAAGCAGTTGGTCTGGTCTTAAAGTCTTCACAGCTTTTATGTCTTTCTCTGGCAGATGGGGACAGAGTGAATCTGGTCAGTTTTAGGTACTTCCTGAACCTGCTTTCAGTTATTTACTTTCCTGTTTAAAGGGGTTCCCTGAAGGATGAAATGTTCCAGTTTCATAGGAAATTGTTAATACAGCAGTTTGGGCTCAGTTTCATCCTTCTGGCCTGGAGCTCCAAGATTGATTGTTTGTTTGTTTGTTTGTATAATTCCTGCACAGTGATGGAGTTAGAAGATAAGCTGTCTCTTAAACACCTACCATTTTATACAATCTCCATTCCAAGGCTGCACCCTTGGGAGTTAGCTTTGTGAAATAATTCAACCATTCTTTTCTTTACATTCTTTTACAGTTGCTCCTTCCCCCTCCTGTTTGAACTTGACGACTAAGAAAAAACATAAAATGTCATCACAGCCATTTTAGAGAGATCTTGGAAAGGAAAGCAAGAAAGTATGGGTGTTAATCCCCTGTCATTACTCCTCCTTTGGCTGAGCATAGTAGTCATCTACTACTTTGCTTCTCTGCACCCATGTTTATATTTTCTCCTTGATTGGATGTGAATGCTTGAAGGCAGTCCCTCAGTGAAGTACACACATGCAGTAGACCCAGAGCTCACTTCTCTTCTGCACCTCCTTGGCTCCTGAGTTCCCACCATCCTCCTACTCTGCCTCTTCAGCAAGTGGCCAAGGCTAGGCTCTCTGTGAACTTCCCCCTTGCCCTACACCAATCTGATCCATTTGGATTATTTTAAGAGCCCCATGGTGTCAGTCTTTTTTTTTTTTTTTCTTTTATTATTATCATTCATTACATTCATTTACATCTCAAATGATATCCCACTTCCAGGTCACCCCTCTGCCACTCCCCCATCCCACATCTGCCCTTCCCCCTCCCTTTTGCCTGTATGGGAGTGCTCTCCCACCCACCCACACTCTCCTGCCCCACCACTCCACTTAATAGTTATTATTCAAGCAGTTACAGTTCACTATGACCTTATGGTATATATGTCATGAGACCTGGGAGCAAGCTGGGGGTAGCTGCAAGTGATTATCTATCCATCTTAACTTATTCTGAAATTTAGAATATCAGGCTTACTCTTTCTGCCATTTCTTTTGAAATGGGCAAGGTGGAGGCTATGCCAAACTTTAAAGACCATTGCTACCCAGATTTATTCACTTATATTTTCTTCTAGTAATTTGGAGTTTTTTTCCATATACAGATCTCTTTGTTTCATATGCCGTTTTGTTTGGTAGTACAAGTAGAAAGGAATCTAGGTATTTTCCCCAAGACGTTTGGCTGTTTGTTCAAAAAAAAAAAAAGCAAACAAACAAACAACAAACTGTTTTAGGTCAAGTCACTCTATGTGGCTTCTGGGTTATTTGTCTTTGATACCTGTTTTCAATTTTTCCTGGAAATCTGTGTACATATGTGTCCCACAAAATGTATTTTAAAATAAGTTGGACAAGTTTTTTTTGTTTTTGTTTTAAATACTCCACTAGAATCTGAGTGTACTTGCGCTGTCTCTGATGCACGTAGGAAATGTTAGCATTTTAATAAGGATAAGGCCTATTTCAGCTTCTGGGGTGAATCCAAGCTATCCAGCCTGTGAAAGGAATTGTGTATTTTAAAATACAGTAAAATTGTCTCTGCCCTAGTCATACCTGATAGAAGTCCCAGCATGCTTGCTGGGCACTGTGGGTTCACGGCAATGGGGAGGTTGAATGTTTTGGGTTTTTTCCCAAATTCTGCTTCCATGGGATTGTTGTTTGACTCTGAGCCCAGCACATCTGTCTACAAGGCCCCACTGGAAGTCATCTGGTGTTCTCATTGGCACCAACTGAAGGCCATGAGTTCAATAGATGGGCAGCATCAAGGTCCAGTCATGAGTCAACCTAGGAGTCAGACCATCTGGGTCAATGGTCAGATTCTAAGCTCTGGAATTAGGCACGTACTGATCTCTGTCTTGGTGCCTCATCTGCTTGAAGGAGAGATAGGAGCCTGGAGCTGATTTGATCTCTAAATGTAAAGTGCTTGGTGCATTGTTTGGGAAGTCAGTGCTGTTATGACCACCACTACCATCATCACCACCACTGCCATGACCACCATCACCACCATCATCACCACCACTGCCATGACCACCATCACTCCACCATCACCACCATCATCACCACCACTGCCATGACCACCATCACCACCATCATCACCACCACTGCCATGACCACCATCACCACCATCATTACCACCACTGCCATGACCACCATCACTCCATCACCACCATCATCACCACCACTGCCATGATCACCATCACCACCATCATCACCACCACTGCCATGACCACCATCACTCCATCACCACCATCATCACCACCACTGCCATGACCACCATCACTCCATCCTTCACCTTCATCACCACTACCACCATCATCACAATTATCACCACCTCCATCACCAAAGCCTTGAAGGCTTTCAACAATGGGTGACACAATAATACAACATAAAAAATGACTTTTTTTTATTTATTAGAGTGTTGAGTGTAGAGGCATGGTGGTCAGAGGGCCATTTGTGGGGGTTAGTTCTTTCCTTCTACCATATGGGTTCCAAGGATAGAACTCAGGATATATATTGGTCTTGTCAGTAAGCATCTCTAACTACCAAGCCATCTTGATGGCCCTGTGCTCACTCTTAAAAGTCATCCTGCTTTTTGTTTTTACAGGACTCTCTTCTCTCCTCTCTCTCTCTCTCTCTCTCTCTCTCTCTCTCTCTCTCTCTCTCTTTCTCTCTCTCTCTCTCCCTCTCTCTCCCTCTTTCTCTCTCTCCCATTTTATCTCTTTCCTTTTCCTCCCTGCTTTATCAACTCCAGTCTAGTGTCAGTATCTTAACTAAAAACCATTACAACAAAGAATGGGGCTATTTCTTCCCTAGCTCATCCAACTATCTGACTAACAAAACCAGTCTTTGATCCCAAACAGAACAAACTTTAGCTTCTTTTTACTCTGTAGGAAAATTGTGGTCAACTCATATAGGTCAAAACTTACATTTTCCATATTTCATAAATTGAAGACTAAGTGTCTACAGAGATTGAAGCACTGTGTCAGGACTTGCAAGAGTCTGCCTCAGATGGGAGTCCTAGAGCTGAAGGAAGAAGTGGACACCCCCATTCCTAACCCAGAATCAATCTCCAATTGATAACCACTTGCAAATGAAAATTTAGTTTCCTCTAAGAGGTCTCACTGAGGAAACAGACCGCTCTGAGGTGTAGGCCGCATGCCGACAGATGGCCGACAGAAAAGAAAGTCGACAGTATTTTTAGAGGTTCTTTGTCTCATAATGTCATGTCAGGGTTTTAACTTCTTTATAAAATTTATCTTATGTTTTAATCATTATTTTTATTTTATTTATATTTATTTTTTCTTCTCTCTTTTTACCCTGACGATTCTTTGTGTATGTAATGATGGCTTCCAGTGTAGAGTTTTTATGACATTCCTGAGAGTGGAAATGAGTGACATCTATGTTTCTTTTGGCTTTTCTTGGACTCTTCTTCTGTTTGTTGTGTCCTATTCTGATGTGTCAATTTTTATTTTATCATAATGTATTATAATATATTCCCTTAGAAGCTTGTTTGTTTTCTAATGAGAGGCAGAAAAGGGGGTGGATCTGCATGGGAGGGGGCGTTGGGAGGAACTGGGAGGAGTAGACAGAGGAGACTGTAATCAGGATACATTTTGTGAGGGAAAAAAATCTATTTTCAATAAAGGAGGGGAAAGGACGGTATATAAAAAGGTAATATCATGGGGCTAGGGAGATGGCTTAGTAGGTAAAAGCACTGCCTTCTCTTTCAGAGGTCATGAGTTCAATTCCCAGCAACCACGTGGTAGCTCACAACCATCTGTAATGGGATCCGATGCCCTCTTCTGGTGTGTCTGAAGACAGCTACAGTGTACTCATATACATAAAATAAATAAACAAATAATAAATATTTTCTAAAGAAAAGGTAATATAATTTTTTTTCAAATCTCTTTCATTATCCATCAGTAGAACCCTGTGGGTTTCTTTATATAGAATGTCTTATACATTATTAAGTATAAAGATTATCACTTGTGGAATTTTGCTATATTTCTGACTATAATTAGTATGAAAAAAACCATTATTACTTCTGTGTATTTGTCTTGACACTGGGATCCCATTACCAGTGCCTCATGGATTTTTTTTTTCACAGTTTTCTCAGTTTATTGTCTTGGGTTTTCCCTGCCATATAATCATTTTATCGGCGATTGTGCTTGCTGCTTTCTACCCTGTGCACCTCTTGCTTTGGCTTCTAGATGGATGGGATCTGGTGGTGACGATAATGACCCACTGGGACTGGAGGGCTCTACTTCATAATATGATTAGGACCTGAAAATGAGATTGGCTCTGTAGTTTATGAGTTTGGTTTTGTATAATTCTCATTGGTCTTGTAGTCATGCTTTCCCGGCTTTATCACAGTCAGTAACAGCATCCATTCTGCCCTGAAATCCAAACAACTTCAGTAATCCAGTATCACCTGCTGTTTAATGCTGTGAGGGTTGTGCCTGTTGGACCTGCCCCTTCCGGGACAGACCACATTCATTTGTCTTTCTTTTCTTGGGATAAGAAATTACCTTTTCTAGAATGATTATCTTTATCGTCCAGAATCTAAATGGTGTAAGCCATGTCTTACAAAGTTTTCTTTCATAGTTTGAAAACTTCCCCAAGCATCTGAGATTATGTTATTCATTATTCCTAGTTCTGGACATTTGCATTTCTCCATTCTTTTTCCATGCTTGATTAAGGTAAGTAACAGCTTTTCTTTTATGTTCCCACAGCTTGTGAACTGACCAGTTCTAGTGATTCACAGCATCCGAGTTTAAATTCAGTCTCACATTTTGTGTTTCTTCTTTCCTTCTGCTTAGGTTTGATACCCTTCCCCTAAATGTCTGAGTCTTATGATGGATGCCTTTAATTTCACAGTTTTGTTGTTGAGTAATGAAAGGATCTGAAGCTATAAACTCTCTCTAAAGGACAACGGTAGTTTCAAAACAGACATTTTCGTGTGGGATCATCTGGTTAATGTTGTCTTAAAACAGGCATTTTGAAACAATGTATATTTCTCAAGAAGTTGGAAAGCTGCTCTAGGCTTGCTTCCACATATTTATTTTTAGTTTCATTGAGTTTTGTTTAACAACTGTGTCTATCCCCTCTGACATCTTCAGCTCTGCTGAGGTCATTTCTATGGCGCAATGTCACTCAGCTTCACGCACAGATCAGATCCGTAGTCATCTCATAAGCACTTGAAAATAACATACATGCTCTACTATGATATACAACAAACACATGCTATGTGTGTAGTCCATCTTGAAGGACTGAAAACAATGAAATTATTTCTTCCAGTAGTCCCATTCATTGATCTGAAGTTTATCTTCCAAGGCAGTGGTTCTTTGGGTGTTGCCTCTAGAGCAATTAGGGTGACCAGTTCCTGAGACCTCAATAAAAATATACAAGGTTTGTCCTACCCCCAATCTGTAGATCAGAATCTATTGTTTGTGCTAGTGATATGCATTTCGAGAGGACCTCCAGATGATTAGGGTGGATTTGAGTGTAACTTCACATTGAGGACCTGGGAGAAGGCATGCATACATGTTAGTCTTTGTCAGCTTGACACAAACTAGTCACCTGGGAAGAAGGACCCTTGATTGAAAACTCATCTCTATCAGCTTAGCCTGGGAATATGTCTGCTGGTTTATTTTCTTAATTAAAGATTGAGGGAGAACTCAGCCCACTGTGGGTGGGGTCATCCCAGGATAGGTATTCTTGGTCAATAGAAGAAAATAAGCTGATCAAACCACAGAGCAGCGGTTCTTACCCTGTGGCTCACGACCCCTTTGGGGGTTGAATGACCCTTTCAACAGGAGTCACCTAAGACCATCAGAAAGTATAGATATTTACATTACGATTCATAGTAGTAGCAAAATTACAGTTCTGAAGTAGCAAGGAGAATAATTTTATGGTTGGGGGTCACCACAACATGAGGAAATGTATTAAAGGGTTGCAACATTCGGAAGGTTGAGAGCCACTGTCATGGAAAAATATGCGGTGTACAGCTTTCCACTATGGTTCCTGCTTGAGTTTTCTGCCCTCACTGATGGACTGTGACCTGGGAACTGTAAGACGTAATAAACCCTTTCCTCCCCAAAGATCTTTTTATACAACAACAGAACTTAACTAAAATAGCACACATATTTACACACACACACACACACACACACACACACACACACACACACACACACATCTCTAGCAGTCTCAGATACATTTTTCATATTCCGAAGACAAGAGGAGTTTTTCCTAGAATGGTCAAAGGAAATCTTATTTCATTGGCTTGTTTGAATCATGTGGCCCTTTATTAGCCATTAGAATGCTCAGGGAAACCACAACATACTGATTGGTTTAAGTCTTAACCACTCAATTTCTAGTCAGTTTTCCAACCCTATAGACTAACACCAAGCAAAGAAGTAATTCTCCAAAGGGAAGTGCCAAGTGGCATTTTTTTAAAAGTCCCTTTTGTCTCTAAAATGAGATGTCTAGCCCCTATTACTTCGGTGGAGGTGGGAGTGTCTTTTCATTCATTCTGTCATAACTCAAAACTGAAGGGTCCCCCACAGGTCACATGATGAATACTTGATACATTTAAAAGGTGGAGCCTGCTGGCAGTGGTTGGTCACTAGTTGTGGGCTTTTGAAGGTTATAGCCTGGCTCTGCCTCTGACTTCCCTGTTTCCTGTGGGTTGCCTATGAATGTTCTCTCCTCATGCTTCTTCCATGAAAGGAGCTCTCAGTCATTCCTTCCATGCTGTGATGGACAGAAGTCTCTGAAACCAGAAGCCCAAATAAATCTTTCCTCCTGTAAGTTGTGTTGGTAGGGTGTTATCACTGTGATAGAAGGAACCAATAGAGTCAAGGGGCTGTACCATGTGTGGAATGCAAATGGAGCCAGACGGGATGCAGGGGCTGCAGGTTTCTTGTTAATACCCTTCTGTTAGCAACTGCAGTAAGTTACAAAAGAAAGAATTTCATAAAAAGCTCTTTCTAAACTTTCTAAGACTGTGAATTGTCTGGGTCGCTATTGTGGGGCACATCTGAAGGGCAACCCCAAAGCAGGCATCAGGAGATGGGGCATCCTTTCTGTGTGGCTCAAGTGCAGGTCTGAGATGTCATTTATGACCTCTGCAGGGAGACAGAAGACTGGTAAGACAGTATGCTTGCCAACATGATAGAAAGCCTAGCGTCCTGCTTCACAGCTGGATAGCTTCACCCCAACTCAACAGTTCTGGGCTAAACACAGTCCTCTTTTTATAGCTGTTGTGAAGCTGTATTCCTGGAACAGTGACAACCTCTGCCTCCTGGAAAATCCAGGCCAACTGAACCCACCATGTCACTGAGACTGGCAATAAAAAAGGTTAGATATTAAGCAGATACACCTGCCTCCCAGGCATCGCTCAGGTGTCAAGAGAGAGACGGTTGGTGTACATCCAGCTCCGTGCATGAAGCAGAGAGGAACGAGGTGGGATTTTCTTGGGAAGCGGAGCCTCGGGAATGTAGATCCAACAAGTTCCATCTGACAGTGAAATGATCCAGTTACTCTGCACTGTGACTGTGGAGGGAATTTCAACCCCATCTTAGTTAATATACAAAAACAGTATGTGATCCTAGCTGGAGGCACTGCAGCAGGCCACAGGCACCCTGTCATTTCCTTGGCACCTCAACTTTCCAAAGAAGCTATCACCTCTAATATGGGTGTCATTGTTATTATTATTACCATGAAAACGGAGGCTCTGCCTAATAGGGTAATATGTCCAGATCCATGCAGTTCTATGTGATGAAAGTGGACATTTGAAACTAAGCTTGCTGGTGCTACCTACCATGTCTCTCTTCTCACTGTTATCAGCAGCTGTCCAACTGATCTTGCCAAAATTTAGATTGATTCCATCGTCATCTTTGATTTATTAAGCAATCTCAGTGACATTATAAGCTTAAGAATAACTATTCCTTCCAGGGGATGTTCTTTTAGATTTTGGCAAAATCATTCAAAGGAAAACAAAAACAACAGCAACAACAACGACGACAACCCACCCACCCACCCACAAACCATCCCCTCCCATCAAAACACCTTTTAACTGGCCTCAGTCGGAGCAGCACTGAAGACCAGGGACAGTCAGTACTGGGCCTGCTTCTGCAGCCTCACCCATGGATAAGTGCAAATTCATCCAAGGTGAAAGGTTAATCCTTACTCTGTGATTTTACATTTTGATGCAGAAGGTGGGCGGAAGCATCTACTCAACAGTAACGAGCTTTAAACCCCATTGGGAAGTGGTGGCCTCAGTCAAGCTGGGTTTCAGCCCTGGAGGAGGTGGGGTGGGTCCCATCAGACAAACTGCTCCTCCTGAGCCACACAGAGTCTGGCTCTCGGTCAGCAGCTGTAGATGTGCCGTGAGAGCCACATCTGTTTGTAAATCTTCAAGAGGATGGGGGCTGTTTTTTTCCATTCTTCAGATTTGGAGAAGAAAGGAAAAGAACAAATCACTTCCTGTCAGTGGGGTCCCATGGCGCCAGCTGTGGCAACTGTGTGTGTGTGTGTGTGTGTGTGTGTGTGTGTGTTGAACAAATGCTTTTCAAGAACATGCCAGCGAGGCTGTTCAGGCTTTGGAATAATAGTCTGAAAATACTGTGTCCGGGGAAATGCTTATGCAGCAGCCTGGAGGAGGCTCTTGGGCTCTGTCTTTCTATTGTGTGTTGAACACACTCTCCTACCTCTTTGCTGCCCCAGAAAACTATGAAACCCCCCTCCCCTCGCCTTATACCCTTACAGAGTGTAGGTATGGGTGATGTACTGCTACCTCCGTGGAACACTTTATATGACCAGGAAACTCCTGATTAAACTGACAACTGTTCCACATCTCCCTTCCTGTTCTGGGTACTCTCTTCCCCAACTCATAAGAAGGGAGTGGTTGTCCCGTTGGTACCTGTTGCTCCTGCCTCAGTGGTCAGTGAAGGAAGGCACAGGAGGAAGAATGTGTGCATGAGGACTCAGTGAGGACTAGAGAAAGGATCATGATGCTTCAGTCACCTCCTCTTAACATTTTTTTGTGACCTCACTATCTCTGGGAGAGGTAAAGAAGAGGTGCAGAGGTGCAAGAGGTTTGGCTCAACTGTTAAAAGCACTCCCTGCACTTACAGAAGACCTGGGTTTAGTTCCCAGGACCCACATCGGGCCTACCAACCATAAAACTAGTTCCAAGAGGTCTGACACTCTTTTCCGGCCTCCATGGCACACCTGGTGCAAACACATCTATGCAAGCAAAACACGCATACATGTACACTAGAAATAAATGATGTAAAAGACACATATCCTACATATGACTACTAGATTCTGGTCAAAAGGCTCGATTGCCTCTGTTTGGACAACTAAAATTATTAATTCAGATGTGTTTATACCATTTTCCTTCTTTGATATATTTTTGGCTGTTGCTTTTTGTTTTTGTTTGTTTGAGACAAAGTCTGAAACCCATTATGTAGCTGAGGATGACTTTGAACTTCTGATCCCCTGTCTCCATCTCCCAAGTGCTAGGATAACAAGTATATTCCACCATGGCCAATTTATGTAATGTATGGTATTGAACCCAGAACTTTGAGAATACTTGGGAAGTAGCGTACTACCCAAATCCCCCCCCCCCATTTTCTTCATAACGCCCTTCCCTATCCACTTTACACTGATGGAAGAGTCCATCCTCTTTCTCAGTTCTCTGTTATTATGTGGAGGGTGTTGAAAATGCTCATACAGGGCTTGGTTTTTTTCACACTCATCCAGTGGCTAGTTCCACCAACAATAGTCTTGAGTTTTATGTGTCAAATAGTGCTAATGATTCTGAGGATTTAAAGACACAAGAATCATCACTTGTATTTGAAGAGAGAGAAGAGAGAAGTGAATAACATAAAGGTCAGTAGTGAGACTTACCACACTGCAGTTCCAATCTCACAGAGCTCCAGGATTTACACCTGGCAGTGTCTACCCACTGGCTTCAACTTGTTACACGTATTATTAGGTATGTGGGCACCCTCTCTCTGACATTTCATTTCCAATAAATCAGTGAATCCAGACAACTAGCTTGTAAATTAGGCCTGATTATTTCTAATTTATAAATAAGAAGACTAAGGTTCAAAAAGGTAGACT